>PITA01001751.1:103178-183101 GCA_004023965.1 Spilogale gracilis
AAAAAAAAAAAAAAAAAAAAAAAAAAAAAAAAAAAAAAAAAAAAAAAAAAAAAAAAAAAAAAAAAAAAAAAAAAAAAGCAAAATATCTCAAAAAAAAAAAATTGTAAGTAAGTTGGGGGAAAAATAGAAAGTGGGAATACTAGATCTAAAAATGTATGTAGTGCAGCCAAAGCCATAGTCAGAGGTAAGTTCAATAGCTTTTATGCTTTCATTTAAAAATAAAAATAAATGAAAAGAAAGCAACAAAATGTATAACCTAAGAATTTTTTAAAAATGGGCAAAAAGACAAAACCAAGAAAAACAGGACAATTAAAAAAACACAAGGATAATAAGTAAATTCAAAAATCAATAAAATAGTAGAATTCATAAATATATTCATGAGCTGGTTTTTTTTTTTTGTGAGGGAAAGTAAAATAGGCAGACCTGTAGAAAAATCTACTTAAGAAGAAAAAAAAAAAGAAAAAATAACTGATACCTCAAAAGTTTCTATAGTTTGTAAAGCACTTTCCTTTTCTTTATCACTTTGGTCCCTAAACTAATTATGCATGCTGTATATTTGTGACCCTATTTTGCTAGGGGATCAAAGAAGTGAGATTACTTTTTAGGGTCACATGATAAAACCATGATTTGAACCCTCTCCTAAATTTGTTGATTATTCTTTCAATATTCTCATAGCATCCTCCCAGGGTGAATATAAGAAAGGAAGAGTGAAACATTAATATGTCTGTAGTCAGTTCCTGCAGCTGCTGTAACAAATTGCCACAAACTGGGTCGTTTAGAACAGCAAAAATTTATTCTGTCAGTCCTAGAGGCTAGAGATATGAAATCAAGGTGTTAGCAGGATCATGCTCTTTCTGAAGATTCTAAGGGGTTATCATCCACTGTCTCTTCCTAGCTTCTCGTGGTGGCTGGAGGTCCTTGGTGTGCCTTGACTTGCCACTGTATTCCTCCAGTCTCTCCTGATATCTTCACATGGTATTCTCGAACATATTCATGTCATCTCCCCTCTGTGTATATGCCTCTTCTGTATCTTCTTCTTATAAGACGTAGGGGTTTGTTTTCCGAATAGACCATTTTCCTTTCAGTATGATCTCATCTTACATGGTTTGATTTTATCTGAAATGACCCTATTTCCAAATAAACTCATATTCTGAAGTTCTGGGTAGACATGAATTTTGGGAGGACACTATACAACCCAGTAAAATGTCCCTATTTCTTATGGTTGTACTTTGAGGTACTTATCATTGTACCATGCTCTACCACGTAACAAATCTGTGCATCTGGGCAGTCAGCAATAATTTAGTGAGTGCCTAAAATATGCCAGGTACCTAGGTAGATGACCCATAACACATGCACACAAGGCCATTTGAGATCTTGCCCCATATTATTAGGAGTTTACTGAGCTAGGGACAGGTGGGAATGCCAGTCCTACTCTCATCAGACCCATTAGAGAACTGTTCAGATTTTCACACTTTCTGAAGAAGGAAAAGTGGAACAAATTCAGAGAACTCTGACCTGCATCCTAAAGTCTTAGCAGTCTGGCTACAGTTGGAGGAGCTATAAGAATGTCTAAGAAAATCTCAGGTGTATGTACCAGTGGGGGATGGGGGGGAGGAAGGAAAAAGCATGAAATGCATTGCTTCTGCATGAAGGGCTACCAGCTATAGGAGTCTGGGATTGTTTATGTCTTGGGCTAGAATGACCACAACCAATGGGTGGAAGGTAGAAAGATTTCTTATTTCAATTCAGTTTACAGAAAACTAGGATGCTCTAAAGGTGTATCTGGGACTGGATGATACTGATACCTATATGGAGGGCTTGGATGGAGACTAGACGAGGAGGGGCTTCTTAATGGACCTTATCACTTGCTGAACATTCCAAGCAAGCTAGTACATAGAGATCTCTGTTTAAAAATTGTATGTTCCAGGGCGCCTGGGTGGCTCAGTTGGTTAAGCGACTGCCTTCAGCTCAGGTCATAATACCGGAGACCCGGGATCGAGTCCCACATCGGGCTCCCTGCTCGGCAGGAAGCCTGCTTCTCCCTCTCTCACTCCCCTAGCTTGTGTTCCCTCTCTGGCTGTGTTTCTCTATGTCAAATAAATAAAATCTTTAAAATAAAATAAAATAAAATAAAATAAAAATTGTATGTTCCAGCACTTTGAAAAATGCCATTGATATTTTGATCAGGATGGTGTTGAAAGTATAGATTGCTCTGGGCAGCATAGACATTTTAACAATGTTTATTCTTCTAATCCATGAGCATGGAATGTTTTTCCATATTTTTGTGTCTTCTTCAATTTTTTTCATGAGCGTTTTGCAATTCTTAGAGTGCAGATCCTTTTACCTTTTTGGTTAGGTTTATTTCAGGACATCTTATGGCTTTTGGTGCTATTTTAAATGGAAATGATTCTCTAATTTCTCTTTCTACAGTTACATTGTTAGTGTGTAAGTAAGCAACTGATTTCTGTGCATTGATTTAGTATCCTACCACATTACTGAATTGCTATATGAGTTCCAGTAATGTGGGGATGGAGTCTTTCGGGAGCATCATGTTGCCTGATTTTAAGCTATATTACAAAGCTGTGATCACGAAGACAGCACAGTACTAGCACAAAAACAGACACATAAATCAATGGAACAGAATAGAGAGCCCAGATATGGACTCTCAACTCTATGGTCAGCCAGTCTTCAACAAAGCAGGAAGAAATATCCAATGGAAAAAAAGTCTCTTCAAGAAATGGGAAAATTGGACTGCTATATACAGAAGAATGAAACTCGACCATTCTCTTACACCATACACAAAGATAAGCTCTAAATGGATGAAAGACCTCAATGTAAGACAGGAATCCATCAGAATCCTAGAGGAGAACATAGGCAGTAAACTCCTGACATTGGCCACAGCAACTTCTTTCAAGACACATCTCTAAGGACAAGGGAAACAAAAATGAAAATGAACTTCTGGGACTTCATCAAGATAAAGAGCTTCTGCAGAGCAACAAAGGAAACAGTCAACAAAACAAAGAGGCAACCCACAGAATGGGAGAAGATATTTGCAAATGACACTACAAAGAGCTGATATCCAAGATCTATAAGGAACTTCTCAAACTCAACACTCAAAGAAACAAATAATCAAGTCGAAAAATGGGCAGAAGACATGAACAGACGCTTCTCCAAAGAAGATATACAAATGGCTAACAGACACATGAAAAAATGTTCATCATCATTAGTCATCAAGGAAATTCAAATCAAAACCACATTGAGGTATCACTTTATACCAGTTAGAATGGCAAAAATTAACAAGACAAGAAACAGCAAGTATTGGAGAAGTTGTGGAAAAAGGAGAACTATCTTACACTGTTGGTAGGAATGCAAGTTGCTACAGCCACTTTGGAAAACAGTGTGGAAGTTCTTCAAAAAATTAAAAAATAGAGCTACCCTATGACCCAGCAATTGCATTATGAGGTATTTACCCCAAATATACAGATGCAGTGAAAAGAAGGACCATACACACCCCAATGTTCATAGCAGCAATGTCCACAATAGCCAAACAGTGGAAAGAGCCAAGATGACCATCAACGGATAAATGGGTAAAGAAGATATGCTCCATATACACGATGGAATATTACTCAGACATCAGAAAGGATGAATACCCAACTTTCCCATCAACATGGATGGGACTGGAGATTATGCTGAGTGAAATAAGTCAAGCAGAAAAAGTCAGTTATACGGTTTCACTTATTTGTGGAACATAAGGAATAGCATGGAGGACATTAGGAAAAGGTAGGGAAAAATGAAGGGGGTAGGAATCGGAGTGGGAGACAAACCATGAGAGACTATGGACTCTGGGAAACAAACTGAGGGTTTTAAAAGGGAGAGGGTCTGGAGATGGGTGAACCCGGTGATGGGTATTAAGGAGGATTCAGATTGCATGGAACACTGGGTGTTATATGCAAATAAGGAATCATAGAACACTACATCAAAAACTAATGATGTACTGTATGGTGACTAACATAAAAAAATAAAATAAAAATAATACTCTTAAGACACAAAAATAAGCAAATAAATAAACTATAGAAACACATACTTCAAGATTGTCTTTCACAAAGGTATACTGTTTTTGTGCTGGGGACCAGCAAAGCAAGGATGAAAAGGACATGGGCCCCAGCCCCTAGGGGCTCAGGTAGAGTAGGAGAGACATAACACTAAACAGAGACAACCAGTTATAATAATACAAGATTCAGGTCAATAAACATTTGAAGAATGAACGATTGAGCTATTTTCTTCAAAGACCCTTTATTGTTGTCATAGCATTGACTTTATGCAGGGTGAGCAACCGTCCAAATTTGTTGGGACCTGAGAAGTTTCTTGCAACACGGTACTTTCAGTCCTAAAACCAGAAAAGGCCCTAGCACACTGAGACAAGTTGGTCATGCTATTTACAGGCTTTTAAAAAAGGAAGGAAGACATAAAACCAGTTGCAGTAGGAGTGGCAACAACAGTTATGGGAACAGAGAGAGGGGGCACTCACCATATCTGAGGGGAAACCAGTCAAGCCTCTGAGGTTCATTAGAACAGGGACGGTGTCTGTCTTGGTCACTGCTATATTCCCAGAACTCAAAACAGTGTTTGGCACATACTTGGAATTCTATTGATATTAGTCAAATACATGAATTAACTAACACAAGTCAAAAAGAATTTGAGCTGAGCCTTGAAGGCTAATATATCATTTTGACCATAAGAGACAGAGTGAGTGGTAGGAGGTTCCCCAAATAGAAAACTTAAGCATTGTAATTGGTAAATATGATATTTAATGGAATTTAGTCTTGTCCTATGGCTGTTAAGATTGTTCTTGGGGAAAGCCCTTGAAACAATGAGTCTCTTATATTTCCTTTATTCTTCTTTTTTTCTCCATCCAGACCCTCCTCTGTCTTTCTTTGCTCCTGCCTTCTCTTTTCTCTGTTAGAAGAGGGGCTTCTCTGCAGAAGGGACACCATTAGAAGCTTTTCCAGGGCAAGCCTTGTTGGCAAATAAAGCATCCAGGAAAACATTCTGCTTGGAAATTCAGTGAGGAACAGGCAAAGTGGAGAGGATGATATTTGGCCCATGGACAATCCGTCTGGAAGGTTGGAATGGCATATGGAGAAGGAAGAGCAAAAGGGGCATCATGGCCGTGGAAGGCTCTGGGGGCCACATGGGGAAGGGTCTGGTTGCAGAATTAGTGAGCACCATGTACTATCCTGCCTTGGGTCATACTGGTGTTTCCTACTGATGTGTTGCTTACAGAGGATAAAGTGTAAACAGTACTCCTGTGAGAGAAAGAGAAACTGTTTGAGCATCCACTATGTGCCAGACACTGGTGGGTGTGTTTTATATGCATGATCCATACATGTGCACTCTGAAAGAAGGAATTATTAGCCCCATTTTACAAATGAAGAGCCAGGGGCTGAAAGAGGTTCATTGACTTGCTCAAGGTGTTGACCAGGAATTGGTAGAAGCCAGATTTGGATTCAGGTCTGCCTGGCTTTGCAGAAGGCTTTCCAACTTCCCATGTTCTTCTTACATCTCAGTGGATGAAAGCAGACCTTACCCAGCCTCCTCCCTCTCTCTCCTCCCTCTTCTCAACACCATTTGGATCCTTCCTCACCAAATGCCTTCACTATCCCCTTCCAGTGGGCTATGAGCACCCTGTTCTCCTAAGAAGCAGGTCAGGATATTGATACCTCTTTTCAATCTGGACAGACCCCTAAGCTGTGATTGTCTTCAACTTTCATGACTTTGCAGGAGTATTTTGAGCAAGTGTTCTTGTACTATCAAAATATGCTTTTTAAAGGGCGTAATTACCCAGAGTAAAAAGCTGTGGAAATCTTTTGGATCCAGGCAGCCAAATTGTCACTCTGTTAGCACACATAACCACAATTTATTAACAGAAAGGAGAGAAAAATAAGAAAACCCAGACTCCAGTTGAGGCTCTGCCATTTACTAGCTGTGGGACTGAAGTTCCTTTCTTTGGGCCTCAGTGATTTTATCTGTAAAATGGGTGAATTATATTTGCTTTGCTTGTCCCACAGTCATATTGAGAGATTACCTTGAGTAAAGTAATCATAGATCAGAAAGTGTAAGGCAAAGGAATGATATTAGCTCTAAATTCTTTGTGGAATGATGCGGGCATAAATAAATATGAAGTATTCTTTCTATTTCTTGGTGGTTGGTCAGTTCAGGGAAAAGAAATATGAACCCAATGTAGCTTAAGCCAGAAATGGGGACTTTATTTGCTCAGGTAAATCAAGGGCAGGGGTGGATCCAGCCTCAGGAATTGCTAGATCTAGGTGTCCCGTGCTGCCAGAACATCCCTCTGTCTTCTACCTCTCTGACTTATTGCGCCTACTTGTCTTATTTTCTCCTGCTGTTTATGAACTTGCAGCATGATCACCCAAGCTTTGGGCTTGTCTTCTAACTTTTGTAAAGCCTTTTTAAACTTGTGAAATATGATATCTACAGAAAAATACATAATGATCTATGTATAGGGTAGCCTTCCATTTTTCTCAGCTTGTTATCAGAGAAGGAAGACAGTTTATTCCTAGAGTGTGAAATGGAAAAAATGCCACGGAAGCCCTGTTAGGACACGTATATGCCTTGGACATATCACTGGCCAAGTGAGAACAGGTCTCAGGCCTACCCCATGTGGCCAAGGAGTGGAGAAAGCACTGGCCATGCCCGTCAGTGCTCAAATAATTGCAATCTAAACAATAAAATATGTGACAAGTGGATACTTCTGCAGGCTTCTGGTTCCTCCAGGATGCTTCAGTTCTGGGAGTGTAGAACCTGGAGGTGTGAGGTAGAAACTTTGCACTGATGACGCTGGGGATATCTTACCACTCCTTGCTTAGTATAAGTTAGCTAGGTGTCACTATGGAAAAGGCACCTACTTAGTTTGTCAAACTTAGCATAGAGAATGGAGTGAAATGAACTGGCTCGTGGATGAACTCTGACCTGTGTTTATACAAATGACAATGTAGCAGGGAAAGCAGTCGCTGCGTAAATATCTGTGCCCCAAAGAGAAATACAGAGCACTCAGTAGCACAGAAGAGAGACCAAAGGATGCACTGATGTCAGCTCAGTGAAGTGTCACAGGGGAGAGTAAGGCCTTCTGGGTAGAGGAACTAGAATGTATCATAGTCCTGGGGTTGGACAGAGCCCACGAGAGGGCCAGAGTGCCGTGGTGTAGAGAGTGGCTCAAGGTGAGGGAGATAGGGTCCAGAGTAGGCAGATTAGATCTCGAGAGATACGAAATTCTAGTCTCATACTGAGTGCTTACCAGTGTTCTCTCCATCTCTGGCCAGGGTTGGCATCTGATCATTATGGGATGCCTGTGGCCCAACTCCTAAGCCCACCCCCATCCTGCCATGGCATTTCCTTTAAGAGCAGAACAAGCAATGGAGGGAGCATTGGCAGCTGGATAATGCAGGGCCTTTCCCCCCTTTCAAGAGAGCTGAGCTCTGCTGCTAATAATACTTATTGTTAATGCTAATCATCATATTTGAGACCTCTGCTGCCACGGAGCATGCCGACCTTCACCGCTCCCCAGAGCGATAATTACACCTCCCAGGTCTCCTATGAAAGAGGTAAATCAGGATATGAGTACAGGATGAGGAGCTATGAAGTACCAAAAATCTGACTCCTTCTCTACGACCTGGAGCAGAAAAAGGAATAGGCCCCAGAAAGCCCCTGTTGGCTCCCAATTGTACAAAGGGAAGATAGAGAGGGCAGGGAAGTAATCGTGGTCTCCCAGGTGTGCTGAGACATTTAATTAGAAGGTGTGAGGTGTGCTTTCATGAGGGAAAGGGCCGCTGAACACAACTTTTCCAGACTTCAAATTCCCCTTTAGACAATCAGAACATCCAGGTTCCAGCACCAGGGGCTGGGATGAAGGAAGGGATTGGGGAGAGCCAACACTTCCCCTGAGATGGCACTTGTCTGGCTTAAAGAAGGCCAAGTGAGGCGAAACCACTTGGCTGTTTTGAGGCAGGGAGGATGGAACCCTGATTTCATTCAGGTCCATTCTCCTCATGTGCTGAAATGCCCTAGGGGGGCAGGATCTGTCAGGTCCCTGATGGCTCAGAAAAATCTCCCCACGGCTTTGCTTGGGCTTAAACATGACTTTCAGTTTGGTCCTATGCACCAAGCCTCTTCCCATCCTCCCTCAAATGCATCTCTCCACCTTTCCCTGTGTCATGGGTCCTGCAGTAGGCAGTAGGGGCATGACAATGGAGAAGCGTGCCCCCGTCCTCATGGTTAGGTGGGGAAATGGAAGCACAAATGGACAATTTGAATTTGGGGTAAGAAACCGTGAGACGGAAGTGCGGGGAAGTTGGGATCCTGGAGGCAGGACATGCACCCAGGCCAGAGGGACTGGGTCAGCCTACCGAGCTCATCTTTTCTGGAAATGGAGCCTTTCCCAGCTGTCCCAGCCCACGTGTTGCCACGGCCCCTGCTCCTGGAACCCTACAGCTCAGACTACCGGCTTCAATCCTGTGGCACTTCTGACCAATTCCTGTTTTTGAACATCACTTTCAGTGAAGTTTTATGTTCTGAATGATGGAATGAAGAGCTAAAGCTACAATCGCCTGGGTTTGGATAGAACTTGACAGTTCACTGAGCATGCAGGCAGTCTTCTCCTTGATGCCTTTCTCCAGACAGTCCCGTTTCAGGAGAGGGAACTCGGGCTCAGTAACCCAGCTCCTTGGCCCCACCTGTCTGCCTCTGTCTTGTACCTTCTCAGATGCCTGCTGCAGATGGGCAAGGGGAGTGAGTTAGCATCCAGGGCGTGCCTGCTAATTACCTTCTAGGGCTTGGCTTGTATGGTTCCATTTCATCTTCACACCAGTTCTGCAGCGGGGGTATCATAGGAACTCCTTACAGAGGAGTAAACTGCAGCCTCAGGAGCTCAGACCACCGGTCAGTGTCCCACAGCTCACAGGGCATGGAGCTGGGATTTCTCCTGGCATGGGCTTCCCTCCCAGCCTCTTCACTTGGCTACACCATGCTACTTGCTGTTTATCTTGGTATTCATCTCTCACTGTCTGCCACGTAGTAGGATCTTTGTGAAGGTTCAGAGGTCTGATTCACCCATCTGTGTTCTTCTTTTTCTGCCTTGCCTTCTTGTTCTCAGGGGGAGGCAGGCATACAGAGGCGAGGGGAGGGAGTTTTGGCCTGGTGCACTGGCCCCACGGGCACAAAAGCAAACCCCGATCCCTGGTGGGCACCTGTTCCTTTTCGCTGCCTAGAATGTGTCTTGTGAGGCCAGGATGTGAAGATGGTGGAACACTGACTGCCCAAGGAGGATGGTTCTTCCTGTTCTCGTCCTCTCCAGCCTGAGTGTTGCTGGGGGCAGTTGCCCGACATGAAGGAGTCACTCTGCCATCTAGAATATCCTCTCTCTCCGCCAGCGCTAGATATTCACATCCAGGCCTTTCTCTTGGGTTTTCCCAGACTCTTTGCAAACTGGCACTCTTGGATCCATTCATGACCTCCCTGTCTCTTAGGAATCATGGCTTTCCATTTTTATCTACCGGCACATCTTTGGGTTATTTGCAGTCAACACCTGTCTTCCGGCAGGGGCCTCTGTGAGCACACAGTTGAATACAGCCTCTACCCTCAAGGCATTCCCAGGCTGGGGTGTCTTGAACACTCCAGCCAGGGTTAAAAGGGTGGTTGAAAGCAAGACTGGGGTCTTGCAGGATCATGGAGCAGGCTAGGGAATCCTTGCGGAGATCGATGCTCAGGCTTGGTCTGAAAAGATGCACAGAGATTTTCCAGGCAGAGCGATAGAAGAAAAGGATTGGACAAAAAGGGATTTTTATCTATTCATGGGCCCTGGTGCCCCTGAGGAACCACAGATACTTACACGGATTCTGCGGGATTGCCCCTAGGTATGGAAATAGCTTGCAGACACTTCTTTGTGTGTGGCTTGACTCCCCATCCACAGACATCTATCCTCCTTGACTAGTGCCATAGTTCCTAGTTCTCTTGACATCTCTGAGTGCTTGTTATGGACCTGTTCCATTTTGACATTGTGCTTCTGAAAGTAGCAGCTTGTGTGGAGCTGAAGAACACATTCTTCACGGTGACACTAGGCCTAAACATGAACCATGGCATTGCCACTTCTTAGCTGGGAGAGCTTGGGCAGGTTTCACCAAGCCTTAGTGTCCCTCTATGTAAAACAGGAGGGTCGTAATGCCCCCTCAGTCTCCTGGGGGCTTTACGTGGGATCAGGAATGCAAAGAACCACCACGCAGCTGGACACAAGACAAGTGCTTGATAAATATCCAGCTCCGGCTATTTTCAAAGTGTGCGGACCAGAACTGAAGACGAGTGGCCCTGGGGGAGCCGAGCCAGAGCTGGATTGTTGCCTCCCATCTGACACTGGCCTATTCATGCCGCGAGGATCACAGTGGCCCTTTTGGCAGGGGCAGCCTCTGCTGACTCAGCCCAGGTCATCCGGTCCCTGGAAGGCTTAGGCCTCATTTTCAAGGGCTGTGCTGCTAAGTCACATCTCCCCAAGCATTTGCTGGAGCCCTCGGTGTTGCAGGCGTCTTGTCCAGGGTCTGACATTTCGGCTTGTGAAACTCTAGTGTGGGTACATTTAGCCCCCCTGTCAATCCTATCTGGACCCTGGGTGCTGTCTCCTAACATTTGCCTGCCTGTTTCCCCATAGGATTTCCTCCCTGCCCAATTCTTCCAACGGATCATGGCTAGAGGAGCTTCGGGAAATTGGTTTCCTGCCATTCCTCTCCTGGTCAAAATCCTTTAAGCTCCTTAGCCTGGCACACAAGACTCTTTGTGATCTGACACCAACCTACTTTGGGGACTATTTTATTCTACTTCTCTTTTCTGAATAGGGATTGCAGTCATTTCTATATGATGGGATTTTTGTAACAAGTTCATGCTAGAAAAGCACTTAGAACAGTGCTTTCAAAAATTGGGAGGGGTCTGGGATCTCGTTCTACCTGCAAACTAATAGGTCAGTCTGGCATGATTCACTGCTGCTAGATCAGACACAAAGATTGCAGAACTCACAGCAATTGTAGTAGCCAGAGTATCAGTGTTTTCTTATGCCCGTTCCCTAGCCTCAGTTCCCGTGGGTGACATGAGGAAGGCCAGGGGATACCTGACATCTGTGGGTTGCATTAAGGAGGGGAGCCCTGAGCTCAAGGAACCCAAATCTTTTTTAATGGACTGCAAGGGAACTTACTCTCTAGTGTAGAGAGGAACATTATATCTTCCAAGTCTCTTTCTATAAAAGCATTCTGGAAAGATGGTCTGGAACAAAGGCAGTCTCTTTTGTAATCTCTCTGCTTACAAAATGTGCAGAAACACAAGAGAGCCATGGAGCATCACCTACCAGCAAGGGTCAGGTGTGTTGTGAGTGCTCAGTAAGTGTTAGCCACGATGAGGATGGTGGTGGTGCTGGTGTGCCTACCTTTGCTTCCATTTGGTGGGTCTTCTCATTGATCCTTCAACTCAGCTTCTGTCCTTGGTGCCTTTACATATGCAGTTCCTCACACCTCCCCAGCCTCCACCCAGCCTCAATACTCTGCCTCCTGCTCTAGCTTCTCCCACATCTCTTCTGACCCTCCCTCCTCCCCCAATTCAAATGGAGCTCTCTTCTCTCAACTCTGACGGTGTCATTTGTCTCCTTCTCTCAGCACTTAGCAAAGATTGTTTCCCTCCAGGACCTTTGCAATGCTGTTCCCTACATGTGGAATTCCTGCTCATCTCTCTTAAACTCTACTTCATCCTTTGTTTATCAGCTTAGAGGACGCTTCCTCCAGAAAGCTTTCCTGGTTGCACCTGTACCCAGTCTGGACTAGGAGCTTCCATTTGCCCCTGTGGAATTAGTGGTGACCTCTGAGTGGTATTTGTTGTCTGGTTGCCCCTAGAGACTTGGAAATTCTGGAAGACCCTTGGGTGTCTAACATCTACCATGGTGCCTGGCACAGAAAAGCAATTAACATTTATAAGTAAATGAATGGTTGCATGGAGGTATGAAGACCCATATCACATACTTATGAAAGTCGAACAAATAAGTCTAACCATGTCGGAAACTCCTGGAAAGTGTCCAGTGGTCACAGACACTTCAGTCCGTGTTTAGCATCTGTGGGTTGATTGATGAAATAGGCAATAGTCACTATGCTCCCTATCAGATGGGTGAATTTCACCTTGCTTTAAAGGGTCTCCGTGAGGCCAAGGGGACTCTTATTTGAGAACATATACATTGTCAAAGATAGTATTCATCCTGATTTTATATAAGGGAAAATTCTAATAAACCTCCTCGAAGCAATTTAAAAACCATAAACTTCATGTTTCTTTAACTTAGTAAATATCAAACTCATTTCATCCTTAATAGTCCCCAAAATCAACACTAGTTTAAACTAATGGTCTGTTTATAGCATCTGTGGCAAGTTTCAAATTGCACATGCATTTTTACCGCAGCTTTTGAAGGTTGATATTGGAAAGAATGACAGACTAGTCACCGTGAAACCTGGGGCTGAACTTCGAGGCCAGCTCCCAATTTTTCCATAATGTGATAACATTATAGCAAAGAATGGAAAACTTAGAAGCTCAACCCAGGAGATGTGAGCCCTCGGGCCACTTTCAGAGGCAGAGATCACAGTGATTCAGGCAGACCCCTCTGGGGACAGAAGCCCCTGCATTCGAATCCCACCTCTCTTAATCACCAAGCCTCGGTTTTTTCAATTGTCAAGGCAGGAAAATATAACACAAAGCAGAGGACTGGAGTGAGATCTAAGTGAGGTGACACCTGTTTAAAAAAGAAAAAAAAAACAACAACTTAGCACGGTATGTGGTACATAGTAAGCTTATGACAAGTGGAAGCTGTTGGCATTATTACTGATTTGATAGTGAGAAAAACCTGGGTTTGTATCCCAGCTCAGGCACAAGCAGCTGTGTGCTAGGCGTCTCAAGCCAAGGGACATGAGGAGTCACCTAGCTTCCCTCCTCTGTAAAGTGGAGACAGTAATAATACCAGGATCACAGGGCTGCTGTGATAATAAATTGACTGATGATATGGAACGTGCTTAAGGAAGGTAGGGTGGGCACTCAGTAAATGTGAGGTAGAAAAAGTATAATAATTATTCTTCCTTGAATTTTTTCTTTCCCTCATTTGAAAATCTGGGAACGCTGCTGCAGCTGCATGGTTTCAGGAACTGGAAATACTGTTTACAAAGCACCTAACCCAATGGCAGGCACAGAGTCAGCGCGTACTCCAGAGACGGAGCCTATTGTTTCTAGACCCCCCCCCTTCCTGCCTCTGCATGGTCTCCAGCTCTGGATCAATGAATGCAAGCGACTCGGTTTTCGGGGGGCCTCTCTGACAGCACAGGGTGGGGGCAAGTGAGGGCTTCATCAACTGGAAACCGCAACCTGGAAGTGAACTTTCCTAATCAGTGCTGTAGGATTCCAACAGCTGCTTCTACTTTGGAATCAATTGGAACCCCCTGGGCCCCTTGCTCTTTTTCTACAAGGAGCAAATGCCATCCCGCAGCTAGGATTTAGAAATTTGCCACACCGTATCAGAAACAGATCCCGCCTCTGGCAATGTCAGGGTTACTCAGGCCCAGGCTCCAGCCCTGGAGCCCCCGCAGCCTGCCAGGTGGCCCCCGAGGCTAAGGCTCTGGCCTGGGGTCAAGGCTGCCCGCCGCCCAGTGGTACTGCCAAAGAGCACCATCCCATTGCCTGCCCTTAGGAACAGCCACCCAAACCGCCCAGATTTCCATTTCAAAGAGTGAGTCAGGCTCGGATGCAGAGAGCACGTTCAATAACAATTTTTAGGATATGAGTGTTTGAGAGCAGCAGCAAGAATGCATTTGATTTGGAAAGGAACTGCTTCCTAAATGCCTGCCTTGTAATTCCTTCCAGCTGGTCCCATTCTGATCAGTCCTTGAGGGTCTTTAGGGCCCCCTGAGTGGCCAGTGCTCCCCCCACGTGTCCCCCAAGTGGGGTGCTGCAGAAACCAGAGGATGTTGGCTGAGTGGCTGTTATCACCACTGCTTGAGGCTGGATGTGTCATCGGGTGAAAAGAGCCACAGGCTGCGTGGGGTCCTGACTCTGAGTTTACTAGCTGTGTGACCTCGGAAAAATTCCTTGCCTTCTCTGTGCTTCCCTTTCCTCATCTGAAGAGTGAAGGCTAGGCTATACACTCTTGATGCTCCCTTGCAGTACTTTCATTTTCTGATCACAAGTGATCACAGATGCTATAATTGCTCAGTGAATGAAAAATAGCAGCTGCCCTTAATTAAGCAGTCATCTTAAGTACTTGCATACATCAGTGAGTGAACTGAATGAATGAACGTAAATGTCTATTATCTCTTGAAAAAGAGAGTAAGAAGGGAGGTAAAGTGACATTTGGAGCAGCTCTTGTGTATTCGACACTATCCTGGATGCCTTAATACCTCTTGTCCTTTTTTCAAATTGGTTGATATTATTACCACATCTTATAGATCCTTAAAGAGGAAAAGTACCTTGCCACATAAGCAGTATATCCAAGGATTTCAACCAGTTTTTCTACTTGGATGGGGTATATGGATTGGATTTCCTCCCAGATTTTGAGACCCCTTCCTAAGGGTTGTTGACAGGCAGGAGGGGCTTAGGCCTGAGGGGGTCCTGGGTAAAGTCTGGTTATGACGATGAGGAGGGTCCTAGACACCTGCTTGGAAAAAGACAGAACCCTGGCGCACAGCAGGTGAGGGAGGGGTGGGATGGGGTAGAGCCCGAGCTCGTGAGTCCTGAGCCTTGGGGCAGCTGTGTCTACCTGGCACCTCTCAAGCCCACCACAGAAGCACGTCTGTCTGTGTCACTCTGACCCCTTTCTTCAGCAGAGGATTACGTGAGATGGATGGTACAAGGACACCACGGTGCAACGTCTAGAGAAGTGGGAAGGAGTGGCGGAAAGGTAGAGCAGAGGAGAATTCCTTCCTTCAGGGTGCAGAAGACAGGAACCTGGAATCCTGGAAAGAGTGGTTTCTCCTCGGGCAGGGCACCCCACCTGCTCTTGCTTTATATACCCATGTTGGTGGATAAACTGGGTGCTGGCCTCCAAAGGCTATGGAGGAAGAGACCTGTGCCCATTTTATAAACGGGGAGATGGACACACACGTGCCCTCATGTCTCGTGCCCCTCCCCCAACCATTCCCCCGCATCTGCAAGGCCTCCAGAAACACCATGAACTCTACAGAATATTCTGTTGCTAGTCCCAGGGAATGACTATAATCCCGTGAGAGCAGAACAGAGAACCCAGGATTCCTTGCTTCTGCTTAAGAGACTTGTCTGGTCCCAAGCATCTGAAATGCGGTTAGTCACGCTTTCCTTTATTCAACAAATATTTGCCATGCTCCTACACTGATCCTAGGCATTAGAAGATATAAAAAGTGAACAGAATAGAGTCTTAGAGTCTCATTGGAGGGTGCAGTGGAGGTAGGGAGGACATTAGTTTCCCATGGATACCATACAAAATGCCAGAAATCGAGTGTCTTAAAATAATAGAAAATTAATCCTCTTGTAATTCTGGAGACAGAAGCCTGAAATCAAGGTGTTGATGGAGCCGGTTCCTTCTGGAGGCCCTGAGGGTGAATCTGGCCCAGGCCACTCTCCAGCTTCTGTGGCTCCTGTTGTCTCTAGTGTCCTTGGGCTTACAGGTGCCTCATTCTGATTGCTACCTCTGTCTTCATATCATCTCCTCTGTGTGTCTTCTCTCCTCTAATTAGGACACTTGCCACTGGATTTAAGGCCCACTCTGGTCCAGGATGGTCTCATTTCAAGATCCTTGTCTCTATCTGCAAAGATCTTTTTCCAAATAAGGTCACATTTATCAGGTGCCAGATGGGGATATCTTTTAGGGCCCATCTCCGCCATTGCAGGAGGAAGAATAAAATTAAATAAACAAACAATGACATAATTGCACATTCCGGTAAGTGGTGGCATGGGAAGAGAAACCTAGAAAGTTGCATAATGGAGATAATACACCTGTTGAATACTTACTTAACTGCTCTGAGTCTCACCTTCTTTACCTGGAAAAAAGAGAATTTTAATGGCTAACACATGAAGTTGATGTAAGGATTCAATAGCTTGAGAGTTAAGTGTATAATTGTTGATTGAAAAAATGGTGGAAATGTACCTGGCAAATTGTTATATATAGGATTTCTTCTCCCACTGGCCTTGAATTTTCTTTCTTCTCCTCATTCATTCATTCATTCATTCAGTAGGTTGTGAGCCTTTATTCTGTGCTAGGTTTTTTTTCCAGGCTCTCCTCTGAAAGTATTGCAGGGACCAAAATCAACAAAGATTTGGTTCCTTCATTGAGCTGACATTTTCATCATTGTGATGGTTAATTTTTTCAACTCAGTGGGGTCATAGGATGCCCAGATATGTGGTCATACCTTATCTGGTGTTTGTCTGCAAGAGTGTTTCTGGATGAGATTAACATTTAAGTCAGTAGGCTGGTAAAACAGATTGCTCTCCCTAATGTGGGTGGGCCTCATCCAATCAGGTGAAGGCCTGCATAGAACAAAAATATTGCCTGTCCCCTGAGTAAGAGAAAATTCTACTTAGAAAACTTTGAACTGAGACATGGGCAGTTTTCCTGTCTTATGATTCAAACTGAAATATCAGCTCCTCCTGTGTCTCCAGCCTGCTAGCTTCCAGACTTGAAGTCTCACCGTTGGCTCTCCTGGGTCTCTAGCTTGCTGGTTATAGATCTTGGGACTTGTCAGCCTTTATAGTCATGTGAACCAATTCCTTGTAATCTCTTTCTCTCTCTACCTCTTTTCCTGATTCTGTTTCTCCAGAGAATAATGAAAAATACAGTTCTAATCATTACAACCTCCTTCGTATTTGTCTGGCACCCACTTTGTCTGTAATCTCTTTTTATCCACCAAGCAACACCGACGTAGGTAGAGCAAGCATCATGAAAATCTCCATTTTATGTTGGAGGAAACTGAGCCCTGGGGTGGATCCACTTTAACAAGTATGCCACAGAGCTGATCCCCTCCCCACCCCAGAAGACAGGGACACCTGCTGTCCCTGATGCCAGAGGACATGGGAAGCTGTACAGAAAAATTGGACTCAAGTCAGGTTTTCTAAACCTCTTTCACAAGGGAGCAGTGTTTTAATTATTATCATTTTTCTTCTTGCAACCAGGGTGGAAAAACAATTACTCTCCTCTTTGATTTTCAATATAACATTGGTCATCAATGAGAAGCTTCTTAAGATTCCCTCAGGGAGAAACATGAGACTACAAAAATGTGGGCTAGGCAGGTCTGATGAAATATATATGTGTGTGTGTATTATATTTATACATTTTTATATTTATATTTATACATATATATATATAAAAGATCTTTCAGAAAAGCTCCAACTGGACACTAAAAAGAAGTCTGGATGAGTCATGGGAACTCAGGTTTAAAATGAGTTCAGAATTTAACAATTTCAGTCCCTTCATTACACAGCAAGAACCCTGAAACCCGGAAAAGTCAGCTGGCTTCCCAAGGTCCACAGATTGAAAGAAACATATTGACATCATTGCTCAGATCCTTTGACTGTTTAGTCAGGATGCTGTTTATTACCCAATGCCCATGTAGTGAATGCAAAGACTGTCCGGATGTCCACCCAGCTCTTGGGGTCATCTCGTGCCAACTTTGTGGCACGAGAATGGAAAGATGGTGAAAGAGGTGTTCACACTTGTTTTCTCCATATTCTTTACTCACATATGGTCCTTTGATACACAGGTTACCACTTGTGGGCATCCCTCCCACCCCTATTTGTAGGCAAAATATTTTAGAGTCACACAGACCTGGAGCCAGCGGTAAAAAAAATGATCAAATTACATAGCATCTCAGACCTCAGTTTTTTTCATTTGCTAAGTAGACCTAGTAACAGTATTTGCCACTCTGATTTTTGTGTGAAGGCTAGGCGAGTTCATGCATGCAAAGCCCTTGGCACAGTGCCTGACACTGTAAGTGCTCAGTAAATGGTACCAGTTGCTGCTAAGGTGAAATCCAGTGTCATGGGAGGCCGGGAGCACACACTCGGTCTTTAAGGCTCCGTTCAGTGTTGCTTCCCCTGGCCACCCCAGCTAGCAGCAAGTGCATTCTCCTCTGAATATTAAAGTCATTTTGTTGGGCCTTTCCTGGCACGTGCCACCTGTGTGGTCTTGCATTGCCCCTTTGTCATCACAGGAAGTCTTTTTTTTCTTCAGTTCAGGACTTTTTTGTTTTGTTTGTTTTTTTCCTATCTGTAAAACAGGAGGTGGGGGAGGGGAGTATACCTACATTACAGGAGTTTTGAGAGATTTAAATATGAACATGTTTGACAAACTGAGCTAAATGAGAAAAACTCTCGCTCATGCATTCACTCACATGTTTACTGAGAAAAAGCTCTTCATGCCTAACACTATGCTTGGTGGTGGGAAAGCTTTGATAAGCAAGACTCTGTCTCTGTCTTCTAGGACTTCACAGTTAAGTAGAGAGGAAATTTCCATATATGTGTTCATGATTATTATTATTTTAATAAATGTTGCCATCAGATTTACTGGGATGAATGAAAGCTTTTGCATGGCAGGGACTTTTAGGAATATTACTGACAAAACCCATCAGGGGTCAGGTCATAAATGGCGCACATGAAGCTTCAGAAAATCATCATGCCATTCCTCTGTTTAGGGTTCTTTAGTGGCCTCTCCAATAAAATCCTAGCTTCTGAGCAGGGCATTTTTCCAAGGCCTTCTTCAGATAACTAAGGTCTCCTCTGTAAATTCACTTCCTACTCCAGCCATACAACACTCTACTCAGATCCCTCAGACCATTGTTCCTTTCCTCATGCTGTTTCCTCTGCAAGGGATGCAATTCCTCTTTCCTTCTCTCCTTCACAAACCCTTGCCTGTCCTGTTCTTGGAGAGGGTCAGGCCCCTGAGAGCTCAGTGTCTTTCTTCCACTGAAATGATAAATGTTACCATCTGTATTTTCATCTGTGCCCTGAAAAAATGGAGCCCTCTCTATGCCAGCAGCCCCAGTGTTCCACCACACATAGCTGAAAACCTGGGGCAGAGACAGAACATATTGGTGAAGGGAGTGAATGAGTTAAGTGTCAGTCATTCTGAGCTACCATCTCAAGACCTGGGTTCAATATATTCAAGTAGCCAGTCAAAGTGGTTGGGCAACAAAAATTGCTTTTCTGCCACTTCCAAGATGGAAAGTTTGGTTTTCACCCAGGGTCTCTCGGGGCTATCTGAAGCTGTTGCCACCATAAATAGAGGTGTGTACTCCTGGGATACCCAGGGAAGCTGGAGCCTGCCAGCAGGAGGAGAGTTTGAGACTCCGTTTCTCCCAAGAGGGCTCAGAAGTGATTCTTGCTGTAGCTAAAATCAGGAGAGGACAGGAAAGCCCCCATTTCACCAGATGTTCACAACCTTAAATGAAGGGCTTTCAGCTGGTGGTCCAAGAAGTGCTTCTTTTCACTTAATTATCTCCAACAATCCCCATGGTATAATCAAAAGGATTCATGCTATGGGGGTCAGAAGGACAGGACTGGAATTTGGGTTCTACTTGCTAGTTGTGTGGCTTGGGGAATCCTCCTAGCCTTGATTCCTCCTCAATAGGGTACCCACCTCATACTGGTGGACCAGACCCAGAAGAATGTATCTGTACCACATAGCTCACTTTCCAGGGCCTCATACACATACAAGAAGTATGAGTTCTCTTCCTTATCACAGAAACTCACTCTGAACACACTCCCAGTTGTCACCATTGACGGGCCATGCTCAAGCATGGAAAGATGTCTCCTAAAGTCTGGTAGTGAAAACAGGGACACTAGAGCTCACAACATGAGTTCATTACTGTGGACCAGGCTCTCCTTACAGGTTTGCATTATTTTCAGTAGCCTGGGGGGAATACTATCTTCATCCAGGATTGTCATTCTCAGTTCTCAGCTGAAGAGACAGGGGTCAGAGAAAGGCCACGCAAGCTAAAAGCAGGGAGCCAAGATTCTGGCTCCAAAGCCCTGTGGTGCTGACAGAGCTAGTCTGTCACCCACACCTTAGCGGATTAGAGATCTTGGTGAACAGCAGTTAACTAGTGATGCCGAGCCCAGCCATACAGTCCCGGCCTACAGCAAAGGAACTTGGTCTTCTCAGAGGTTTATGGAGGTCCCTTTACCAACAAGTATATTTTGGGGGTATTGAAAACACTTCTAGATACCCCCCTCTCATTGCCTTTTCTACCTTCCTAGACCCGTTGAGGCCAAGATCTGAGGTCGGAAACCCCAATATAACATAAGCTTATGAAAAAGAACACAGATTTTTAAGAAGTAACAGTTATAATCAAAATATAATTACTACCTTGCTTGAGTTTAATAAGTAATACATTTTATCAAAAACATCATCTTAAAATTTACCAATAACTTCTGTGTAATGAATCACTTGATGCTAATAATAGTAATAATAGTGGTAGCAGTAACAATGACTCATCAAGAGGTACTTTATTAGTCCATTTAAAGATGTTATGTACTCTTCAGAACAATGAAAGACGCATAGAGTTTTCTCTGGCTTACAGATGAGGAAGCAGTTTCATGTATTACCTCACTTGATCTTTGTCTTAATCCTTCGAGATTGGTTCTTTTGTGATCACAGATGAAGAGACTGAATCTCAGGGGGCTAAGGAACTTGCCCAAGGTCACATAGCAAATTAGAAGCAGAGGGTCTCCAGTCCTGGTCTCCAGTCATATTTTTCTGACTCAGAAGTCTGGATTTTGAATCCTTGTGCTACAGTTCTCAAAATAACCCCTAATGTGGGCAGAGATCATTCTCATTTTGCAGTGGGGAAATAGGTAATGGGACAAGAAATGGTTTACCTAATATTCTCCCAACATCACTGTGCTTTGTGGAGATCCTAATGCTTTGTAGTTGCCCGTAAGGACTAGGGAGTGGGGCTTGGATCAGCACGGTACCAGAACCTGGTGAGCCATCAGTAAATGAGAGCTGTGGTCATTTCCAGCGTGGGAGCTCAGCAGCCCTCAGCCTTGGGCACCAACCTGCTCCTTGTGTCCTGGATTGTCTGCATTTTATTTTGTGCCGGCTTGCGCTTAGATCACAGGACTTTTCTATCATTTCCATTCAACGTCCACTGATGACACACCACCCCAATAAAGGCCATCTGAATCTCTGCAAGGAAAAGCTCCCTTTGTGGGAGGTCCTTCTGAATGGATATGACCTGCAGGAGACCCGTGGAGCACAGACCCGGTCCATGACTCACACTGAGCTGTCCCTCATCCGGCTGAGGCTGGCGCAGGAACATCCCACCTCTCTCGAACCCAGCGTTGTCCTCTTGGCACAGTCCCCCCTGCCACCCCAA
Organism: Spilogale gracilis; assembly: GCA_004023965.1. Taxonomy (NCBI): domain Eukaryota; kingdom Metazoa; phylum Chordata; class Mammalia; order Carnivora; family Mephitidae; genus Spilogale; species Spilogale gracilis. The sequence continues at coordinate 124,595 of PITA01001751.1, forward strand.
CGGCTGCAGGCTTTGGACTCCATGCTGCAGAATTACTCACTCACTGATTCTTCCTTTGGCTTCTGCCAGAATCCAGGAAGAGGTTTTGTAGACTTTCTTTCTCACTCAGCTTTTTCCCTGCCTCCTTTACTGGTGGAATTACTGGAGCCAAGGCTGAATTTCTCTCCCATTTCCCCCAAGGACTGGGATCTGGCAAGAATCATCTCTGCACTTGAGAGGCTGGGGAGAAGTCAAACACCAGTTCTGGCTCTTTGCCTCTGGAGGGAGAGTTAGTCACTTGGTTACTGCTGGCCAAAATTGATCGGAGATGTCACGAGGAGGAAATGCGCTTCTTATGAGTTAGCAGAGCAGTCTTCAAAAAAAAGGGGAGGGGTCCTTTTTATGGTACAGAGAAAGTAGCAAACTGATTTCCTCCTCTAAGAGGAAATCCTTCCTCCTCTGACTCCAATCCCCTAGAAGCTGCTATTAGCACTTCCCGTTCTCCTCAGTGGGTGTATGGAAGCTATGGGGTGGGGGTGGGGGAGGGGCTGGAACAAGGATGTGCCATTGGGGAGAAGGAAAGGATATGTTCTACACACAATACTCCATTTTATCTTCACTACAACCTATTGTCACTATCCCCATTTTCAAGGGTAAAAATGTCAAACTTGGAGTGGTGTTGCAATTTGCCCTTGCCTATCCAAGTTCACAGCTAGTATCTGGCGGGGCAGACCCATGGACTTCAGTCTGTCCAATGCCAAAGCCATACTAGTGAAGTGGCTCTTCTCTCTCCCCCCACTTTTCCTCTTTTTCCCACTTGTCACCTCCCCCCACCCTTCAAGGAGTCAGAAATTTTCTGGAGAATTAACACATTACACTACCTTGCATACAATAGATGCTCAATAAATACATATTAAATCTCAATTGTGATGCGATGCCTTTTAAGAGTATTTGCATTTTCTCAAAAAGGACTCCTGGAAAAGGTAATATCTAACACCAACTACTAAATGGTGAATTTCTGGTACAGGGGATCTTCAGTGGGACATTCCTTTCTCCCTCCCTTCCCTTTTTCCTCCCTCCTCTCTCTCTCTCCTTTCTTTCCTTTCATGTCCTCTCTGCCTTTTAAAACAAGCTCTGGCACTAACAAGTGTCATATAGATATTTACTGATTTAACCCTCATTACCTCTTTATGTACGTAAATCCTATTGTAACCAGCAGCATCTCATTTTGTGCATAAGTAAATGGGGCGCAAAGAGAGTAAGTGGCTTAGTTGTTTGCCTAGGAACACATAGCTTCCTATCAGCAGAGTGGGAGTTTGAAGGTGGGCGATCAGGTTGTCTAAGCACCACCAGCGCACTACTCTGCCTGTCGAGGCAGGACTAGCTTCCTGGAGGCACTTCTGTCCTTTACACCCACCTCACATTGTACAGTTTCCCAGGTATGTTCACATGTCTCATACCGTTTATCCTTACCACCTGTAAAGTGTGGACCATTGTTCCTATTTACAGCCTGAGCCCTGAGAATGGAAGTGACTTGCCCAGGGTCACATGACGGGTAAGGTAGAGAGCTCGAAAGCGGGACCAGCCTGAGATCCATTTTTTTCCTATGAATGTGGTTGGTGCTGAGAAATTAGAGCTGAGTAAAGCAAAGACAAAGCTTTGAGCAAGAAAAAAAGATGCTCAGTGTGTTCATTTTTTTCTTGAGAGGGGATGTGTGTGTGTGTGTGTGTGTGTGCGCGCGCGCGCGCGCGCGCGTATAATAGTCATAAAAGTATTCCTCAGACCTTGAGGTTTTAATAAAATGTGAAAACATTTTACCAGCACCCTCCCTTTCCTCCTGGATTTTAGGCTCTGTATAATTTAAGGAAATGTAATCCATATGTTTGATTATTCATACTTCCATCATCAAAAAATATTGTTGATTCTTTGAGAAACGTTTGATGTTCTGGAAGTCAATTTTTTTTTTTTGAGGGCAGTGGAGAAGAGAAAACTTCTTTTAAGCGTTTTTCCTTTTCCTACTATTTTATTTCCCTTGAAAAACATTTGATAACGTTTGACTGGGAGATGAACAAGTAGTCACTAGAATATTCCACTTTCTCCTACAGATTTTTAATATAGTGATGAGTCCAGGAATACAGTTCTTGGTCTCAGGGCTCTGATGTGTGGAGAGGGGAGTTGATCTTTGTGGGATTCCCATCAGGAAAGCCACCTTACCTACAAGGTCTTGGGCGGTGTTCACAACCCTCTGAAAGGAGATGCCATTAAGACTGTTTCCTAGAAGAGGGGAGTGAGGCTCTTGAGGCCAGAGTGGTTGGGGTGGCATGCAAATCAAGCTTTGCCCGACCCTGAAGCTGTGCTGCTCACACCTTTTAGCTCCTTCAAGAGAATACAAGGGTGTTTGCCATTATCCAGTTTCATTCGTGTCATCGTCTACATAACCACAACTAACCTCTGCACCAAACCACTCCTTCCCAGGAACCTGGGAGTGAGAGTTAGAGTTTGAATTCAGGGTCCCCGTTCACTGTCCACCGTGAGCTGACTGCAGGACCAGGTGCAGGGAGCAACAGCGGTGAGCCAGACCAGCCCCCTCTCCTCTGGAGCATTAAACTAACATGTGCCCTGCCACTTGTAGCCTAAATGCCCCTGCCTCAAAGAGGCCTTCCCTGGCTTCCCCTCTAAAGAAACCCTCAGAGACATTTGCCACTTCAGTCTGTTGCCATTTGCAGCATGGTGCTTTTTACAGGATGATCTTTTTCTTATTTCTCCATTTTTCCCCCTATTTTTAGCTCCACTCCTTTCTTCTTCCCACCAGGAATAGAACAATCTTGAGCATATAGAGAACTCATAAGAAATATTCATTGAAGGAAAGCATGTCTTATTCATCACTGTATCCCTAGGTCTTGAAACAGACCGGATAGTTAATAATAATACCATCCAATATTTATTGAGAACTTATGTTCCAAATGTTCTTTGAAGGATTTTACATGCATTACCTCCCTTAACCTGACGAGGAGCCTCTGAGGTAGTTCCAGGTATTATTTCCATTTTATAGGTGAGGAAATCAAGGCACAGAAAGGTCAAGATAACCACAGCTAGTAAGAAGTGAGGCTGACTTTCAAACCTAGGTGGTCTTGGCCCCAGAGCTGGAGTGCTTAGCCCTGGTTCTAATGGTTTAATGGGTATATGAATGCTTGGGAGAGCCACAGCTAAGGGAGTGTGGCATTCTCAAGGCATAGGGATAAATCAGTGAGCTAAATGTAGCAAGAAGAATCAATGCCTTGTAGCTGACCCAATCAAACCTTTTGGAGAAGTTGACAATTGAGCTTAGTCTTTGAATGGGGAAGGTGTGCATGGGTGCATTTCAGAGTCGAGAGTACAGAGTTGGAACCATGGCTAGCATGAAGGAGAGGACAGATGATGCAGACAGAGGGATGGGAGTGAGATGAGGAGGAGAGGGAAATAAGGCTGGAAAGGGAGGGGGCTAGGAAGTGGAGGGGCTTGAAATGTGGGGCCAGCAGATGTGGTCTTGATGCATGTATGGGAACGGTTTCCCCTGGAAGATTGCCACACTGGGGTATGCCGCCATCAGAGCCCCTTGTTTTAGGCTGCATTTAGCCTTGTGTTAGAGCCGCCCCAATTTCACTGTACATTGCCATCACATTGCATTCATCTTCCTGGTAAACCTGGCAGGTCCAGATTAGCATTACCATTTTGCAGATGGCACTGTGGATGTTCAGAGAGTTGAATTTTGCCAAGTTCATCAGCTATGAAATGGCAGGGTGAGGGCTCCAATGCCTGCTTGCCCAGGCGGTATCCAGTGCCAGGAGAACATTCCCATAACTCCATGGAGAAAGGAATGGTGCCAAAGTACCCACCTCAACTTCCCAAGGGTAGGGAAGAAAACTCTCCGGTTCCTTTCCCCTTCTCAACATTTGTGGCATTAATGAGAGTAAGTGAGAGCCTTGTGGGGGATGGGAGGATGGCAAGAGAGACAGCAAATTGTTTCTGGATGGAATTTTCCAGACAGGGCCTCCAGTCAGAGAACAAATGTGCCTTCTGAATTTTCTCTGTAATTGTTATTGACCTTTAGTGAGATGAGCAAAATTACTCTCCCAAACCCCTCCACCCCCACCCCTTTTTACAAAATTGTTTTCCCAGACTTTTCAGAAATGAAGTTGGACTAGCCCGGGCCCTGACTGCCGACTGTGGGAAAACAATACATCTCCTTATGGCCCCAAATGGAGCGTTTGCAATTAATCCATTGATCTCAGTAGAAAACCCTATTGTATCAGGGCCGCCAGGAGAAAGCTGCATCCTGCCCCTCTCCCGCCCTGCACAGAATGTTCATTGAAGTCAGCCCCCAAATTGATGGCAGGATGTGGCCCTAAAAGCCTCCAAATTAAAGGGGTCCAGAAAATAATGTTGGCTGGGCAGCGGGAGCTGGGGCGGAGGAGGTGGGGAGAAGGGGGGAAGGGGATGGGTTTCCTTTGGAATCTGCATGTCCAGAGCTTTGCAAGCTGCAAAGCATTTCTAGTTGTCCCTGCCTCTCAGTTCCCCTTCATCTGTTCTACAGATTCAGACCCTTAGCTCTCTAGTTTGCTCAGGTTTGGCTCTTTGGCTGTGCTGCTGCCTCTGATGAGGGCAGAGACAGAACATATTGGTGCATGTTCCTTACTAGGATCCTTACTAGGATCCTACTAGGATCCACCGGGCACTGGACAATAGGTATTCCCCACCCCCTCCGTTCCCCGTCATTCACTTCTCAGACAATCCTGGGTGAGGCTGATGGACATTATGAGGACTATCTCTTGTTGAGTGGCTCCCGCCTGCCAGGAGGTTTCTGCATTCTTTTTCATTTAACTCTCAAGTCCTGGAGGCAGGCAGAGTGAGCCAGTTGACCAGTAACCTGGGACACGGTAACCCAGTCCATCAGCCTTCAAGGGGCATTAAGCATTAAGCATCACTGGAAATGAAAGATGTATATTTTCCAGAGCTTCTCTGAGGCAGAATATGTGGATGAAAGAGTTAGATAAGTTGAGGAGTAAGCCTGAACTACATAAACTGTCTTCCATGGAGGGCGGGTGACACGATGACAGAGCCCTGTTTTACTCAGTGGATTATGTGGAGGGATGCTGCCATCCTGGGACATGACGTCACACATTTGCATGAGGGTGTGCTCTGCTTAAGTACGCTGCGTGCCTACTACACAGAGGAGCCCTGTTAGGTGAACTGCAGTGTAGCCAACCGTCTGTGGTAGACCTGCCATAGTCTTCCTGTTCGGCTCTTCCCTCATCTGATACGTTCTCTCTCTTCTAAGTTAAATGTTAAACAAATACTCAAAGAATGTAAGACTTCAGAGTGTCAGTTGGTCCTGCTGGTGAGTGTTACTTTCATTTTGCAGATGAAGAAATGGAGACATCACAAAGTGGAATGACATGTTTGAGGATGCACAACTATTAAGTCGTTGATTCTGAATTATCAAGAATGTAAGCTCTAGGAAAACTGGATCATTATTCTTTTTGGGGTCTTAAGATCTACCTCGAACAACTATAGACCGATATACCACCCATATCTGGTATGGTACCTGGCGTGCAGGTAGTGCTCAATAAAATCTGCTACATAAATGAATAAACTGCTTTTTGTTCTTTTGTAAAATACGTGGGGGCCCTGATTCTTTTCTGTCAGCCTGGTTGCAATAGTGCATTTGTCTGGTCCTTCTGTTTTTTAATAATCCTTCTACAAGGATCTTCTGATAAATCCCCTATAAAGTCCAGTTATAGGAGGAAAATGGGTTTCTTCTGACAAATAAAAAAGGAATGCTTCTTTTCATCAGAAAACAAGAGCTATACAATTTGTCAAGTTTCCCATTAGCTTCCAAGGCTTTGAATTAAATTTGGTGCTCAATTTCATATTATTCTTGGGTTAGATTCAGAGTACCATGGTTTTTGTTTTTAATGCATTCTGTGATTTCAGTTCTTTCCTCTTTCTACCTGGTTCAATTTTACATATATCTTTTTGGAGGTAGAGGAAACATGGTCTAATAATAACAGTGCTCACGATGGTACCAGGACCTTCTGTTGTCCAGAATCTCCTATATGTCCAAAACTACAACTGTGAAGCCACACCCAAGCCAAGACTTTTGCTGTAAGCTTCATAGTTTGTCTGCAGCAGTAGTTCTTCATTGGGGTGGAAGTGAGGGGAAGTGATTCTGCCCCTCAAAGATTATTTGACAATGTCTGGAGACATTTTTGGTAGTCATTGGCATTTAGCAGGTAGAGGCTAGGGGTTTTTCTTCACATCCTACAATGCACAGAACAGTCCCCACAACAAAGAATTATCCAGACCCATAGGTCTGTGGGGTCAAGAGATGAAGAATCTTGATCTGTCCTTGTCAGCAGTCACGAGGCATCTCCCAGAAATGTGAACTTGCATTCACACCTTTTTCGCTGCCCCTGGCTGGACACATTCATGGAACGCATTCAGCCAGACTCCCCATACTTTCTCTCCTGAGCAGGTTGCAGGGCTGTTTCTCCTTAGCATCCATCGTCCTCACATAGAAGAGGAGCTGAGGCAAACGAGGACCCTATCTTATTCATCTTTTGATCTTTGATAGTCACACTGGCTTACCCTGGAACTTTGCATTTAAGGCACTGGGTGACTTTGCATCTTTGGCATAGGGACAGAGATAATTTCAGAATGAAGTTATTTGCTTTTTATGGTTGCCTTTAATTACACAGTCCCATAGAGGAAGTTAATAAAAACATAGCCACCCAGAGATCTGTGCTGATAACTTCTGGACAGAGCTGAGGTATTTTTTCTATGTTAGTGTCAATTTGATGAAGACATTTCCCACATCTGCTTCTGCTATCCTATGTTCTTTTAGTTGACTCTTAGTAGGATCAGCTCTTTGGGCCAAGAGACATCTTTATTGTCTACTCTAAATTTCTGGACATCTGCCTCAATTTCCCTGCTTGATACCTCAAAGGTTCTTCCTGGGGTTAAACTCAGACTTGAATTCAAGCCTGTTGGGTTGGAACCCTGCTGCTGAATCTACTTTTCCTTGCCAGGGGCAGGGGAAGGGATGGGGCCAGGTGGTGCTTTTCCTACTCATCCTGTATTGGTTGAAGCATGCATGTGATGATTTCCATGGCCCCACGTAGTCACCACCCACCAATTTTGAACATTGCTGGTGGCTGTGTCCCAGTGAAGGATAGGACCCCCTTGATACTGCCGTTGGGACAGGTGAGCTCAGGGTCACTCAATCAGTTGGGCACCTGTTTTTTTCAATAACATTTACCACTTTGAGCAAAATACTGTGTGCCAAGCACTGTGCCAGCTGGGTTCATAAGATTAGTAAGATCTGATTCCTAACTCACAAAGAAACCGAATAAAAACTTATAGTGCTCTGTATGCAAATGCGATGATGGAGGAGAGCATGGGAGGTGTGTGCAACCACCTGAAGAACACCTTTCTTTTTTCACACCCTGAAGGACACCTAACTCAGCCTGAGAGAAGGTGGTCAGGGAAGACTTCTGGGGGAGGGGGGAGTGCCTGAGTCCGGTTTTACAGGGCTTCTGCTGGTTCAACCAGCTTCTCTAGCCAGTCTGGTCTTCCCAGCAACTGTCTCCCACCGGTTCTCCCCCTCCTCATTCCTCTCAGCTCCCACTCCCTAGAACATCTGTGTTGCTGTACTTGTGCCAATGCTCTTTTCCTAAACCAAAAAATAAACAAAAATGAAAAAGAGAGCGGTAGACCCATTGAATTGGGGGAACTTTTATAATCTGAGAAGTTATACCTCAGCCTCTCAGTAACTGAAATTCAAAGTTTCACCGTGGGGTTACTTCTGGTCAACAGTCAGCTGTGTGTCAAGGAGCTCGTGGTTTCCTGTTAGACATGGCTTGGGGGGGGGCGGTGTCAGTGAGGTTGCTACCACTTGTCAACCAGCTCCAGACCTACCCCAAAAGAGACCATCCTGGAGACTTGCCAAAGTGTAGGGCGGAGATTTTTCGAATCCTCACAGGGGCTCTGAGTGGTAGATATCTTTGTCCCCATTGCATTGCTAAAGAAGCTGAGAATCAGATGGGTTGAGTCACTTGCTAATAAATGCTGCAGCCAGGACGCAAAAGCTGGGCTTTTCACTCCAAATCCACTTTCTTCACAATGCCTCGTTTTCTCAGCACAGCTGAGCCTCCTAGACCAGTGAAGAGCAAATGAGAGCCCCATCCTATTTTCCCTCAGGCTCACTCTCCCCGAGTTGCTTTGGAGATGAAACAGAACCAGAGCAGAGCTTATGTGTTTTGTTATGTCACACCTCTTTTTCCCAAGATTTCAAAGGCTCGGATCCATTTATCTAGATACTCAAATTCTCACCAGGGGCGTTAGAGAGGGGCTGGAGAATGAAATGCTGTTTTGGAAAGGATGAAACAACCCTTGCAGTGTTTATATTCAATTCCGGAGACCTGGTTAGAAAAATATTTTTAAAAAACGGAAGGAAGAGTAACTATGCACTCACAAAATGTGGGCTGCTCATCGTGGGGAACCTTTGCTCTTGGAGTCTATTCCCAGGGGTGGATGTGTGCAGCTCCAAACTGCCGTTAGGAGATGAAAGGGAATCTTTCAACATTTCCTCCCATTGTCTGAGCTTTCTCCCTGCTTTGTCACCATAACATTCTTTTTTGGAATTCCATTAATGTGGAGTTTTCCCCTCCCCCAGAAACAATTAAAAGAGAAGAGTTGGCAGAGCCAGCCAGGAAAGACCTGTGGCTCACTCCTAAGTGAGTAACTGTCACGTGTCTTGGAATGATTTGCTGCTTCCAGCCGAAGAAGTTTGAGCTTAAAGAGAAAAACACATAAGAATTTCTATCTATTTGGCTGCAGGCAGTGGCTCACACTCCACAGCGAGGCTCTAGGAGGGCTGAATGTGACTTGGGGACCAGCAGCTGGGCTCAAGTCCTGATTTCACTCTTTACTATGGCTTTGAGCAAAGTCCCTAACTTCTCTGAACTTCATCAAGTTCACCGGTGAAAATAGGAATTCTGCCTATGTTATGTGTGCTCCTGCAAAAATTTAACGAGATAGGAGATATGGAAATACATAACACATGGCAGCTTTCAAATATGTCCTTTTTCTTCTTTCTCCCTCTGGTCATATCCTTTCCACCTGCACTGTCTCCCACATGGAACTCTTGAGTCGGCCAAGTAAAAGAAACAGGAAGAGTCTAAGCAAGAAACTTCAAGCGCTGACAACTTCATTTAACCCATGAGGAATTGTACGTACATCTGTCTGTCTGTGTGTTTGGGGCAGTAATTTGTAAGAGAAGTAAAGAGTACTCAATTGAGACTGTCTGTCCATGTGGGTTTTCGACATTGTTCTAAGTACTAATCACAACATACACATGCATTATTTTTTTTCTATGTAAAATAAGCTAATTATTTATAAAGCACTATTCTATCCTGGGTACTTTATGAATATTATTTTGTTTAATCTTTACAATCACATTATGTAGTAAGAATTATTATCCCTCATGAGGAATTGTGCCTCAGGGATCTAGTCAGTTATGCGCCCAGAAGAGAGCAACCATATAGAAATGACCACTTTTCTGGATCCGGCCTTTGGAAGAGAAATATAACTAACCCACAACAACCAGACACAGAGGGAGTCAGGGGAAACCATATGCCATCCTTACTCTCTTACTTTGTGATTTCCTACTGGTGGCTTCTATTGGCCAGACCTAACTCAGAGCCAGAGGGCAAGGGAAAGCGTTATAAAGTCTTTTATAAGGTCAGCATCCTGGATAACAGAGTCAGATGAAGAAACAGCAAAAGTGGGTCTGTATGGGCAAATGGAGAATATCCAGCCGAGTATTCCGTCAATATGGAATCCCAATTCCCATTCTGAAATTGCTTATGGTCAAATAGGGAACATGAGACTTTTATCCAATATTCACAACACAGGTTAGAGTGGGTTGAGTCCATGACAACCAGCTTGCACGGGATGAGATGCCACTTTATATTTGTCACAGTGAGCAGTAGTCGCCAGGGTCTAACAAAGCCCAGACTCGAAGTAGGCATTAAAGATCCCCTGTAACAGGACTCGGGTCATGTGGAATCCTCCTCTCACCTGATGTTGTAACCAAACTGGATGACTCACCACTGACGGTCACTTCAGTCGTAAGCAGAGTCATGACTCCATGCTTTGGTTGAGGGGCTTCCAACAGCCCAGCAGACCCTGCCCTCTTGCCCTTCTCCATCCCGCACTCAGTGCACATCCCACTGCTTCCCAACTCCTGTCCAGCTCACTCTCACTTGGCATTTTAGCATGGCATCCCACTCCCCACCCCCCATTTCTGCAGCATAGCACTCACTTGTCTTGTTCAATGTTTCATTGAACAAACATTTCATTCGACAGACACTGAATGCCTGCTGAGATCCCAGCACAGTGAAAAGGGGGCTGCACAGAAATTGGGACTGGTTCTTGCCTTCAAGGAGCTCACAGTCTTCCTGGGATTGGAGCTCCTTTTTTTATGTAGCCATCTCCTAGATGATCGGTATGCAGAAGACAAGGAGTCCGATTAATTACCTTTGTACTTTCCTTGCTTAGCAACTATGCAGCACAGCAGTCTCAGAAAATGTGAAGCTATAGAAGAAACAAACATGAAGAGAAAGATGAAGGAAGGAAAGGAAGAATGAATTCATTTATCCCACAGGATTTGCTGGATTTGCTAGGTGCCTAAAATGTTCAAGGCCCTTATATACGATGAATAGCATAGGCTACGCACATGCAGGGATATGTGTGTGTGTGTGTGTGTGTGTGTGTGTGTGTGTGTGTACGTACATGCGTGCATATGCATGAAGACTGAGGAAGTGGTAATGAATGTCAGTAGAGGCCGAAAGACCGATCAGAGGATAACTTATTAACTTTACCTTTTGGATAGAAGCTTTCAGAATCCAGAGGAGGGATGAAGGGATCTGTTTAGAAGCCTACCTTAGCTACTGGGTGGTGGTTTAAGCGGACTCATCAAGTTCTGAAAGCAGGTGATTTTTGCAAATGAGGGCTTGTTGGCATATGGTATTTGGATGATACAACTTCTTTAATTGAAAGTGTTATCTTAACCAGAGAGTTTTGCAAAACCCCAAAACAAAGACATCTGTTGCTGTTTTTGTTCTTTTCCCCAGCAAACAATCTGGTGGTGAAAAATAGGAATGACTAAACGGAATGCCAGGGAAAATTGTGGATTGGAAAAACAAACCCCTACATCTTCAAGAGGAGGGTAATCAATTAAGGTAGGCAGCAGTTTCTGAACAGAGTCTTTTGTGAGATCTTAGGTCATTATAACTCTACTTCTTTATATATCAATAATTATTTATTAAAGATTTTATTTATTTATTTGAGAGAGTGTGACAGAGAGAGAGAGATCATGAGTGGGGGTCGGGAGGGGTAAAGAGAGAAGCAGACTCCCCACTGAGAAGGGAGGCCAGTGTGGGACTTGCTCCCAGGTCTCTGGGATCATGACCTAAGCCAAAGCCAGACGTTTAACCGACTGAGCCACCCAGGTGCCCTATATCAATAATTATTAAGACAACCAATGAGATGAGCCTATGGCAGATTTAGTGCATTTTTCAGTTGTCCATTAGCTCTGTGCTATTTGTGCCTTGGCTGAATCTCTAGACTAGAACTTCTGGTCCCCCAGTCTCCTGGACATCTACTAGTGTTCCACAGGCACCTTGTACTAGGCTGATCTCAGCTGATCCCATCAGCCTACTGGTACCTGCTTCTCCTCCTGAATTCTCCATTTTGGGGAGTGCCCCACCACCACTTATTCCTGCAGGATTCTCCCTCTTGGAGACCCTTCACAAGCTGAAATCCAGACCCATGGCTCCCCCCCACTTGGAAAGAATACCACTTGTTTCCCTTTCTTCACATCTGCACCCCTCTCTCAGATTTCTGTAATTACTCTGCCTCTCCGTCTAACCTCAATTCCACATATCAGTCAGGGATTTGGCTGGAAGCAGAAGTCATCACACATGGTTCAAATGAAGGACTATTAATGCAAGAACTACCAAATAAGTGAGGGCTGGGTTAATGGAGGCATCCAGAGACTAGCAACTGCTGGAAGCTGTTACCACCTATAGTACTGAAGGCACAGGGAGAAGGAATGAAGATATTGAAGCTCAGTGAGAACAAGAACCATGGAGGAAGGGCTACCCAGTGGGAAATACCAGAGGGGCTAGGCAGAGTAGAGAGGAAACAAGGAAGAAATCACACAGTGCTCCTTCTACCCATCTCCCTTCTCCTTGCTTGTGCTTCCCATTGTTTGAACCCAGAAGTCTGGTTCAAGGGAGCTCAGAGGGTGTAGCCAGCAGGAATTGGCCTCCTGGGACACAGTGCTGAGTGGAGAGGGGCTGAGAATGGGTTTAGGAACATGGAAGAGGAGACAGAGAATGGTCAGCCTCCTTCCCATTATCCATTCCATATTCTGATATTCAAATGCAAGTGCAAGTTCTAAAACCCTGACATGTCTCTTCTCCAATAGAATACAGAAACTCTCTGTTGTACTTAGGATAAAACCAAAGCTCCTTATGCTGGCATTGAATCTTCCTGTTGACCTTTCTGACCTCCCTTTTCCCATCTCTCACTACTCCTTGTTCTTACTCAACACCCTAGCTCTATTACAATACTTCCAGGCCTCTAAATACATCATGCTGTTACAAACTTTTAGGCCTTAGTATTCATGTTCCTTTATTCCTCTGGAATATATTCTTCTCCCTGTACAAACACCTTCCAACAACAACTTCCTGGAAAAATGCAAGTCCTTCTTCTAAACCTAGATTAGATGTTACCTCCTGCAGGAAGACTTCTCTTGTGGTCCCACTCCCCCATCTGAATTAATCACCTCTACCTTGGAGCAATCTCCATTTTGTGCATTTTTATTTTTGTACTAGTGACACACTTTATGATTTTTTTCTTCTTGAACAATGTCTGTATCCCCCATTCAAGCCTGGTAGTTCCTTGAAGGCAAAGACTGTATATTATGCATCTTGGCATCACAACTGATTGTCATAGTGCCGGGAACATTAAATCTGTTCAGTAAACATTTGAGGAAGGAAAGAAAGAAGAGAGTAAGAGAGGGAGGGAGGAAGGAAGGAAGGAAATCATTCCAAGTATTCAAAGTATTTTCAAATGCCTTTTCCAATCTGACCTTCACAAACAGTCTGAGTGCTGGGGTAGGAATGGTTATCTAGCATAAGGACACTGAGACTTGGGAAGGATGGGAGGAGGCTGGGCATTGAGAAAAGTTAAGGATTGGGAACGAGTACATTGGGTTTGAGCCCCAGATCTGTAGCTTATAGGATATGTGTTCTTTACTGAACTAGGAACTCCTCTGAGCTATTGTTTCATCTCTGTAATTTGGGAATAATAATTATACTTGCATCTCAGAGTTGCGGGCAAGACAACATGTGAAGATGTTTCATATGCTATACAAGGCTAGACAAAAGAAGAACCCCGTATATGTTATACAGGGCTAGATTAATAATGGAATATTAGGACCACTTTTTAGCACACACTGCTATTTTAGTAGTTCTGACATATTGATTGACATCTTTCCAGCTGTCCTACCTTAAATGACCAAACTCACAGAAGTCTGAGGAGGCTCTTCGCACCATGACAAAGTTGATTCCTGAATTTTCAGAGTTGTAAAGGCAGGTCCACAGAACACATGGAGACTACCTAGACCATCTTTAATCTGACACTAGGCATTCCTGACATTGGACCCAAGCTTTATACATCAGTGATGGCTCAGTCTGGTCAAGCAAGCCACTTCCATCTTTGGAAGACTCTGCCTGCCAGAACTTTCTTACTTTGAACTTCTTCCTTTTTTTTGGAACTCCTTTCTTTGAAATCTATTTATTTTTAAATTTTTATACTGGATGTGGTTCCAGCCACCCAAAAGCAGCCTAGGCTCACTTCCATGTCATGGCTCTTCTGAAGTGAAGGCAGCTCTGTTGTATTGTGAATCATTTTTCTTTCAAGCCAAGACATCTCACATCCTTCAGATGTTCTCTATCATGGAACCTCGAGGCCTACACTACACTGAGAGTGTAGTGATCAGGAGTCATCAACACTTTTCTTTGTCTGATACTCCTCATCTGAGCCTGTAACAAACCACTCAGTTGCCTCTTTCTATGACACCATAATAAGCCATTGTACATCTGAAACAATAACCACATGTTATGGAAGGCCTCTTATATTCAGATAGGGCAACCAAGGCTCTGAAAGGTGGGGGTCATTGCTCTAGTTCACGTAGATGGTAAACAAATAGTGCAGAGATTATATTTATAGTTGTATGACTTCCAGAGCTCCTGCGTTTTCTACTCCCAGTGATACCTTCTCTTGTTCCATTCAAGCTATGGTCAAAAAGAACTGAGGTATGTACTTGTCAGTCTCCTTCACTGAACAGTGGTCTCCTCAATGAAAAGAAAGGATTAGGCTAATTCCTAATCATTGACAGTAACTTCAACATAGGAAACACTTGAAAAATGGTACTCTGATCAACATTATTAAATGTTTCACAAAATTTGCCAATTTTCTCAGTTATTTTGGGATTTCTAGATAATGAGGGTTTGGGAATCATATAAACTAGTGACTCTCGGGTGCCTGGGTGGCTCAGTTGTTAAGCATCTGCCTTTGGCTCAGGTCATGACCCCAGAGTCCAGGGGCCTGCTTCTCCCTCTCTCACTCCCCCTGCTTGTGTTCCCTCTCTAGCTCTGTTTCTCTCTGTCAAATAAATAAAGTCTTAAAACAAAAAAACAAAAAAACAAACTAAGTGACTCTCCAAGTATGGTCTGTGTACCACTGTCAGCCTGGTTTCAGTCTGCCAACTGTCATGGGTCCTTGCTGAGATAAGTTCAGAAATTGAGAGTGAGTGCTGAGAGATTCTATAGCAATTTGGCATTGTTATGGCATCCAATCATGTGATTTTGTATTTTACAAAAGTGGCCACAGACTGAGAATAAAAACCTGTTCTTTCACCATAAACACTCTAAGAAACAATGGTACAGACCATTTGCCCAATGATTGGTTCTTTTTCATTTGTATGAGAATTTGAACTTCACTTGGAAAATAGAATCAGTTCAGTTCAGTTTGGCAAAACACTAATCACACTTACTATGTGCTGTGTACTCCACCAGGGACTCTGGGGGATAGCCGGGGTGGACAAGGTGTTCTGTCTCATGGCACACAGCTCAATAGTGTGCACAGAGTAGATGTTTAGGAAAGACTGAAGTTGAATTCCTTTATTTGAATGTACATTTGGTAAGAACCACTCAGGTTCTGATACCTATTAGTGGATAACCCAGAACAGGTTCTGGACATGTTCTGTGTGATTGCTGTCTGTGAACCATAAATAGGATCCTGCCCCCACTGACCTGGCCAGGTGACTATGAGGTCCAGTGAAGATGTGTTACATTTGCCCAATGGTTAGAAAGCATTTCTCTGGTGTGGACTATCACTGGACTCCTGGATGTTCCTACCCAGGAACCCTTCCTAACCCAGGATCACTTGCAAGGGAAATTGGTCTCTACAAATGGCTCTCTGTGTAGTACAAGTTCCCATTGGTGGGACTAAATCAACCAGGTGAAAAGCTTTTCAGCCAGCAAAATTCTTTTGAGAACAGAGTGGAGCTTGTGCCTTTCTTTGTGTCTGTTCAATTCAGCTGTGCAATGGGAAACACTCAGTTTCACCCTTCAAAACCTGCTTGGTGGCTTCTATCTCTGTGAAGTTTCCCTTGGTCCCTTTCGACAGAGTTCAGCATTCTGTTATATGTTCTCACTTCCATTATTATACTCATCTCATGCTATGGTGGAACTTGTTTTCTTGGCTATCTTTCCCACTAAACCATGAACTCTGAAGGTCAGGAGCTGTGGGGTCCCCAGGCTCTAGCAGGAGGCCTGGTACAGAGCAGGCGCTGGGACCAATGGAAGGACAAATTAATAAATAACTGAATGACTTGGCATCAAAAGGACCTGGATGGCAATTCATTAGCTGTGTGATGCGGGCATATCAGAACTGACTTGGGTTTGAATTCCCTTTCAGGCAAATGGACAAAACAATGTTTTCCTACTATGATTATAAAAAGTAATGTGAGTGGAAATGCTGTGAAAACAATAAAGTCATGAAATGTAAAGTAATGTTTTAGATTTCAGCAATATTTAATGAGCATTATAAAACTGGCATTCTTCTAGGCAATTCAATAGGAAAGGAGGTAAGTCTTGAAATATCACGCTGTGAGTGTGTCTATGTCCTACTTTTTAACTATAATGAAAATGAAAGAATGAGGGGGATGGTTATCACTGAACTTAAATGAAACATTTAATCTATTTATCAGTCTTATAACTTGAAACCACTTGACAGTACCCACATTAAGGTTTCTTCAGTGTCTGTTTCCCTGTGATAGAATACTTTCACCCAGGGCAGATGCAGCCCCTAAGGTCCCCAATCAAGTTTCATGTTCTGTTGCCTCCATCCCAAAAGTCCTAAAACTTTGGAACAGGGAGCACCATATTACCATTTCGTGCTAGTTCCCACAAATTGAGTAGCAAATCCTGCATGTACTGTCTAGCGGTAGCTGCGTCTCTCTTTGAAAGAGGCTGATGGCTATGATGCTTTTTTATTTATTGAAGAGGAATCTCTCTTCATTGGTGCCCATTTAGTCAAATTTAGCCTTTGAGGCCTAAACTGGGAGAAGGATTCCTCTTCAACCAACAATCCTGAGATAATTAAAGAGAGTAACAAAGCTGGGGACATTACCTTGCCTGATCTCAAGCTGTATTACAAAGCTGTGATTACCAAGACAGCATAGTACTGGCACAAAAACAGACACATAGATCAATGGAACAGAATGGAGAGCCCAGATATGGACCCTCAAATCTGTGGTCAACTCATCTTCAGCAAAGCAGGAAAAAATATCCAATGGAAAAAAGACAGTCTCTTCAATAAGTGGTGCTGGGAAAATTGGACTGCTATATCCTGAAGAATGAAACTCGACCATTCTCTTACACCACACAAAAAAACAGACTCAAAATGGATGAAAGATCTCAATATGAGACAGGAATCCATCAGAATCCTAGAGGAGAACATAGGCAGTAAACTCTGACATGGGCCCCAGCAACTTCTTTAAAGACACATCTCCAAGGACAAGGGAAACAAAAGAGAAAATTAACTTCTGGGACTTCACCAAGATAAAAAGCTTCTGCACAGCAAAGGAAACAGTCAACAAAACAAAGAGATAACCCACAGAATGGGAGAAGATATTTGCAAATGACCCTAGAGATAAAGGGCTGGTATCTAAGATCTACAAAGAACTTCTCAAACTCAACTCAAAAAAACAAATAATGAAGTCAATAAATGGGCAGAAGACATAAACAGACACTCCTGCAAAGAACACGTACAAATGACTAACAGACACATGAAAAAAATGTTCATTATCATTAGCCATCAGGGAAATTCAAATTAAAACCACATTGAGATACCGCCTTATACCAATTAGAATGGCAAAAATTGACAAGGCAAGAAACAACAAGTATTGGAGAAGTTGTAGAGAAAGGGGGACCCTCTTACACTGTAATTGGTGGGAATGCAAGTTGGTACAGTCACTTCGGAAAACAGTGTGGAGGTTCCTTAAAAAGTTAAATATAAAGCTACCTTATGACCTAGCAATTTCAACACTGGGTATTTACCCCAAAGATAGAGATGTAATGAAAAGAAGGGCCATATGCACCCCAGTGTTCATAGCAGCAACATCCATAATAGCTAAACTGTGGAAGGAGCCAAGATGACCTTCAGCAGATGAATGGGTAAAGAAGATGTTGTCCATATATACAATGGAATATTACTCAGCCATCAGAAAAGATGAATACCCAATATTTGTATCACCTGGAGGAGATTATGCTAAGTCAAACAAAATAATAAGTCAAACAGAAAAACACAATTACCATATGGCTTCATTTATCTGTGGAACATAATGAATAGCAGGAGAACATTAGGAGAAGGAAGGGGAAAAAGAAGGAGGGGAAAGTGGAGGGGGAGATGAACCATGAGAGACTAAGGGCTCTGGGAATCAAACTGAGAATTTTAGGCTGAGGGGGATGGGTATTAAGGAGGATTCAGATTGCATGGAACACTGGGTGTTATATGCAAACAATGAATCATGGAACACTATATCAAAAACTAATGATATACTCTATGGTGACTAACATAATATAATTAAAAAAGTAGTAAAGACAGTTATCATTCTCCGCTCCTCCTGACCCTGGCTTCTCTTCTCTTTTCTCTTTCCATTGATTTGTGATGTCATTATTATTATACATTTGATTCAAATGTCAAATGGAGCCTAATTCTCATATTCATTGTGTCCCATTTGTCTACTCTTTCTTTTTGCACTGGTATTACACTATTTTATTAGTTATGGTCTTGTGATATGCTTTCATATTTGTCAAGGGTAGTTCTTCACTATAGTTATTGTCCAAATCATCTTTGTATTTCTCTCCTCTTTATTAATCAAGAGGAATTTTAGAATCATTGCATTCCTAAGATAAACCTAACTTAGTCATGGTGAGTTATTATTTTTAGTATACTACTGAATTCAACTTATTACCATTGTGTTTAGAATTTTTACAAAAATGTTAATATGAGAGGTTGAGCTAAAGTTACCCATTTTTGGTTTATCTGTCAGATTAAAAAATTATTTATCTATCTAGCTTTACTAAGGTATAATTGACAAATAAAAATGTTACATAACTAAGGTATACAGCGTGAAGTTTTGATATAAGTATACAATGTGAATTGATTACCAAAGTCAAGCTAATTAACATATCCATCAGCTCCCTTTTGTGTGTGTGGTGAAAGCACTTAATATCTATTCTTTTTTTTTAATTGAGGTATATATTTTTTGGTTTTATCTTCTTTTTTTTATTATTATTCATTTTTATTTTTTCCATAGCCCAGCCACCCTATCCCTCCCCCCTCCCCACCTCCCAGCAACCCCCAGTTTGTTTCCTAAGATTAAGAGTCTCTTATGGTTTATTTCCTCCCTGGTCCCATCTTGTTTCATTTTTTTCCTTTCCTACCCCCCGCAACCCCCTTCCCTGCCTCTCAAATTGCTCATATCAGAGAGATCATATGATAATAGTCTTTCTCTAATTGACTTATTTCACTCAGCATAATATCCTCCAGTTCCATCCACATCGTTGCAAATGGCAGGATTTCATTCTTTTTGATGGCTGAATAGGATTCCATTGTGTAAATATACCACATTCTCTTTTTCTAGTCATCTGTTGATGGACATCTAGGTTCTTTCCAGAGTTTGGCTATTGTGGACATTGCTGCTATACACATTCGGGTGCACACGCCCCTTCGGATCACTACATTTGTATCTTTAGGGTAAATACCCAGTAGTGCAATTGCTGGGGTGTAGGGTAGCTGTATTTTCAACTTTTTGAGGAACCTCCATACTGTTTTCCAGAGTGGCTGCACCAGCTTACATTCCCACGAAGAGTGTAGGAGGGTTGCCCTTTCCCTGCATCCTAGCCAACATCTATTGTTTCCTGACTTCTAATTTTAGTCATTCTGACTGGTGTAAGGTGATATCTCACTGTGGTTTTGATTTGTATTTCCCTGATGCTGAGGGATGTTGAGCACTTTTTCATGTGTCTGTTGGCCATTTGGATGTCTTCTTTGGAGAAATGTCTGTTCATGTCTTCTGTCCATTTCTTGATTGGATTATTTGTTCTTTGGGTGTTGAGTTTGATAAGTTCTTTATAGATTTTGGGTACTAGCCCTTTATCTGATATGTCATTCACAAATATCTTCTTCCTTTCTGTCAGTTGTCTTTGGTTTTGTTGACTGTTTCCTTTGCTGTGCAAAAGCTTTTGATCTTGATGAAGTTCCAATAGTTCATTTTTTTCCCTTGCTTCCCTTGCCTTTAATGATGTTTCTAGGAAGAAGTTGCTGGGATTGAGGTTGAAGAGGTTGCTGCCTGTGTTCTCCTCAAGGATTTTGATAGATTCCTGTCTCACATTGAGGTCTTTCATCCACTTTGAGTCTATTTTTGTGTGTGGTGTAAGGAAATGGTGCAGTTTCATTCTTCTGCATGTGTCTGTCCAATTTTCCTCAGACCATTTGTTGAAAACACTGTCTTTTTTCCATTTGGCATTCTTTCCTGTTTTGTTGAAGATGAGTTGACCATAGAGTTGAGGGTCCATTTCTGGGTTCTCTGTTCTATTGCATTGATCTATGTGTCTGTTTTGTGCCAGTATCATGCTATCTTGATAATTACAGCTTTGCAATAGAGCTTGAAGTCTGGAATTGTGATACCTCCAACTTTGGTTTTCTTTTTCAACATTCCTCTGGCTATTCAGGGTCTTTTCTGGTTCCATATAAATTTTAGGATTATTTGTTCCATTTCTTTGAAAAAAAAGTGATGGTATTTTGATAGAGATTGCATTAAATGTGTAGATTGCTTGAGGTAGCATAGACAGTTTCACAGTATTTGTTCTTCCAATCCATGAGCATGGAATGTTTTTCCATTTCTTTGTGTATTCCTCATTAATCGAAGTATGATTGACATCACTGTATTAACTTCAAACCTACAATATAATAATTCTATATTTGTATATATTGTAAAATGATCACCAGAATAAGTCTAATCAACATCCGTCATTATACATAGTTATAACATTTTTTCTTGTAAGGAGGATTTTTTTAAATGAGAATTTTTAGGATCTACTCTCAGCAACTCTCAATATGCAGTACAGTATTATTGACTGTATCCACTGTGCTGTACATACATCCCCAGAACTTATTTACTTTTATAACTGGAAGTTTATACATTTTGAGCCTCTTTACCTACATAGAAGGATTTATGATAGTTTTATAAAATCAATGAGATAATTTTTCATAGTTCCTATGTTCTGAAAAACTTCAGATAGCATAAAAATACATTTCCTTAAATTATAAATGAATTCACCATATAAAGCCTGGGGCAGTATGCAAGGCTGAGAGGAGAGTAATCCTGAAGATAATTTTCTTGATTTGCTTCTGGATTACTGCTATATATATGTATTTTTCCCACTTCTGTTAGAACCCACTTATTATATTAATTTATCTATTCAAAAATAATAAATTATTTAAAGCTTTGGCGAATATCTGAAACCTTCAACTTTTTTTTTTGCTATTTTTCACAATTGCCATTTTTAAAAATTTTAATGCACTTGTCACTACTATGTCCTCATTGGGGACTATAAATTTTATCAATATAACTTGGTTATTGTTACCTCTACCCCTTTTGAAATTGCTTTGTCTACTATTTAACTTATTATGCTTTCTCTTTATGTTTATCTGAGTGCAATGTTGCATCGGTACTAATTTAAACTTTCTGTGACAGTTTGTGTGCCAGTCTTTTATATAAAAATATTGGTTTTATTTTAAAATTTAACTCAAGAGTGTGTGCCAGTCTTTTAGATAGGCAAACCACTGGGTTTTGTTTTAAAATTTAGCCCAAGACTTTCTATTCTATAAGCTCATTTCTGTCTCTCCACATATGTTTCACAGGTCCCTCGATGGTGTGGTTAATGGTGGGCTTACAAGAGCTTCATGTCTTTTTAAACTTTAACTTTTGCGGGTCTCATTTTATTACCTTCACCTCCTCATTCACTCTTCCCCTCATTTCCAAATCTCTGCCTGTTTCCCCAAGGAAAACAGCAAGTTGGAGCAGGAGTAATTCAATGATCAGATTTATGTATCCAAGACACTTAAAAGTAGTATTTTGATGGAATATGAAAGGAGCTTACAACTAGAATGTACATTTTGATTAAATGAGGAATAAGATATTTTATTGTTTTCATGAAAATATTTAGTTGTTGTAAGAAGTTATTACATTTTGATTTATATATTGAATGTATAACATCTAATAATATCAGAAATATATGGTGCTCTTATAAAAGGTATATGTACCATAGACCAACAACCATCCAAAAGGTCATAGACATGAGTTGGTTAGAGCCATGTATGCAACACACTATTATAGAGTGTTCCAGGTTTGTGCATCAGGAGTTTCTCACAAGACCACCAGGCATTCTAATGTAGGGTGTACCATTTCTCCATTTTTTCTGACCAGAGCATCATGCATCATTTGCTATAATAACACACACACACACACACACACACACACACACACACATTTCATATGTATATGTGTTAAATGACATTTTAGAAAAAAAATCCCAAGAACGATTTTTATTTTTACTTTTAAAAAGTTAATCAATTAATTAATTAATTAATTAACTAACTAATTTCAGGGACAACAGCTATTTCATGGATTTCTAGCATTTCACAGAACAGAATTTAGGAAAATTTGCCTTGGGAGCAACTGTATTAAAACAGTTCTGAGGAAGATAAAAATTGAAGAAGATGCTGGTCATCCATTCCAGTCATTCATTCTTACAACAAATATTCATTGAAGCACTTACTCTGCATCAAACATTGTACTTCTGGGCTGTGATGTTGACTAAGAAATACTTCTAGAGGCACCTGGTTGGCTCAGATGGATGCATGTCTGACTTTGGCTAAGTCATGATCTCTGGGTCCTGGGATTGAGCCCCACATCAGGCTCTTGGCTGGCTCAGTGGGAGGCCTTCTTCTCCCTCTCCCTCTGCTTCTCTCTGTCTTTCTCTCAAATGAATGAATGAATGAATGAATGAATGAATGAATAAATAAATAAATAAATAAATAAATAAATATAAAAAGAAATACGTCTAGCCCATGTGAAGCTCTGCCTCTATTGCATGGTCCTAAGAAGGTGTTGGAGGTACCATGATTGAGGGACTCACAGGGGCTTAAGGGAGCACAGAGATGGTGCCTCATGCAGCCAGGGCTCATGAGGATGATCTCAGAGAAAGCCTGAATAAGTTATGGAAACATTTATCCTAGAAAGGGATACCAGACCCACCACTTCCAGAGAAGAAGTTCCTCTAGCTATGCATGATCTGTGAAGGGATATGGGTTCATTGTTAGAGAGAGCTCCCTCCCCTCTCTGGTGACCATCAATGTCCCAGACTCATGAAGGAGTTTTAAGAACTTGGGGTATGGTGGGTCTCAGAGGCCTCATTAAAGTATCCATGATTCTGTTCATTAAACTTCAAATACAGTTGAAGAAGGCTGTCCAGTGGGTGGTACAGTTCAATTCAAAGGAGATATATTTTCTTAGATGCTGGATGTTTCTGGAATCTCTGCTGCCCAGGACCCTCTATGCCAAGACTGGGTATCTTTTCTAAGCCATACAGATCATGAGCTTATATGGGTATGAGCTTCTCTAGCTCATACAAATGGCTGAATAATTATATCTACCTAATTCTGAGCCCTTTGAAAAAAATTCACTCTGTGACCTTAGACCAGTCAGTTTGTCTCTCTGGACCTCAGTTTCATCATCAATATAGATTGAGACTTTCAAACAGAATCAGGGATGGCAAATATATGCTGTGTCGTTCTGTCGTTCTTCTCTGTTTGAGTACCCAGGATGTGCGTCCTTCATCCATCACTGAATTCAAACATGGCCACAGAACCCTTCTCAGCCCTGCTCCACACAGTCACTGCTAGCTCAGACCCTTGTGTTTTCCCTGTTTCTGATGTTAATTTTGGGTCTAGCACTTCGATTTTAAGAAAGGCAGAAAAATATTCAGTGCATGTAGTTTGTGCTTGAACCAAGAAAGGTCAAATTGTCGTGGCATGTTGATGCCTTGAAGGAAAGAATGATTTAAATTTCTGTACACTTGGATAAGGAATGGTTGGTATTTGTTTATTTGTTTGCTTGAAATTGTATTGTACAATTGTGGGGCATTTTAGGTACCCCTAAACTCCAGTGTGTGCCTAGTGTTTCTTAACGGGATAATGTCTTTGAAATTGAAATGTTTGAAAGCTGTGAGGTTGCTTGCTATCTAAAGGAGATTCTTCATGATGCCAGCTGCAAATAGGGAGCTCTGCTGAATTTTAGGTATGTACTCTGTGATGTTTCAGTGGCGCTTCTGAGGTCTGTCTTTTCTTATATGGAACATACTGAATATTAGCTGAATTGAGTGGGTTCCCCACTGTGAAAAGGAAATCTTTTCATTTTTCTCTTTTGCTTTTATAGAATAATGATTTTTTTAAAAAAAGGCTTGTAATCCAGAAATATCAACCTGTGTCATGATGTTGGGGACATGGCAAACTGGCATTTGTGTCTGAGGGTTCAAAGCTGCCCTTCTCTAAGGAGGCTGAGGTGCTTCCTGTCCTCCACAGTTAATTCAAGCTCAGAGCATCCTCCTCCCAGCCATGGCATCTCCACCCAGCCAGGAAGAGTGGATTGGGCCAGCCCCTCACAGGAAACACCTGGCCTGCCTGAGCCCTCCTGAAACCACACACTGAACTTTGCTTCAAGAATTACTTCCAGGTTTTGGGAGGAATCGCAAAGGTGAGGGAAATCTGCAAAAAAAAAAAAAAAAAAAAAAAAAAAAAAGCATCTCTTTCCTTCACCCTTTGGCACCATTCTGTTCTGTTTTGTTTTTTTTTTTTCCTTTAAGATTTTATTTATTTATTTGACAGAGAGAAACACAGCTAGAGAAGGAACACAAGCAGGGGGAGTGAGAGAGAGAGAAGCAGGCATCCCCCTAGGCAGGGAGCCCAATGAGGAGCTCGATCCCAGGACTCTGGGATCATGACCTGAGCCGAAAGCAAACACTTAATGACTGAGCCACCCAGGAGCCCCCATTCTGTTCTTCTGATGTCAGCATTCTTCACCTAGAGCCATGGCTTACTCCAGCTCTGCAAAGCCAACATGGTCCTGTCCACAGGGAACTTGACATCCTTTTGGGGAAATTCATCCCTGGTAGAGGAGAATGTACTCATTTGTTCCCACACTCAGCATGTGTCTATGGAAGACCTCCTATGTTCTGTGTTGAGGGGAAGGTATAGATGACTGATCTCACTCTCTGCTAGAAGCAAATGAACAGTAGGTGCTGTGGTAGTGGAGTACAATGGGGGCACAGAGGGGTGGCAAGCCTTGGGGATCAAGAAAGAGTTCCTGGGGCGATGCATATTATCCTAGTTTGATGGACAAATAGGAGCCACCTGCTGTGAGGGTAGAGAAAAGAAAATGTAGATACACAAACTAAAATGAGTAAGACTTGCCCCTAGTCTTCATAGCCTTCCAGTCTTACAGTTGTAGGACTGGACTTCATCATTCAGTTCAAATGGGTCGACAAATATTTATGGAGCTCCTCTTATGCACAGTCTTCTAGTGAAACTATTAAATGGCAACAATATGATGTGCCCATTCTAGAGGTGACAGTAAGTACTCCATGGAGGGAAACAGACCATGTGTGGTTGGACCTTTTTCACTCTGGAGATGCAGGCCACACAACTGTGTGGATCTAGCTAGGTGCTTGTGGTCTATTGAGGGACCATCCCATGAAGCAATTCAAACCCAGCTCAGATCACCACCCTTAGGATGATGGGGGGGCCACAGGGGTAGCGGGGGCTCTGATTGCCCACTCCTGCACTGAGTTTTCTCTCCCACCTGTACCTATTTCCATTGTTTCAGAACCACCATGTACTCCAATGTCTGCTTCTCCATGAGCAGTGAGCTCCTTGTTCTGCCTGGTACCTGCTGAGAGACCAGAGCAAGTTTACTGAATAGGAAAAGATGGAAGAAGCGCAAAGGGTTTAATGAACACATGGTAGTCCTGATTTTTGATACATTACAAATCTTAGAATTCTTCCTCGGTTAATGCAACAATAATAATCAAATAAGCCTATAGTGCCCACAAAAACATCAACAGCAACAAAGAACAGCAAAAGTAGTTCATTCCTAATATCAAATTAGGTGAAGTTGAGCTCTTTGAATCCACTGAGTGCCTCCTTGGAGAATGTGTCACCTCGGTCCCTGGACCCCTGAATCAAGCACCTGGTGTCTGGGGATCCACAAATTTGGTGCTGGATGTTGACTGGGGGCTCAATGATAGAAGCTTCCCAAGTACTTAATGTACTAGATAGACAGACATTTATTGAGCACTCACTCTCGCCTTCGCATATTCAAGGGCGAAAATGCAGCATGTGTTTTGGTCTGCAAAGAGCTCATGTTCTGTCAAGGGAGCTAACATTTATTGAGAGCCTATCCTATGTCCAGACGCTCTACAGGATGCATTTTTCTGTCTGTTTGCTCTTTTAAGGAGCCTAACGACTTATGTAAGAGAGGGTCATGATGAAAGGTGAGCCCCTGGAGTACATGTTAAGGGCAAGACCTCTACTTTTGGCTTGTACTCTCCCTTCATTCTGCTAAGGAAGCCCAGGTAGCACCAGCAGCAGGGTTGGGAGGGACTGCAGATCGAGTCTGAGAGAGGTGAAAAGCAACATTTCTTTGGGCTTTTGTTTTATTTTCTTTTTAAAGATTTATTTATTTATTTGCGTGTGAGAGAGAGGGTGTATGAGCGGGCGGGGCAGAGGGAGATGGGGAGAGAATCTCAAGCAGACTCCGTGGTGAGCACAGAGTCAGATGTGGGGCTGGATCTTGGGGCTCGATCCCAGGACTGTGAAATCATGACTTCAGTTGAAATCAAGAGTCGGACACTTACCCGACTGTACCACCAAGGCACCCGGTTCTTTGGGCGTTTAGAGACTGTCTCACTTAATGATCACAGACACCCATTTCAGAGATGAAGAACTTGAGGTTGCAGACTCACTCAGAATCATGCTGCTTCAAAAACAATGTAATGCTTATCAAAAATGAGTCTGTTAGTTCTCTATCTTCCATTAAGATAGAGATATGGCCCTGCTCCCCTGCCCCGGGAAAGCTGGGCCCTTCTTCTTTACTGCCCCATCTGTTTAAGGGGACAGAAGTGACCACTCACTGACAGCTCAGCCCCTCTGGGTTTTTGCTCAACAGCTGGATGGCTTTGAGAAAGGCACTCGACATTCTGGTTCTGAGTCGCTTCATTGTAAAATGGGAATGGCGATACCTGGCTCTGAATCTTGATTCCGTCACCTGCTAGCTTTGTTTCCATGGACTTCAGTTTCCACATCTGTAAAATGGGATGAAATCATATCAGATGAATGAAATTAGCCAAGGTATATGAAAGTGTCCTGCCCAAATCCTAGCACATGGTTGACACGTATTAACAGTGTGTTTCTCCCGTTTTAGGCAAAGAGGCTTTCAGAGAAGTCACCAGAACTTTCAGGAAATTGGGTTGAGTGTATACCTCTCAGTCTGTCCTTCCTCTCCTCACTACACTCTGGACAGCTTTGTTTCTTATCTTCACTGTGGGCGTCAGCATTGATAGGGTAGGGGAGAAAGCGAAACCATAAAGAGAAATCTTCAAACTCGCTGGGCCCCCGGGGAGGAGGGGGGGTGGGCAGGTCCTCATTCTATTTGTACAGGTGCATTGTAATGCTGCCTGTGGTGTGAACATTTTCCACTTCATTACTCCTGGCCCTGGCCCAGGCTCCGGCTGCTCCCCTGGTCCCTGCCTTGGTTGAATTTCAGCGGTTCCTGGCCTTTGGAAGGCAGCAATAAGAGAAAGGAAAACAAACGAGGTCGCCATAAACATTTCTGCACGTTCCCCAACCAGGGCAGATGGACATACTAGTGGAACAGGATGGGGGAAGGCTTGGCTGGGGCCACTGGTACCCCCGTGAAAACACCTCAATCCCCAAGGGCTTCTGTCTGCTTAACCCAATCTTTCTAACTAGAGTTGGTTTAATGTATAAGCATGGGTCATAACAGATACCCACAGATTCTAGGACCCCATCGGCACAGCCTATAAAAGATGGTTGAACTGAATAAATAAATAATAGTTAACATGTATTGAGTACTTGCTATGTGCTACATGCTATTCTAAGCACTTAAAATGGATTTTAGAGTGGGATACATGCTCTAATTATTCTTAATATGAAAATGAAGAAATTGAGACATCCAGTGTGATTTGTAAGCAGTGGAGCCAGATTTTGTCCCTGACAGTTTGACTTTAGACTTAAACTGCATGTTTAACTATCATGCTCTTGTGCCTCCTGATAGAAAGCACTCTACGTGCTTCTATCTTGATGATGAGAAACCTTGAGTTATATGTTATACAGTTATAGAATAATATGTCTTAGACTCATCAACTCCCAGGATTGGACTGGACCATAGGTGATGAAGCCCAGTGACCATAATATGCTGGAATTCCTCACAGACATCATCTAGACTATGCTTGCATACCTTTGCTGATGGGAAGCTCATTACTATATAAGGCATCCTGTTACATTGCATGGCTCTTTAAATCAATGGCAAGGCTAAAGACTGTGTGCAAAATCAAGCTTTTCCCCAATCTTGTTGGTTATCTGGAAAGGAGATAATTTGATGAACTGTGCCTAGCAGTGGGCCCAGAAGAGGGTGGGCACTCAATAAATCTTTATTTCTCTCCTCCTTACCCCTTTGCCTTTCACAAATTAAAAAGAAAAGAAAGAGATTATTTACTGACTATATTGTTAGGAAGGTATATTTAATAAGCTTATGCCTCATATGAGAAGGGAGATATTTCATCGGGCAGGAAGATCCAATTTTCATTGCCTTTCTTTTTATCCCTTTTTGTTTCTTCCTTTCCCAGTGTTTTGGGAATCCATACCTGCCTGACATTTGCTGGTCAAAGGAACAGAGCACAGGCCCTGCCTGTGGAGAGGTCCCACCTGCAATTAGAACTGTATACAAATGCTGGGGAAAGTGAGTTGTAGGAGTGACTCACTCATTATATTCACCAAGGGAGGTTCTGTGA
Source organism: Spilogale gracilis (assembly GCA_004023965.1). Classification (NCBI taxonomy): domain Eukaryota; kingdom Metazoa; phylum Chordata; class Mammalia; order Carnivora; family Mephitidae; genus Spilogale; species Spilogale gracilis. The sequence continues at coordinate 153,406 of PITA01001751.1, forward strand.
GACCCACTGGGCAATATTTTCCCCACCTCCTAGTAAAGGTACTCTATGTAGTTGAAAGGAATTTTTACATTTGAAAGCAGCTTAAAATGATTCCCAAATGTATAATTTTATCAGTTGGGGGGCCATGTCATCACAGTAGAAGACAGAACAGGACTGAAATTCATCCCATCCCTCTCATCGACTCAACGGCATTGCCCCCAGAACCAGTCCTTCCTTTTTCTCCTTCTTCATCAATGTATCCCTATCATAGGCCCCTTGCATCAGCATACAAACATGCTATGAAGTTAAGCATCGTTAAAAAGGAACACTCCATTTGATCTCATCTCCCCCTCATTTCTCCATCCCTCTTTCCAGAAAAACACTCCAATAGGTTGAACCTACTTGTAGTCCTTACTTTCTCTGCTCCTGTTCTCTCTTGAACCCACTCAACTGGGCTTTTGCCCAATTGCCCAATATGTGAAACAGATACTGTCAAGGTCATGCTTTGACATTTCTAGAGATGGGAAATTCTGCCAAATCCCAAAGTCAGTCCCCAGTCTCTACCCAAATTAGCACTGATTTGATCCTTTTCTACGATTTTTCATCTAGCTGCCAGGACTAGAGCCTCTGGGCTTTCTTCCTTCCTTAAGAGGTCCCTCCTGCACAGCTTTCTTGCTGGGTCCTCTTCCCCTTTATTGGCTTGCTCCATTGGAATGCTCCAAGGATTGGTGCCCTCCTGTATCCCCACTCTCTCTCTTGGGTATCTCAATGCAGGCCAATGGCTCCCCCAAATAGCATGTGCTCTGATGAATGTCAATTGGAATATCTCCAGAATGCTACTCTCCACCTTCTCTCTTTCTCCCATTGCATCTCAGAGGTACCCTAGCTAAAAAAAAACTCATCATTATCACCCCCAACCTGCTCCTACCCGAGGATTTCCCATATCTGGAAATGGCAACTTCCCACTGTCAATTACTCAGTCTAAGAGCTGTGGAGTCATCACCGACTCTTCTTGGTCACACCCCACCTCCAACCACCAGCAAATCCTGTTGCCTTTTCTTGAAAAACAGTTCTAGAAACTGTCACCTTTCTACCTCATGGTTACCACTCGCTGAGCCCCCATCCTTTCTTGCCTGGATTGTTTCAGTAGCCTCCTAACCTGTCCCCCTATCATCCTTGCTGCTCTTCAGAATGGTGCTCATGAGGGTCAGAGGGATGCCACGTCATATCATGTCACTCCTTAGCCCAGAACCCTTCACTGACTCCAGTCTCACTCAGGGTAAAATCCAAAGTTTATTCTATCCCCCACCAGGCTCTCATGAACTGGACCCCTCACTCCTGTTCTGGCCTCACTTCCTCCTGGTCTCCTCCTCTTTCTCTTTGTTCTAGCCTCTCAGGTCTACTGGCTTTTCACAAGCCTCCTGATGTTTTTCTGCCTCAGGGTCTCCAGGCTCACCCCCCTCCTCCCTGGGTGCTTTTCCACCATTGTATCCGCATGGCTAGCAACTCCCTCCTCTCAAGACTCCTTGGAAATGACTTTCCAGATGGCTATAGGAAATAGTATTCCACATCACTATCTACTTTACTCTGCTTACTTTTTCTCCATAGTGCTTATCCGTACCTGAGATATTATGTATTTATGTGATGACTATAGTAGCTTGCTTCCTTCCTCTAGAACTTAGGTTCCTTAACAGAAATTTGTTTTGTTCACTGCTTTAGCCTCAGTGTTTAGAATAACATTGGTACCTTGTAGCTGGTCAAAAAATATTTTGTAAATAAGTTGGAAAATGTGTTTGAATCCTGGCTCTGCCTCTAATTTCCACCTGTGATCTGGGCAGATCACTCTACCTTTGTGCCTCAGCACCTTCCGTCTGGAGAAACAATGCTTCGCCCTTCCAAATTCAGCAGATCATAAAATCCAGTGATGTAAGAGTCATGAAAGCATGTTGTAATGAAGCTATCATATATAAAATCAATGAAAAGGTCAGTTCCTCCCCAGTTACATCCAGATTGGTAAATTTGTCTTAGAGGTGAGAAGAGCATTATCAAAGCACATGGGCCCCTGTTTATCTTTCAGGGTTTTCTTTTGGAGCAGCCCAGAATGCAGAAGGGAGAGAAATACACAGTTAGAGTTTGACTGCTCTACACTGGGGGCCAGGACGTGGTCCCAATCCAACCTATATTTCGTACAGCTCCGTCTGGTAGACTCTGTGGGCATTCTGAAGGCACTGGCTGTGTCTTTAAGCTTTTAGCTTAATTCCAGTGCTTGGCTCAGGGTAGGCAGCAATAAGAATTTACTGAATTGAGAATTGGGCTTGACTGATTTATTTTATTTTATTTATTATTATTTTATTTTATTTTTTGCTGGGGAAATGGCTCAGTGACTGTAAGTGACTTACCCAAGGTCCCACAGGTAGTGAGAACTAGAGCCAGTACGCCAGGCTGCAAAGGGTCTGCAGACAACACCAGGTGGCTCAACTTGGTCTAAGTGTCTTTGAACCTGCCTTGGACAATTGGTACAGCCTTTGCACACACAGCTGTGATTAGAGCAGGCGATGGGCTGTGTGCAGCCAGCATAATGGCTTCTCTTTAATGCCCTCTGAAAGGAGACTGGAAAACTTCAATAGAGAAGAGGGGAGCGGTCCAGGAGAAAGCCTTCTCCCAATCACGCGTTCCTTTGCAGCCCCTCCCAAGTTTTGATGTGCAGTTTCAAGGCTTCTCTATGGCCACTGGGGTTGCTATGGAGATACAGCAACAAATATTTGGAGGAGGCCGGCGACACCTCCCTGCCTCTGCCTCCCCCCACCCCCTAAGCCTAGTAAAGAATGTTTGGGACAAGGCTCCTGCCCATCAGGCTGCTGGTCACAGCTGAATGCAGCCTTTGTGACCAACCCCCTGGCCTGCCACCAGGCTCCAAAGAGATGACTCGGCCCAGATCTTTCTAAATAGTGTTTGTGTTTTAGTTGTCCACAGGAGGGGGGAAAGAGCTCTACATAAATCTAAGAAAATCATCCAACTCAGGGCTGATTGTCAAGACAAAAATGATGTCATTCAGGAGAGCCAGGCAAGGCTGCAGCAGGAACAATGCAAGTGACCAACTCCCTGAACACCGGTAGTGGCTTAGTGCAGGGAGCTCTGCCCTCCTAGCGGCCACAGCTGCATGGCTGGAGAAGCCTGTGCCATCCCTCCAAGCTCCCAGATGAGGAAATGAATGGCTCAAGAAAGGAGCACCAGTTGCTTCAGGTCATCAGGCTTGGACATGGTGTCACCAATGCTGAAAAGTCCCAGCATTACTGATTGTTACTGGTCTTGCTGTAAAGTTCTCTAGATTCTGTTGCAGGATGCCTGGCAACTTCGTGGAGCCTCTCACCTCACTTGCACTATGCAGAATCAAGCTGAAAAGAAAAGGAACAGCACAACAGAGAAAGTAAGCCCTAGCTGGGAGTTAACCATTTACTCATGGGAACTCAATAGGCTCGCTTATCATTGCAAGCCATTGTGTGATTTGACCAGAATGTGCAGGCCCGTGGCTTTCCACCTGGCTTCAGTTTCTGTTTTGGGGGGAAGGAGGTGGTGGAGGAAACTTGACTTAGCAGGTGTTACTGTGAGGGCTAGAAAGGTACCATTGTCTCCTCTGCAATGAACGGCCTGGCTTTCACCTGCTGACAAATCACAAATTCACTTGCCGTTAAAATTCTGGGTCATTACTTCATTAGTTTAATAGGTTTTCATTAAATGCCTACTGAGGGTCAAGCACTGGGCTGGGTATTGGGGAGAGAGAAATGACTATTTGTTTAGCAACCATTTATTGAGTGTCTGCTCTGTGCTAGGTGCTGTGCTGGGCCCTGGGATACCATGCGTTCCCTCTCCTCACGGAATGGCTTGTGGAAAAGTCAAGCAATCACTTGTAGGCGGAGCATGACTTCTTCACTTGTAAGCAAAATCATGAAGGGGGCATCTACCAAAGGCACTTAAAATTCATCCCAACCAGTCCTAGCCACCTCAATATCCACCATCCCCCTGTGGCTATTGAACACTTAAAATGTGCCTGCCGAACTGAGATGTCTTCTAACTATAAAACACACTGGATTTCAAAGCCTCAGTATGACAAATAGAATGTAAATTTTCTCATTAGCAATTTAAACTGATTACATGTTGAAATTATAGTATTTTGGATATATTGAGTTAAATACAATGTACTATCAAAATTTCTCATGTTTCTCACAATGTCATTTAAGCTGTCCACAACCCTATGAGGTAGAGATTTTATTCTCAGCTACATATAACTGATAGAGAATGGGCTTACAGTGGTAAAGTGAGTTGCCCAAGGTTGTAGGGCTTAGAGTAATTGATTTTTCCAAGATCATACAACTGAACTTTCTCTCCGAGAAAGCCCACTGATCACCTGGTGTAGAAATTGGGTCTTTAAGTTGTATTCCCTCAATGCATATTCCTCCCTTCAGAGGACCCGAGAGTATGTCAGAAACATGAAAAATTTCTAATCATAAATCAGCTTTAGAGAGCAGGACAGACACATTCTGAAAGCAAAGCACTCCTACTTGTCTCAGAGAATGGCTGGTGGTCCCCACATCACTGTCCTCCCTTTCCTCCTTCTGAGTCCCTGGGTTTCAGCTGGGTATGTGGCTACTGGAAATGAAGTCTGTATTGTCTGGCCTCCATTATAGCTGGGTGTTGCCATGAGTTCTGGTCCACGGGATGTGAGCAGAAGAGGTGTGAGAGACTTCTGGGAAGTGTGTTTAATTGCAGGACATGTGCTCTCTGTCCTGCTGTTCCTCCTTTTTGAAGGAGGGAGCAGCCATGTTGGGTAAGGAGGTAGAAAATGTGCAAGGAGGATGGCAGGGCAACAAGATAGAAGGGGCCTGGGCCTCTGCCACCGTGGAGTACGATCACTTCCCTCTGGGTTTCTGTTACACGTGAGACACTTAAACCTCACTGTTATCATGAGTTTTCTGTCATATGCAGCTGATCATACTTCTTGAATATATATCAACATTTCCTCCAGGTATGTCAGAAATGACATCATTAGAGTGGAATGGTCCCTGGAATCAGAAAAGCCCAAATCTGAATTACTCTCAGGGTGTGATTTAAAGAAAAAAATTTTTTGAATGAGTGAGACCATACTTCAAGTAAACTGATTTTATTTTTGAAAAAGAAATACATGGAGATGATTAAAGTTAATTCAAACAGTTTTTGATGATGAAAGTCAGTTAGCCTCTCAATGCCTCTGTTTCTTCCTCTATATGTGGGACTAACTATACTTCAGTGAGGGTGTGTGCATGTTTAGGGTAACAATGAGCACAGGGCTGGTCCACAGTGAGTGAGTGCTCCATAAATCTTGCTTTCTATCCCATGGCCCAGTATGTGTCAGATACCACACAGAGAGTGAAAGGCAAACAAGCAACAGTCCTTTGTCTTACAGAAGATCACAGTAGAACTCATGAGCCCTGTAGGAAAATATAACACCTAGCAAGATGAATTCTCCAAAAAGTACAGAGGATGTGCTGAGCAGGAACCAAAGTTGTGGAGTGACTTCTGTGTCAGGCATACTGACATTTGAAGCTCATGCGGTGTGTGAGTATGAAAAAGTTAGGTCTCCTTCCCGAGTCTCAGTTTCCACATTGACAAAAAGGGAATAATAATAGTTATTATCATGTAAGATTGTTAGAGTATCAAATTAAAGGAGGCATGTTAAAGTGCAAATCATAATGACTTCGACAAGAGAAATGATAAAGAGAGAGAGAGAGAGAGAGAGAGAGAGAGAGAGAGAGATGGTCAGTGCTAGTATGACATCACTTTGGGCTGAGATCAGGGATTGCTTCCAGATTTTAAGCTCAGATTTGAAAAATGAGTAGAAAAAGGGAAGGGCCTACAAGGTGAAAGACAGTATATTAGCAAGGACAATGAGGAGGAAGAGCGAATGGCAACTCCAAGCAATAGCAACAGGTTGACAATGCCAAAGTGAGGCATTTGAGGGAAGAAGAAGACTGAACACAGGTGGAGGCGAGATCAAGAGGTCCTTAGATGCCGAGCTGGAGGTTTTGACTTTATTCCCTATAAACTAGGAAGCCATTAAGGATCTTTTGAGCATAAGCACAACATAGTCATAATGTGTGACTGTGGCAGGTTAATTAACTTCTTAGAAGGAAAGGTACTGGAGTGGATGCTGGGAACCCAGTCAAGAGAAAAAGTGGGCATAAATTAGGGTGTTGGCACTAGGAATGGAGAGGAAGGAATGTCTCTGAGGTACAGCCCACCAGGCACTGTGACTGGCCAGATGTTGTCTTCAGACAGTTGTGAAAGAAGGAAGTAGACCTGGTGTGACATCCCTGTTCCCACCCCATCTTCACTCCCCCATACCTGTAAGGGATTTCCCAGGTGGTGTGCTTAGCTGGCCTGAGGGAGCCCTTGGTATACCTGTCCAACAAGGCAGCTCTGCTTTCTCCTCAGTTCCCAGGTTCACCTCAGCCCATGACTCAGTGCAAGAGGTTAATGGATTTTTCTCTGACCCATGGAGAAGGGTGAGTCACAACCAGGACAGTAGTGTTACCCCATCCAAGCAGGGTGGGCCCTGTTGTGGAATCTAGTAGAAAGGTCATCAGTATAGGTCAGAAGACTTCTGTTCAGTCGCTGATTGCTGGGAAACTCCTTGAACCCTGTATACGATTTTTCCTCCACCTATAAAATGAATGCATTTTCTGGGGTCAACAGGGTTAAAATTAGATCATAAATTCTTCCCTCAATTCACTCATATAGACTGGGACCTGCTCTGTGCTGATGTGCTGGAGAACAAGGAATAAATAAGAGATAGGCCCTCCCTCAGATTCTAACAGGGAAACAGATAAGCTCATAGAAGCATTATCTTATAATTCAACTTTCCAACATATAGTTTCATGTTCACTAACTCATTTGAGTCATATCTTGTGAGGCAGAAACATATTGCACCCATTTGACAGATAAGGAAACTAAAGGTAAACCAGGCCAAGTGATTTGCCCTTCCTGGTATTCCCACATGACCTTGAACATGATTCCATCATAGTTTTTAAGCATGCTGTGTTAAGGTTGGAGGTTCAAATGCTTATTCCTCCCCTAAGATTTAAGCTCCCTACACAGGGCTAACTTCTCATTAGTCTGTTGACCACCAGCACCAGCTCCAGGGCACATAGGGACAGAGGGCTGGTAAACCGAAGGTGTTGTGGGGGGAATACAGCTAAAAGTTCTGGACTGCTGCCCAAGTGTGGACGCTGTTCACTTTACATTTGTTATTGGTTAATCTACTATAAAAACTCAGCACTCTGGGTATTAATATCTCTCTTCTATAGGAAATGTGCCAGACCCTGATTTATGGGATTTGCCCGAGGTCACACTGAAAGTAATCTGAAAAGCTTCACACTCAGAGTTGGGCAGAGAGATGGTGCTTATTGGTAGGGGTTGTAGTTGGTGGGCACCTAGAATTACTAATCCAGAACCAGAGGAGTTCCTGCAGAGCATTTAGCTGTTTCCCAGTCATAAAGTTGGTGAGTGAATCCAGGCCTGTTGGGTTCCAAAGACTGAACTACCAATCACTACTTTAGAGTGAATATATGTGCGAATGGTTTGTGGCCCATTGTGACCTTGGGAAAACCCCAGACTTCTGAAAGTGACAAGCTGACAACAGTATTTGCTCCTCTGAAAAGGGTGTTTTTCCGTCATTTACTGATCTAACATTTTATGAAATAGCCCTCTGTCTGCTGGCTCCCCTAGCACAGTCAGAGAGCAGGCTGCAGTCCCCCACTAGATCCCTCTATCTTTGGGACCTTGAAGGCCAAAATTGAGGGTATGGTTTAGCCCCAATCCTAAGGTCTCTGCTGTGGTAACTGCTGGAAAGTATCCCTCAAGAATCTCAGCAGGATGTGACCCAGAGAGATCTTAAGAATTCAGGCCAAATAGAGGAAAGAACAATGGATAGGAAATCAGGACATGACAACGTTGTGACTCAGCAGTACGGAGGTGGCTGCCAAAGAGATAATGTAAAGTATGGTTCTATCACTAGGAGCATAGTGTCAAATAAGTAAGGTGATATTGTACTTCCTCTGTGGTTAGACTGAAGCTGGAATGTGGGGTTAAGGTCTTATTTTCCACATTTTCAGATGGTCATAGTCAAACTGGAACTTGTCCAAAGGCTTAGAACTGGAACACAGAAGGGAATGCATTGTCATCCATGTCTAGGCTTAAGGACCTGTATTTCCTCTTCCAGAAGAAGGAAAGTGGTGAGGATGTGGGGAGAGAAGGCTTTGGGGTTTCCCTAAGTGAGGCCCTAGAATTCTTCTGTCTAACCCACAGGGGGAAATAGGACTCAAGCAAGGAACTAAGAGGAAGCAAGAGTTTGATTCAGATGGAGTGATGCCTTTCTACCAATTAAAAAGACAGCCAAATAAGGAAATAGTTTTGAAAGGAAAAAATAACAGCAAAAAACTCAAGGAACCTCCTCTCTCTCCTGTGTGACCCTGTCCAAATCACCTCATTGCCCTGAGCCTTGGTCTTCTTGTCTGGAAGGGGCAGGTGGCAGTCACAGGAGAACACAAGGATGTGCAGACTATGGGAGCAGCTTGAGCCCATGGCCCTGACTCTGACAGCCAGGACTTAAACTGTAGCTCGGGGCAAACTTGCTGCCCTATTTTAACTGCTCTTTGCCTTAGTTGCCTTGGGTACAAAATGGGGTTAATATGTGTAAAGCAATCAGAGTGGAACCTGTGGGTACAGTTAGCCATCATCATCATCACCATCATCATCACTCTTCCTATATGGAAGGGAGTGTCATGGTATCTAGAACATAGCAGGTGTTCAAAGAATGCTTCCCCTTTACTCCCCCTACCCCTTTCTCCAGGGAACTCCTGTAGGGTGTGTCTGGGATGCTAGGTTCTTCTAATTCCCTGACTTCTGGAGAATGTTTCCAAGTAATACAACATCCATTTACATCAGATTCAACGGCAGCTACTGGCCTCTGTCTACATAGCTTTTTAATGAAAAAAGAAGCAGAGCAAGGAGAAAGATAACCCCTTACTTTTAGAAGTTTCCCACTCTGTTAACAGAGTACAATGTGTTTCTACCTCTGCTCCCTCATTCCCTCACCAGTATGTGACTTGGCAGGTAGGGAGGACTCATGGGGAAACCGAGGCTCAGAAAGGTTCAGTGGCTCAGGCAGGGCCACTAACACCCGAGCAGAAGGCCAGGACATAAACCCAAGGCTTTTTGACTCTACACAGAGCATTTACATTAGGGATTGCCCAGCCTCTGGGCCCTGACCCCTACCTCCTCCCACTCTGGGATTGTGCTCCAAGAAGCACAAGAGGGTCACTCAGACAGGCTGCCAACCTTGAAGCCAAATCCTTGCACTGTTAGTGAGGACCAAGGAGGAGAGAGAGGAGCCTGCACCTTGATGTCTGCCGGGAGCCTGAGCTTCTTGAGCTGGTCACTTCACTTCGGCAAGAACCAGAAGCAAGCAATGAACTCCAACTGACTGATAATCTGTGCTAATACAGTGGCCACTAGTGACATGTGGCTCTTAAGCACTTGCATGAAATTATCTCTGTTTTATAGCCCCGTCCAGGAGCTTGCCTTCATTGCATGGTTGGCAAGTCGGGTCACCAGGACTACAGCCCATCCTACCAGTCCTTTGCTGCCACACTAGTCTCTTGTCTTGCTCTCCAAGGAGTGTCTGTGCACCTTCTGAACCCAGACAGGTTATTGGGTCATGTCTGCCTGTGCACAGGGGCCTCCTTTCCTGCCCGGCTCCACCTGGGCCCAGCTTTAGAAGCCACCTGTGTTGTTCTACTGATAACAGTGTTTGCCCTTCCATAGCCAGGGCCATAAATGGCAGCTTTCAAAGTCACTGCCGCAGAAATGTCAACACGAAGGGGAGGCCAGTCATGCTTTCTGAGGTGGAATGTCACCTCTGGGCTGCCTCAAAGGCTTTGCCAGAAAGACCTTCAGAGTCCAGGAGCCTGGGGTCTAGACTTGTTTCTACCACAAACAGACTGTGCTACCTTGGGCACGTTTCCTGCTTTCTCTGGGCCTTGTTTTCATCATTAGAGTAAGGAGAAGGTTGGACTTGAAGACCTTAAAGGCCTACTCTATTCCTAAAATGTTTAGCATCCATCTTAGGGGGTAATGCCCAGACACTGCATGTCTGTGAAATGCTTTATGCAGCAATCCTTAAAACAAAACCGCCCTCAAAACCTCGATCTGGATTTAAAAAAAAAAAAGTGCCCAACAATGTCGCCATTGAAGCAGCACAGCTACTCATTAATATATTGTAAAAACTGATTTTGTGATTTTTCTCCATGTATGAAAAAATAGCCCCCTCCCCTGACACTGGGCTCAGAGCCCCAGAATATAAAACCACAGTCATACCACTAGGACTCTACAAAGCTCAGGTGTTTGGACAAATTGCCCGCACTTGAGAACACAGGGCAATTTTCTCAACTTTTTAAATTTTTCTCCCTCCTCCCCTCCTCTTTTCTGGGGTTTTCGCTCTTGCTTGTAACTTAAACCACAAATAAAGCCATAAGCCGCTGGCTGTGAGGAGCTGCAGGGGCTGCCAAGAACAGCAAGGCTCACGTGGGTCCTTCTTCTGCCACTCTGGAAAACAGCTCTAAGAGAGTACCAGAACACTCATTTTTCTTTCTTCTCTAATCACAGAAAATATGCCTTTTGTATGGGCTGGGGAAGGGCAGATTGGTGCTGATTTGTGGTAGGGAGAGAGAGATCATCTGGTTTAGGCAGATCAGAATCCAGCCGAGGTAGCCTCAAAGATTCCTGTGTCTTTCTCAGAGGACCCCCCTAATACTGACTTCCATTTAAGTCCTGTGGTCTAGACCGTGGTCCATCTGGGCATTCACTACATGTCTGTAGTTGAGTGAATGCACTCCTACATTTTTTCTCACTATCAACACTGGGATGAGTGTTCCTATCCTCATTTCAGAGCTGAGGACACCAAGATTCCAAGAGGCAAGTCAACTCATTCAGGGTCATTCATTTGGTTACCTGATAGGGCTAGTGTGCTAACCCAGGCTGGAACCAGATGGGATTCCTAAGCCCATGCTCCTTCTGTGGCTGCCTCAGTGACATGGGCCAAAGAAACACTGTGTTCTCAGCTCACAAATGAAGCCAAGCATGATAGACAAGGTGTGTGGAGCTAGACTTCTTTTCTCCAAGCACTGTCTCCCACGTCTTCCAAAATTATCCCCATGGGGATGATGCTTACCACAGAAATGCCAACTCAACCCTCTTTCCAGCTGCCTGCTGGACATCACTGCCTAGATTTATGCTCAGTTATGTGGACAGTGTCTAGCCCACAGATGGTGCTTACTGTTAGTTGAAGGAAAAAGTCAATGATGGTTCACAGATACTATCCAAATCTAAGTCACCTTATCCACTGTTGAATCCCCAGTGCCTTGACAGGGCTTGTAAATAGTTGTCCAATGAATGAATGAATGAAATAATGCATTTACTTTATCTCACCCCCCCACCCTACCCCAGTAGTTTATCTTTTTGGTTTTCTACTTCTGCTAAAGACACCACAATCCTTCTCCAATAATTCAAGCCAAAAGGCCGGGGACTTTCCCCTGGACATGCCTTCTCCTACGCGACTCCTCAAATGGGTTATCACATTCTTTTGATTCTGCCTCTGACCTTTCTTTCATGCCTATTCCTTTTCTCTCCAAATTTGAAATCATGAATTTCTTGCTTTTATTGTTCAAAACTGTATTGGTTAGAAGAAACAAAATTGGGGCAACTGGGTGGCTCAGTGTTAAGCGTCTGCCTTTGGCTCAGGTCATGATCCCATAATCCCAGGATCGAGCCCCACATTGGGCTCCCTGCTCTGCAGGAAGCCTGCTTCTCCCTGTCTCACTCCCCTGGCTTGTGTTCCCTCTCTAGCTGTGTTTCTCTCTGTCAAATAAATTATATATATATATATATATATATATATATATATATATAGTTTATATATATTTTTTATAAATTTATATATTTTGGACCACATGTGTGTCAATACCCTGGACTTCTTTGCAAGGTAGTGGTGGCAGGGTTACCAAGAACAGGAAGAGAAAGCAAGCCCTGATGCATTAGTATTTTTCAAGTCTCTGCTTATGTCATGTTTCTTAATGTCTCATTGACCAACCATAGATTCAAAGGGTGGGACAATGGCACCACTTTTCTGTGGCAAGAACAGCAAGTTCACTTAAAAAAGTGCTATGGATACTGGGATGGAATGAATTCGGGGACACTTTTGTTAGGAGGCATTGTAATGGGCCAATTAAGATGTAATAGTTTTTTTGTTTTGTTTTGTTTTTAAGATGTAATAGTTTTTTAACTTAGGAAATGGCAGAAGAAATGGAGTGATAATCAGAGCATATTTGAAACATATTCAGAAGATTACTTGCAAGGGAGAGGAAAGAATAAAGAAATTCCCCCCTACCCTAGGTTTTTGGCCAGAGTGTCTGGGCAGATGTATCAATGAAGGGGACCAATAGGAAAATTGGATTTGGATGTTGTAGACACATTCCACATCACATCATTCCCCTGGAATCTATGAATGTGCTACCTTCCTCTCTTGGAAAAATATGCTCCATCAATAACCTTCCCTCCACTGTGACCTTGTGGTCCAAATGGAAAGTGACATCACTTGTATGACAGTGATTTTCTAGCAGTAGTGATTGACCAGGTGTGGACTTCTGATCCAAACTAGGCTAAAGAGAGTGGTCAGCCCCACCTCCACTGCCAGCCAGGTCTACTATGTATAGCTGTGCAGGTTATGCCTTGCGTGAGGTTGTCTGGAAGGCAGGATAAATGGGGCCGGTATTCAGCCTATGCTGTGCCATACTTATGGAGATACAGCACCCAGAGGATGAGATGGCAGCACTCTCAGTGCTACCAGCCCCATTTACTGCTCTGGGGTGGGGCAGGCCTAGGGGATAGGAAACGTGCCACACTAGGCAAATTGGACTCCTCTATGAATTATCCTATTGGAGCACATGGAAAAGAGACTTTTTCCACTCTTATCCTAAAGCTGTATTGATGGCAGCACACAGATGCCTATGTCCCTTTAATACAGAGGGAGCCAATGAGACACAATGAAGACAGAACATCAAGAGACTCAGGAAAAGAAGGTGAGAGAGAGAGAGTTGTCAGAAACAGAGCCCCTTGTTCCAACCAAGAAGGGTGGGGACCCTTCCTGGGCCTTGGTAGTTTGGTTTTGCCTTCAATTCTCTGATTCTCCTTACATTCTTCATTTAAGTCTCCCCCTTTTGCTCAAATAAGTTTAAGTTGGGATTTTGTTTCTTTCTTTAAAATATATATATTTATAAACTTATATATAATATATATTATATTAATAATATAATATATTTTATTATATTATTTATATTTATATTATAATATAAAATATATACTATTTTATAATATATTTTATAATATAATATAAAATATATAATATAATATATTATATTAATAATATATATATATTCACTTTTTTAAGTGAACTTGCTGTTCTTGCCACAGAAAAGTGGTGCCATTGTCCCACCCTTTGAATCTATGGTTGGTCAATGAGACATTAAGAAACACGACATAAGCAGAGACTTGAAAAACACTAATGCATCAGGGCTTGCTTTCTCTTCCTGTTCTTGGTAACCCTGCCACCACTACCTTGCAAAGAAGTCCAGGGGAATGACACACATGTGGTCCAGTCACCCCCATTGTTCCACCCAATCTCCCGTGACCACCAGACATGTGAGGAGCCCATGAGCTGACTGCAGAACTGCCCACTTGGCTCATGGACTTGAAAGTAATAATGAAATGGTGCTTGGTTTGGGCCACTACATAATGAGGCAGTTGATTATACTCAATAGTTAAATGATCCACCTTCAGCCTTCTCCTTCTGGAGTGTATCTTCATACTTATCCTGTTAGCTCTTTGAAATGCGGGTCAGATTATATTACTTCCTTCTTCATTAACTTTAATAGCTCCTCATCTACTAAACAGTGAACAATTTCATTTAATATAGTACCTCAAATGTCTCAGGATCCACAATTCTCCTTTGAATTGCCCTGCCTTCAACCCATACCCTCTGTCCTCTACACTGCTAAGGGATTTGATGCTCCCCTAACACTGGTCTATGTCTGTGCCTGAGGAGATGACACATAGGGTGCATGTAGTTGCCTTTTTCTAGAGCATCATTTACCTTTTCCCCTTTCCTACTTTCACAGGACCCAGTTCAAACACCCTGGCTTCTGGAAACTTCTATTGTGTCTCCTATTTCAGTTGCATTGACTTCCTATCCTTCCACTGTTCTAGAGTGGCCACCTCTTGAAGACAGAAACTTTTTAAGTCTTCTTAATTTGAACTTATTCCTCTTAATCTTAAACTTACTAAGTACTTCTTTATAGCTTTCCCCACAGCACTTAGCATAGTGTCTGGAACATAAAAGTGCTGATAAAAATGTTAGAAGCCTCTCCAAGTCTTCTAGACCTGGAGGATGTGGACATGGCCTGTTGGAGGCAAAAGATGAAATGGTTGAGTGAAGACTCTGAGGCCAAACTGCATGAGTTTGAATCTTGGACTTATCCTTTACTATCAGTGTAACCTAACAAAATTATTTCACAGTGACTCAGTTTTCTTATCTATAAATTAAGAACAACAGAACCTACATCATAAGGTGGTTATGAAGAACAAGTTAATTGTAGAGTTCTAGAAAGGTGCCTAGCATTGAGTGAACATTCGTTCAAATTTAGCTGCCATAAAAATGATGATGATGTAGTAGATGGTGATGGTGGTGGTGGATGTTGATGTTGGGATGATGATCTCTCCTCTCTGGACTTAGATCCCTTTTCCATGGTCTTCCAGGCCAATGTGGAGAAGACGTATGTGGATTCCTGACTTCAGAGATCCAAGATCACGTCTTTGTTCTGCCAGTTGAGTGAGCTTTACCCAGCTAAATCCCCTTCAGTGAGATTTATTTCTTCATAAATGGGTATGCCCACACTGAGTTGGGAGGAAATCATTAAATAGGGAATGTTGAAGGAGTATGACTGAAACACCGTGCTTCCTTCCAGAGGTCTTCTGTGGCCCCCACCCTTGAACTGGGTTAGGCATCCTCTGTGTTTTCTCTAGTCATGCATTTATTCACAGAGACCTCCTAAGTGAGCAACTACTACGTGCTGGGAGGAGAGCCATGAACGTGACAAAATCCTTGCCTCCTCAGAACTTATTTTTTTGTGGGAAGACAGAGTAGAAGTAATTAAATAATAGCCTAACTTTAGATTGGTAAGTACCAGAAGATTCAGGGAGTTCCTTCCTAAGCACAGCCCCTCCGTCCTTGACATACTGTGTTGTTATTGCCCATTCATGTATTGGTCTCCACCTCTGCTGTGAGCTTCAGCAATGCAGCTCAGGTACCCAGCATAGTACCCACTATACTGTAGGGGCTCAAAATTCATGACAGATCTTCCCCATGATTGAATCTAATGATCACTATGGCATTTGCAATTTTCTAAATTATGGTTTTTCTTTTAATAAATAGTCACTAAAAACCTACTATGTATCAGGCTCTGGCCTCTCAATGCCAAAGAGAGAAGCCCGTGTTGTAGTCCTGTCATCAAAAAGGGAACATTCCAGCATAGCTGGGTAAGCACTGTGGCAGAGGCTTGCACAAGAGCACAGTGAGGAATCCATGAGGATCCACTCACTGTAGCTCCTGACTCCTTCAGGGATCCTTTAAGCAGTCAGACCTCGCAGGGTGAACAGACTGTGGCTTTGCCAGAGGCAAACAGAGTGGCAGGATTTTTATAAATTCAAACTGTGGATCCAACAGCAATGGCCTAAAGATAGGACATGTCCCTGATGAGGCTCCATCTGCTTCTCAAGCCTGTTCATGGTTCAAACCAGTACTCCTGGGGCTCTGTCATTTCTCCACTGAAAACATACACTGGGCCTTAGGACTCAGCTTCCTAACCAGGGGTTCCAAGCCCAATCCAAACAACCCATGCGTCTTCCCACAACTCTTGCGTCCATTCAGCTCTGTGATCCATTTTTTGTCCATGGGCCACAGGCCTCAAAATCTCCCATCTTGGGTTCCCTCATCCACAGAATGGAGACCGATTTAACTGACTGGCCTTCACCATGTGCTTGCTTCCATCACCCGTTCAACAAATATTTACTTAATGTTTATTATCTAGTGGGTGCACTTTCAGGTGCCAGAGATTCAGAAATAAATCTGAGATGAAGGTCCTCACAGATTTTATATTCAGATAGGCAATAAATAAAAAATGGGCAAAAGATAGTATATCAGATGGTGGTAAATGTGAAGAAGACAAAGCAGGGAAGAAGGACAGAGCATGCCTGGGCGGTGGTTCTAGGATTGGAACTTTAAATATGGCACCATGGAGGGCCTCACTGAGAAGAGGAAGTGAGAGCAGAGATATAAAGGAGGCAGGCAGGAAGTCTTAGAGAGATCTGGGATAATCTCCCAGAAGGAGGGAAGAACAGATGCTCTTTGAAGATCACATTTACTCCTTTCCTTCCCTCTTCCTTTCCTTCCTTCCTTTTGGTCTTCATTTATTTCTTCATCCCCCCTGAAATATTTTTAGGAATATGCTGGATGCCATGTGCTGTATCAAGCCTTGCAGGTAGGACGACAGTCTTGTGCTTTAACGTTTCAAAATCTGTTTATAGAGATGGACAAGATAAACCGAGTTTCAGTGGAGGGTGTTCCAGGTTTCTGCCAGAGGAAGAATAACTGTTTCATGACAGGAAGACTTTGGGGGGGTCAAGTGAAGCCAAGGACCTCCTTTCAGAATATCATTTTAAAAATGCATCCAGTAAAACATACACAGCAGCAAAGGAAGTAAATTATTTTTAGAAAGAATTAACAAAATATATAGAAAAAATCAAATTGGTAACACTTTATGAGTTTTTATTTACACATTCAATAATCAGATGTATAGGTTTATTGATTGAAATTTCAAAATATTGGTGAGCATAGACAGTTTGTAAGATCGTCTGCAGTGACTCCAAATTGCTCTGAAAACTCTGTGATTCTGTTGGTGATGAATCACACATATAGTAGATATTAGTGTGATTTGAGCCTACGTTCATAGCTGAAGGAAATGTTACATTGTAGGCAGAGGTTAGAGAACACAAAAATGCATTTTATCTCCCATGCAGGTTCTCAAAGCTCCTAAATTCCACCTGAAGTTAAGGACCTGTGTGCTAGAGATGTAGGTATGGCAGGCTCCAGGGATCGGGAGAACCTTTCTAGAGGAGGTGACTTCATAGCTGTGTTCAAAGGGAGGAGGAGTCCGAGTTAGCCAGGCAAGTAAGGTTACAGGGGAATCCAGGTAAAGGGAAGAACACCAGCTTGAAACAGACTGCCTCCTTGGGGGAAATGAAGTTTCGTGAGGCAGGAACTCAGGGCTTGTGTAGGACTGGGTGGGAAATGAGTCAGGAGAGGTAGAAAATGGGATCAGATCATGGAAGGTCCTCAATTCTGAGCTACAGAATTGATCTGGAAGGTGGTGGGGAGCCCGTGAAGGATTTAAGCAGAAGAGGGACCTGTCACAATCAGAGTTGCTTGTGTCAGATCTTTTTTGGCAACTGTGAGGCTGATGGTTTGGAGGGGAGGGGCAGGGAACTAGAGGCAAGTAGAGCTAAGAAGCTGTTTTAATTAGTCTGGGCCAGTGGAGCTCTATGTTCCCAGGCCGTGGTCATAGGGCTAGAGAGGAGAAGCTGGGTACTTGGGGCATATATAAGCCATGAGAACTCACAGAATTTGGGATTGGATGGGGCGGGGCAGCAAGGAGAGGGAGGGATCAAAGCACCTCATTAACAGGTGAGTGGGCACCAGGCCGAGGAAGAGCTGCCACAGGCTGCAAACCACCTGCTCATTGGTACCTCTGGGCCTTTCCAGAAGCTTCTTCCTCTTCTGGGTATCCTTTTTCCCCCACACCACCCCCTTTGCTGGCTCAGATCACCTCCTCAATTGCACCTCTTTATTTTACTAAAAGGCCCTTTGTAGAGGTGGCAGGTTATCTGTGAGCTGCTGTCTGAAGGTCAGAAGCCCTTGCCCCACCCTGTCTGGATACCTGACATGCCCCATCCAGGGCAGAGAACTGTGGGCCCCTCTGGTCTTTGATGTCAGTGACAGAGCTTGTACCCGTGGGACATCAGCCTGGTGATGGGGCACGTCACAGGGAACTCACTGTCCATCCACAAGCCAACAGCAGTTGCACTGGAAGTCAACCCGGAAGTGGAAAGGGATCCTGTGTCTGTGGAGCCCCCTCCCCCATCCCCACCTGAATGCACAATGCTTTCCGGAGGAGGATTTCCCCTTGGGGAATGGGAATAGCAGCTGAGGCCTCGGGGAAATAGAGAACGGCCTGTGCTTTCCAAAGGACTTCCTTCCACAGTGTTTTATTTATTTAAGCTTTGTAACAACCCTTAGTGAATGTGTGTGTGTGCGCCCATACAGGCGTCTGTGTGAGCGTTCTCTCTCTCTCTCTCTCTCTCTCTCACACACACACACACACACACACACACACACGCACACACACACTTTCCCTCATTTACAGATGAGAAAAATCCAGCCACAGAAGCTAAAGAACTTGTCAAAGGCCATCCAACAAGTAAGAAACAGGAGGTGGATGAGGAAGAGAGTTGGGAATGAGCACATACAACCCTGGTCTCTAAGGTCAGGGATTAGGGATTGAGGGGCTTCAACGGGGCAAGAAGAATTGTCATGGTTTCCCGGGAAGTCTCCCTGCTGCTGTTCTTTCTGTCCCTTCTCCAGCCCAGCCTCCATACCCTGACTGCTGTGGGGCCCTGACACAATGGTGGGGAGCAAGGGCTCCCAGCAGGCTGCAGGCGTGATTTGTCCCATACCCTCCTGCAGCCTTCTCTCTTGCCAATCACTCTTGCCTGAACCAACCCCTACACTCAGGTTTTTGTCCTGGGAAACATGTTCTTTTTTTTTTTTTTTTTTTTTCTTTTCTTTTCTTAAACTTTATTTTATTTTTCCTGTGTTCCAAGATTCATCGTTTATGCCCCACACCCAGTGCTCCATGCAGTACATGCCCTCAGTACCCACCACTAGGCCTTCTTTTGTCTAGGGAGCAGGGGATGGGGAGAGAAGGAAGAACACCTCTTTCCGTAATGACATTCTCCAAAAGCGTCAACTTCTCCTTACGGTTAAGGTAATACATTGTATGACAGTAAAACCACACTGGGAAAAGCATGAATGCAGGACCTTCAGACAGTGGAGAAGGTGCATCTTAAAATGCACCTTGCCCAGCAACCAGGGATGCTGCCTGGGTCTCAGCCCACCAGGCTAAGTGGTCCCTGGTGTTAGCACCAGACCAAGCCTCTGACTTGTGGGCACACCAGACGGCCCAGGGCATCTTTGTGGAAGGGCTTGGAGAAGGTGTAAGGCTA
Organism: Spilogale gracilis; assembly: GCA_004023965.1. NCBI lineage: Eukaryota > Metazoa > Chordata > Mammalia > Carnivora > Mephitidae > Spilogale > Spilogale gracilis. The sequence continues at coordinate 172,867 of PITA01001751.1, forward strand.
TAGAGAGAAGTTGTCCTTCACCTCACCGCTGGTACTTCCCCTTAGGAATAAAGTAGGCTGTCACTTAGGTCAAAAGCACAACAGTGAAGAAGAGTAAGGAAGAGGAGGATGGGTGTGAGGAAGTGGAGGAGAGGAAGGAAAAGGGCTGGGGAGGGGAAGTGGGGCACAGGAGGGGAGCAGAGGAGGCAGGAGGAGGATTCTTGGTAGGAATTTAACTGCCTCCAATAACAATTCCTGGATCTCTTGCAGCTGCTGGAGAAGTACAGCTTGCCCTCAGGACAGAGGAGGGAGGGCACTTCCTCTGAGCCTGGAGGCTTGTTAATCTCCACACCCACAACCAGGGAAGCCTGGGTAGGAGCTAGGCTGCCTGGGCCGAGCTCCCTCTCCCAGCTCCTGCTTCCTTAGCTTAGGGGCAGACCCTGAGAAGATTCTTGTCCTGGGCCAGGCCCAGGGTCTCAAGAGCCAGTGGGGTGATGGGACAGGTGGGCAAGCTGCCCTGGAAAGCCACAGGGACCATGACTCAGAGAAGGGGCTTTTGCTGGAAGACTCGAGCCCCAGCAGGTACAGGGGTGCAGGGCTGGGCAAGAGGACTGAATACTTAATTTTAAAAAGTGCATGGTTGGGGGAAAGGTTCTGTACAGACTTAGATGTGAAAGAATGCTGAGCTGCAGGAATAAAGGGAAGCCTCCCTTGGTGGAGAACCTCCTGGGTGCCAGAGGCTCCATGAAGTGCTGGAGATACGGAGATTGTTATGGAGGGCCCTGTGGCTTGCATGCCCACTGCGTGTGCGGCCTTTCCTCTGTTCTCCTGTTTAACACCTACTGCCACCTCCACGAGGTAGGCCCAAGTATTGGGGCCTAACAGGGGAGGAGGCTCAGACATTCACGCTCAGAAGGCAGAGCCCCCCCTGCCTCCTCGAGCCCTCCTCACTCCAGCTGCACTGAGGGAGGCCAAGGACAGTCAGCAACCTGTCACAGCGGAGAGCACCTGGCACACCGTAGCATCAGCACAGCTGAGCCCATTTACAGGATTTCCACTCCCTCGCCAGCTGCCAGGGCCTTTTTCTCAACTAGTGGTAGCTTCTCGTTTTTCTGCAGTGCCAAGTCACAGCTAGCCCTTCCAGAAGGCTTTCAGTGCCCTGGCCTGTGGCTTTGCTCACTTGTCTCCCAGGGCAGTCGTGAGGTGCCCCCACGTGCTGATGAGGCCACATATCGACAGAGATCCTGGGGAAGGAGCCTCCGGGAGAGAGGAGGAAGGACCCGATGAGTCCGGTGGCCGGTGGCGGGTGGGGCTTGGAGGGAGAGGGCAGGCTCAGGGGACTGGCTTCCTTGTAAACAGTGCAGCCTGCTCTAAAAATACCTCTGCTCTAGACAGGGCAGGCTGAGCTCCTCAGGGCTCCTCCAGAGCCTTTCCAGGGGCCTCAGGTCCTTTCCTGAAAGGTCAAGGGGTTGGGAAGAAAGTTGACTCGTGAAGAGTAGGATTTCCTTAGCAAGGAAAGTATAATAGGATTTCCTTCCTCGGCCAAACAGGAGGAGGACACTCTATGGGTTTTAGCAGCGACAACAACAACAACAAGCAAAAAGCTTTTTTCTGGCCTAGGCCCTTGCTCCCTCTGCCGTAGTCCGAGGCCTGGGCCTCGCTCAGGTCCATGGTCTGGGCCTGCATTCACAGGCTGGGTTCAGGAACTGGGGGAAGGGCCCTGGGCTGGAATCTTCAGCTGTTCCCTTTACTGGGTGTGGGACCTATGACTCAGGCACTTGATGCCTCAGTTTCTGCAATTATAAAAGGAAATCATGATAGTATTGACTTCAGTCAGGTGTGAAGAGGATTAAATGAGATGCTATTTATAAGGCTCTTAGCATAGTGCCTGACACATGAGAAATGTTCAAAAAATGCTTATTATTATGGTATCTGGGAGGATGTAACTATCTCCTGAATTCCACATTAAGACCCAGTTTCAAGGGAAATTTAGTAAGTAGGCAAAGAAGGGTGTAGAGAAAAAGCAGCAGAATGTGTCTGAATCATAGAAATCTCAAATCTGTTATTTGACAGGTGGGAAAACTGAGGCCCAGGGAGCAGAAGGGAGTGGCTCCAGGCCAGACACAGTATTAGCAGCTGTCTGTGGGTTCAGTTTAACATAACTGTGGAATGAGACCACTAAAAATCCTGAGTGACTCTAAGTCTGCCCCCCAAGGAGGTAGAAGAATAAGGCCTTTTATTTATATAGCACTTTGAAGTTTGGAAAGTCTTCTAAAAGGGTGAGACAGACCTGAGAAGACCACTGCCAGAAGGTTGAGCTCTGTGACTCCGTGACAGGGGACCCTTTATGCGCATGTGCCAATGCATAGCCAAAACAGACCTCATCCTGGGGGTGGGGTGGTGAAGTTCTGCACCCTTAGACTAAGCCCTGCAATCTGAGGACCATGGGGAAGAGGCCCAAGCAGGAAGAGTTTTGCTTGGCCTCAAGAAGAATCTTTTAACCCTGTGCCATCCAACATGTTAGACACTAGCCAAATGTGGCCTTTGAACACTTGAAATGTGGCTAGTCTGGATTTCAAAGACTTCACTTAAAAAAAGGAAAAATATCCCATTAACCACTTTCTTTTTTTAAAAAAAATTTTAAAAGATTTTATTTATTTATTTGACAGAGAGAAACACAGCTAGAGAGGGAACACAAGCAGGGGGAGTGGGAGAGGGAGAAGCAGGCTTCCCACTGAGCAGGGAGCCGGATGCGGGGTAGGATCCCTGGACTTCGGGATCATGACCTGAACTGAAGGCAGATGCTTAACAGCTGAGCCACCCAGGCGCCCCTCATTAACCACTTTCATAGTGATACCATCTTGAAATAATAGTTTTAGATTCACTGGGTTAATTAATTAGATGTTATTAGAATGAATTTTGCCTCTTCTTTCTTTACTCCCCTCCCACCCCGTGGCTTCTGGAAAAATCTAGAATTATACACATAACTTGCAGTCTCTTTTGGGCAGTGCTGTTCTGACCACCGTGTTGGTGCAAGAGTGGAGCAAGCTGTCTTCACAGGTAAGTCTCTCATCGCCGGAGATGTTAATAAAAGGTATTGTTCATGCACTCGAGTAAGGTGGATAAACCTTGTAATCCCTCTGGTTCTGAGTCATCTATGATTCTCTCACAAGGCTCTGAGGAGCATTTGTTCTGAGGAACATGAAGAGATTTTTTTTATAGGAAGAAAAATTGGTGATCAATTTAATATGGGAAATTCTAGGTGGAAAAAAAACTAAGTTCTTTTCCCCTAAGATTTCTCAGAACCTTCAAGACCTTTGGGTCTGCTGCAAGCAAGTCTTTGTAACAGGGACATTTTCACAGAACATGATCAAGAAATAATTTATTTAGGTTCATTCCTTGGAAATCGCTGTCCTCAAATTCTCAAAACAACATGGATTCTGTTGTCAGACATCACTGAGTTCAAATTCTGGCTCACATCCTAGGTGACCTTGGACCTGTGATTTCACCTCATCAGCTGTAAAATAAGAGGAAGAACAGACCCCTTCAGTATGGCTTTGAAGGTTACACCGTAAAGCATAGAAAAAATGTAATGCCCGAAGCAGAGCAGGTATTCAACAAATGGTGGCTCTACTTGAAGGGCAGCCCACCCCAGGGAGGGAGAGTGGCTTCTCTAAGCCAGGCTAGCCCGGGAGTTGAATCTCCCTGTCTGCACCGGAGTAGCTGACCTCACCTCTCTTCCCTTAGCGGCACTGAATAAGAAATTCAGTTCATGGTGGTGGTGGAGTGGGGGGCGACATAGGAAGTGTCCTCAAATCTGGTGTAATCTTACAGGGTCAAGTCAGTTTCCAACCTGAGACAATCATTTCCTTCTCTCCCTCCCCACCTCACCCCCTCTGTCAGTCCTGGCCAATGGAAGCCGCAGCCAGGCCTGGCAGGCTGCCCCCTGCTCCCCTCCTCTGCTCAGTTCCCGTTCCTTCAGGCCTTGGAGCCCCCAGCAGATGGGCTGCCCTTATCTGTAGGCTCCAGGCCAGAGGAGGGATCCTCCGGTCACATGCAGCTCTCTGGAGGCAGGGCAACCTTGTCAACAAACACAGCGTACACAAAGGAAACAGGGAGGTTGAGGGAAATGAATCCTTGAGATTTTGGTGACTGGGCCAAGTGTAAAGGCCACCAGCCATAACCCTTATTGGCCATTTCTGTGAGGAATGGCCAATCCCTAAAGCTTCCCCAGAAAGAAATCCATGCAGGCCTTTAAATAGCCCTGGGATCTGGGGCATTCCCAGAGTGCTGCTGGCTTGATTCAAGCCTAATCCCGGCCTAGGACTGACCTTTCACAGTTTATAGAGTACTTTATCTCTGGACTCAGCGAAGTCTCACAGAGCTCTCCCCAGAGTGTGGGGGAGTGGGTTAGCATCACCCCGATTTACAAATGAGGAAACTGAGGCTCAGATTATAAGTGACTCAATGCCAGCTATCTAGCTGGTCAAGTCTGGGCATGACTCTATGGGTGAGTTCCATCCATATTCTGACTCCAAGTCCAGAGCAATCTGTCTGTTCCACACAGTGTCTCCCACTGTGGGTCTTCCTTTGCGCCTGGTGTGCTCTGATCATGCCCCATTTCTCCTCAGAGAAGCCCACATTTAAGGAGGAGTGCAGGTCCCATAAATGCGTCTCAACATAATTGTGCTCAGGGAGTGAGCACAAAAAAATGTACATACTCTGTCATTCCATTTATGTAAAACTGTGGGACATGCAAGCCCATCTACAGGGACAGAAAGCAGCTGGGGGTTTGTTCAGAGAAGGGAGCCATGAAGAAACCTTTGGGGCGATGGATATATTCACTCTCTTGGTGGTGCTGATGGTTCTTAGGTCCCTACCTATGGAATTCTGCACTTCAAATGTGTGCAGGTTATTGGAAGTCAATGACACCACCATAAACTTATTTAAAAAGAGGAAGATAAGAGCAAAAAAGAATGAAGGAGTTTGGCAAGCATGTCATAAAGAACTTAGACAAATTTTAAAACAGAGACCCAGATTTCCTCGGGTATATGGGAAAAAACTCTCTCTTCTTTCCCAAACTGGAGAGATCAGGAAAGAGTTTTTGGAGCAGGTGCCTAACCTGCCTCAAGATCTGGAGAAGTAGGCCTAGGTTAAGAAAGATCAGGGTGGAATATGCAGGTATAGTGTGCTTGGGGAATAGGGAGTGGAGTCATCTCCTCTGTGACCCCTGCCCCACTTTTTTCCCAATCCGTAGAGACCTGAGATTAAAACAGCAGCAATTCTCTCTCTTATGCAGAATCAGACCCATGCCCTACTTGACAGGCAGCTGGCTTTGATAATAAGACTCCTGCCTTTGCCACCGTGAAGCTCATCCCACAAGTCTGTAGAGACCCCTGTCCTCTCCCATTTCCTCTATGAACTCAACTGTCAAATGCTGGCTGGGCCACAGACAATCCCACCTCCCAGGGTCCTGGGTACCATTGTGCCAGCCTCTTCTAAATCCCCCCAGAGTTTGGGGGGCAGTGTGATGGGATTCTAGGTCCAAAATGAAAATAACATTTTTTGGCTTAGTAATAGACATGTGACCACTGGAGAATTTTGAATAATGAGTTTATTAGAAAATGTTATGATAAAGCAGTAGGAAATTCGAGAATTGTTACAATGTGGTACATTGATTAATTGGTTAATTTGCTCCCCAAACAGAATGGCAGTATCGGTCTTACAGTTTGTAAAACATTAGCTTGGGTTTGGATGACCCCATTATTCCTGTCTTTACATAAGGGATTATTCCCATGACATATGAAAGCCACATATGAAATTGTGGGCTAGCTCTTGCTTTTTCATTTCTTTGGCATGGTTGTTGATTTTAAATTGCTCCTTTCCCCCGAGTTTCCTTATTAATTAAATAAATGGGACAGCCACATTCCCTCCACCTAATTCAACGCTTGAATGTAAGCTTAGTTCTGGAGTCAGCTTTCCAGCCTTGGCTTAAGGGACATTAGTGACTCAGAACAAAATGTGGCATTTGAACAGCTGTTTCGGGCTGTCAGAGTCCTGGGCCTACAGGGTTGGAGAAAGTGGGGGGAAGGAACCAGTATGTATTTACTGAATACCTACTCTGTGCTGGTCACTGGTGACTTTATAAAGAGTATCTCCTTTAATTCTTTGAATGACCCATAATGATGATGTGATCTTTTTGGTTTGAGACCTGTCTTCTCTGGGCACAGGACAGTTAAGAACATGTCAGAGTAGCAGAGCTGGGACTTGAAGTCAAACAATCTGATTCTAGAGCTCATACTCAGACATTGCCCTGCATGCACTTTATTTAATCCCCCCAACCCCAAGATACACATACCGTTATTATCAGATCTGCCTTCCAGATGAGAAACCAGAAGCTCAGGAAAGCACTTTTCCCAACGGAAACTGAGTGCAGATTAGAGTTCTGTGATCCTGGCCACATCACGTCCAGCCCTTGTCCATCCTTCGTTAGTTTAACAGATAGTGGCAAGTGTTTATTCTATCCCAGGGACTGTCTTGTCCCTAGAGATGAAAAGATGTGGGCTCAGTCAGTTAAGTGTCTGCCCTTGGCTCGGGTCATGATCCCAGGGTCCTGGGATTGGCTCCCTGCTCAGTGGGGAGCCTGCTTTTCTCCCTTCTCTGGTCAACCACCCCTCACCCCTCTCGTGATCTCTCTCTCTCTTTCTCTCAAATAAATAAACACAATCCTTAAAAAAAGAAAAAAAAAAGATGTATAAAATGGAGCCCCTGCTTTTCAGATCCCAAAATTCAGAGAGGAAAGAAAAGACCTCAACAACAATGAGAAACCTGGTCACAGTATGAGAGGGGCTCTAAGAGGTGTATATATATAAAGAGCTATAGGAACCCAGAGGAAAAAGCATCATGCTGCCTTCTGAGGAAAGGAAGGAAGACTCTAGAGAGGAGGGGACATTGCACCAATAACTATATGCTCTTCAGATAGAAAAAGGGAGGGGGGTACTTGAGGCAGAGAGACCATCAAAGGCAAAAAGTAGCATAAGATAATAGCAGCTCGGATATCCATGCCTACTCACCACGGCTTTCCGTACCATCTCTGTGATCACCATGACGGCTCTGGGAGTAGGTATTATTATTCACAGGCACACAGAGGTCTAGCCTATCTGTCTGTGCTCTCAGAGTAAAACTCGTCCATGATCACACAGCTGCTAAGGAATCAAGCTAGGATTCAACCCCAGGCAGCCTGGCTTCTGAGCCCACACTCTCAGCAACTCTGCTTGGAGTGTTTGGGGCCACTGGCCAGGACTTCCTCATGGGTGTCACAGGCAGTAAGATTGGTCACATAAGCAGGAAGGGTCTTCCTTTCCTCGTAAGACCTCAGCCATTCTTGATTCAAGGATCCTGGACCTTTTGGGCTTCATAAAAATAATCATGCCATCACATTCTCTTGGCTTCATGTTAGTATTTGAATCCTTGTTCATTTTCTGCATTCCCTTACCAGACTGGGAATCGCCAAGGGGAGGGGGTGGGCGGTGAACAGAGCTCCTGTCCACCTCTTCTCCCCCATCCTCCCCGGTACACAGCACAATGCCTGGGACATGGTAATTACTCAGTAAATATTTTTTGAGTGAATGATTATTTGTGGAATGAACTCTAGACCTTTGTAACATAACTTATGTAGTGAGTAAATGAATTAATTATGACTTAACAAATCTGGTTTACCCTCTTTAACAAATAGGATAGGAAGGAATAACGTTAGGGTCTTTTGAAGATAAAAAATGTAGACATGATTGGTCCAGATGAGTGGTTTGTAGAATGAAGCTATACTTTTAGAAAAGCTTGCCTCGGGGGGGTTTCGATTCAGTGGGTCTGAAGTGATGCTTAAGTTTCCCAGGTGATTCTGAAATGACCAGGTCAGTACGTGGATATGGCACATTTGAATCGCTTCCTGTTCTGTTTTTGTCTTTTTTCCCCATCTCACTCAGCTTATGCTTGAACTCCTTGAGCGAGGGGAGCTTACTGCCTCACAAAGCAGGCAGCCCAACCCATTGTCACAACAACAGCAGTAATAGTAACAAGGACATCAATACAGTGACCATATACTGAGGACGTCTTAGGTGTTAGTTTACTGCATATATGTTACTGATTCCAAAGGCCAGGCATTATTTACCCCTATTTCACAGCAAAAGAAACTGAAACTGAAGTTTAGTGGTTTACTCATGTCTCAGAGGTGGTGAGGGGCAGGGCCGGAATTCAGGCCACCCTGGGTTGTCTGCCCGTGTGCTTCTCTGGGGCCTTGGAGCTGGTCCCGGGTGGTTGTGGGGGCTATGGGTGAGGGTAAATCCTGGGGAGGAGGCCAGAGGCAGCCAGGCCTGCCACGTCCGCAGGCCCCGCCCAGGCTCCAGACTCCGCTCCGCCCAGTCCTCTGATCCTCCCCATAGAAGGTAAACCCAGGCAGGATCCCATGAGGGCTGGCTGGGCCTGGTGTCCTGCTGGTTTCAGTTTCTGAAGAGCCCAGCCTTGAGCAAACACAGCAAACACAGGCGGGGAGGAGGGTTCTGGAAGCCTTCCCAACAGATAGCAGATTAACTCCCTGCTGCCTGGGAGCCACCCACGGGGGAAGGGCTGAGTTACCAGCTGGCAGCCTCCTGGGCAGTCCTGCCGTCTCCACTGGCGGGCAGGGCACGCCTGGCTTCCCAGAACCACCTGAAGCCTGAGAAGGCACATAGTGACCTGCCAAGATGCCGTGACTTCTGGGCAGCCCAAGGTTCCAGTTCAAGCCAGTCTGTCTCCAGGACCTCTGGGCTTGGGGAGAAGAGGCTGAGAAGCCGCCCCAACCCCACCCTCCAAATACAGTCATATCTCCCTGCCTCAGCGGGCCTCTTCACTCTCTCACTCGGGGGTTCTTGTTCCAACACGTTACCAGACCTCTTTGAATGTTTGTTTTCTTTCTGAGAAAGAGGCTGAGGGACATTGCCAAGACCAACATGAACTCAAAACACAGGGCATTCTCTGTCTGTCCGACATTTTTCTGGACAGACAGACCCGGGTCTGAAAACCAGTCCTGCTACTTCCTAGCCGGGGAACTTTGTGTAAATTTTTTAATCTCGCTGAAAAAATGGGGATAATGATACTTATCTTTAAGATATGTTCTGAGGAGTAGATTAGATAAATATAGATTATACATATTAAGTACTTAGTGCACTCCATCAATGGCAATTAACATTATCATTAATTATGTTATTATTATGAATGACTAATAGCCCACTCAGGATTATTACTAATGCTACTGCGTGTGTAAGTGCAAAAAAATAGACTCAATTAAAAATTTTTACTGAGGCAAATAGTTTTATAATAGGTAAATAAAGAAAGAGGAACAACACTGGGTTGAGAAGTGTATACACATGATCTCATTTAATATTCAAACAGCTTCACAAGGAAGGCATTATCTCCATTCTACAGAAGAGGAAGTTGAGGTTTCTGTGGGTTAAGTAACTTGCCCATGTCACACACTGAGTTAGTGTCTGGTGTCCTGGCCTCCCTCCTTCATGGTGCCCCTGAAGACCTGCCACTTCACACCTGCCTATCAGCAAAGATGCCTCTACCTGCAAGGAATGCCTTCCCTCACCCCTACCCTCAGCAGCTTAGAGGAAAACAAATATGCTCTGGAAACGCACTAAAGGCCACCTCCTCCAGGCAGCTTTCCTAATTCTCTCCCTCTTCCCCTTGCAGATTAAACCCTTCCTCTCTCATTCTCCTGGTGCCTGCAGCATATGACTACACACTCTTGGGGGTTGTGTCTCTCTTCAAGGGAGTATTCTCCTCTGAAGAAGACACTATGCACTTTTTCTCACTTTAGAAGGTCAGTATATGTTTATGGTTAAGGACCCAGACTTCCAAGCCCAGGCTCAAATTTTGGCTTTACTATTTGCTGGCAGTGAGGCTTGAATAAGTAACCTAACCTCTCATTTCCTTTATCCTTGAGTGATGGGGATGGAGATGAACAATAAGATCAGCCTCCTGAGGTTACTGTAAGGATTGAATGAGTTAGTATGCATAAGAAAGATAGAGCTACCCTATGACCCTGCAATTGCACTACTGGGCATTTACCCCAAAGATACGGAAGTAGTGAAAAGAAGGGCCATATGCACCCCAATGTTCATCGCAGCAATGGCCACAATCGCCAAACTGTGGAAAGAGCCAAGGTGCCCATCAACAGATGAATGGATAAAGAAGATGTGGTACATATATACAATGGA
>PITA01001752.1:0-182944 GCA_004023965.1 Spilogale gracilis
AAAAAAAAAAAAAAAAGGCACATTTCACTAGAATTTATGGAGAAAGAGCTGTGCAGCATCTTCACATACCGTTTATTTAAAATATACACATAACTTTGTATGGCAGTTTAAAGCATGATAAAACTCTTATGATTTTGTATAACCAGGGTGAATGAAAATGGTAGACAGCAGAATATTCTTTTCCATTTTTACAGTTATTAATGAGTTGTAATATAAGTTTGTTTAGCTTATTAAATATCTCTGTACTTTACTAGATACTTTTATCTGCAATAGTACACTTGCACTTGAGCTCTATATCTTTTGGAACTAACAGAATACAAAATAAACCTGATATTCAGGCTGTCCCATTAAGGTATCCTGTAAAGATTATTGTCTAAGTAAATTTAGAGACCTAGCTAAACAGGAGGCATTTAATTAAACGTTTTTAAGATATACAGTCTTTTTTTTTATTATTAAATGGTCCCAGACATAGCATTGGAGTACTGTAATTCATAAATTTTTTAATTAACTTATTTTCCTCAATTATTTTCAGAACTTTCAGACATTTCCCTTTCAAAACTATAAACATTAAAAATCACCAAGTAACCATTTTTCTTAGCTTAGTAAGTCACTAAAAATTTTTAAACCTAAATGTTAACCATTCATAGAGTATTTTAAAATCATGAAAAATTTTGAAGCAATTATTTTATGAAAAATATTTGAATGCATTTTCAAACAGCAACTCAGGCATTGTGATAGAAAATATCATATATTACTGGAAGTTTCCATAATAAAAGACCATCAAAACTGATATAGGCAAGAAACAATTTCCTTCTATTTTCAGGGTTCTGTGACTGGCCTAATTGTTAAACAGAGATGACAGATTAGCAAGAGAAAAGCATACGCAGTTTATTTACATATATGGGGGTCACCTCTAGGAAATGAAGACCTAAAGAAGTGGCTAAGCCAAAGTGCCTATCCTACAGACTAGGTTGAATAACAAGTGACAGTTACGGAAAGGTAACTAAAATATATGGGGAGGCAAAAAAAAGATAAGAGTTATTTTTATAAAGTTGGTAGAGGTTTCTGTTGTCCTTGACTCCCCATCTCTGGGGATAGAAATGTTTCTTTCCTCCTGGAATAGAGAGGGCACCCTTTACAAGGGAGTTTCATCCTCTGTATTCAGGAAGAAAAGGAGAGGTCAGTATGTTCTTACACCTTCTGTTTTTCAAGTGCTTTTGCTCAAGATAATCAATATGCCACAGTGGTATATTTTTGGATGGCATGTCTTGAATTTCTTCATTGAGTAGAGACTAAAACCAGAGGTTTTCTTTACAAAGAAATTCTCCAGTTGATTTTTGGCCACATAGAGCTACCCCAATATAAATTAAAAGTAGAATTTTATATCTGGGAAGGAAAATCTTTTGAACTGAAAAAAAAATAATCTCCACATAAAGTTACACATTTTCAGGATGCATTGACAGTTTGGATGTAAATAATTTCTTTGTCAAAATTGTTTAAAATTGCTAAATAACTATATAAAATATTTCACTAAAATAAAGCTGCCTATTTGTTCTTTCTTTTCCAAGGTCTTTTCTAAGAATTCAATCCATAATCAGGTCTTAGCAGGCCTATAAGGAAGGCATTACCCTAGAAAAGTTATCTGTGTATTTTCCACCAAAAACAAAGCTGAAAGATAATTTTTCTTTCACAAGACCAGAAATGTATCTGGCTTTAATATAAGATCAGAGAATATACAGTGTATAGTGACATAGGAGATAACCAAAGAGATAGGGCTGCTAAAGAAAAAAGTAAGAAATTAACATATATGTGTAGCATTCAAAGAGAGTTACTTAAAGTAGAATAGCTACTGTCAATATCCCAGACTTTTATTCATTTCCTACATCAATTTTATTACTTATATTTTTTTCTAAAAAAAGATTCACATGTTTGATACTTTCATTAACCCAACATAGAAATTCTTAGGTTTAATCTGTACTTCTGGCTAAAGGAAAAATAAAAAATATCTAATTTGTGAGAATCTTTAGAAAATTTTTTGAAGTTACTTTCCTCTTTATATTGTAATTTTACAAATTACTCTTCTCACATAGTTTTCTTTGTAACCTTTAATAAAGGAAAGAATTTTAACTATAAGTCTACCAATAAAGAGAAAAAAAAGGAAAAAAGGAAAAGAAATTAAGAGAAACATATTCAATGCTTAGCATTTTAGCAAATGCTAAAAATGCTAAAACGATAAAAAAATCATTATTAGTCAAACCATCATACTTTTTAAAATATTTGCTAGTGATGTTCAGCAGTTTCAGTAAGGATATGACTCTGTTGATTTAATATAGACAACCCAGAAGTCAAAATAAATTTTACTTATTAAGTAGATTTTAATTTATTAATTTATTATTAATTTTACTTATTAAGTAGATTTTTAATTTAATTTAATTAGGTCCAAACAAGTTAATACATATTAATGTTCTAACAAATTAATAGCCATGAAAAAAGCCACACAAATTGAAAAAAGAAAGACTATTATTTTTAAGATTTTATTTATTTATTTCACAGAGAGAAACACAGGCAGAGAGGGAACACAAGCACAGGGAGTGAGAGAGGGAGAAGCAGGCTTCCCACCAAGCAGGGGGCCCAATGCGGGGCTCGATCAGAGGTCTCTGGGATCACGATCTGAGCCTAAGGCATTTGCCCAACCAACTGAGCCACCCAGGCGCCCTGAAGACTATTTAACTCTTAACCAAAATTACTTAACATTATGATATGTGTGCCTGTAAATTATCATACCCTTCTCAAATCTTATATTCAGATTGGATACTGCCACATTCATTTTCTGTTCCACAGTGATTTTTCAGAAGGCATTTGATCCAATTATTTATTTATTTATTTATTATTTATTTATTTATCTGAGAAAGAAAGAGAGAGAGACAGCATGTGCCCATGAGTGGTAGGGAGGGCAAAGAGAGAGGGAAAGGGAGAGAAGCAGATTCCCCCTAGGCAGTATCTAAGGCTTCATCTCAGGGACTGAGATCATGATCTGACCTGAAATCAAGGTTGGATGCTTAACAAACTGGTCCACCTTGGCATCCCAAAAGGCATTTGACTCTTAACACAATAGATGCACAAACCATTTTTTTTTTTTGTATATGTATGATACCACTGAAAGGAATACAAAGCATTCCAAAATTGAAATTCTGATGTCTCTTAAGGCAGTAGTCCACAAGGTATCCAACAGATACAGACCATCCTGGTGATTTTTTTAAAAAATTATGAAATATAGCAAAGTACCCACTATGAATTGCCTTGACACAGTTTAGGAAACTAGGACTTCAAGAGCTCGTAGGATTTAACTACTTTATATGAGTATATAAAAGTAAAGAGCCTATATAGCATGTGTTGTAAGCTTAATAAAAGTGAGCTGCTGAAATACTATTATTAAAATACATTATGAGTAAGATACCAGAATGTTTATAAATCTCATGCTTTTTTCCTTTCCTCCCCAGGCAAATTAATCTTTCAAAATAAAAGGATTTGGATTTACTCTTAGTAAGACTATTATCTTAAACCACATTTCATGGGAAACAGACCCTGAGATATAGACTGCTGTATGGGACATGCAGTAGGAATGGCTCTTGGGATCAAAATGTATGAAGAAAATTTGGAAGAAACAGAGGGTGAGGTGTGATACAGTGGCAATAAATGACTCAACTAATATCATTAGAATGTTAAGCAGTGAATAGCCCTTTAGCGGTGTTCTATCTTTGATGCAAAGAAAACAAGTTTTTAGACTTTATTGGATATGGCCTGAAGTTTGGGAGAACTTAGGAGTTTGGTTGTAACATCTCTCTTTGGCTGAGAGGAATTCCCAAAAACAGGCTCAGCTTTGAGCCATCAGCTGCCAATGATCTTAGCAGATGTGGAATGAGTGCCCTCATTCATTATGAGGGGTCTAAGTGAACACTACAACAGCCACTAAATACACGATAAATTGGGAAGTTTGTACCCTAATCTGCAACCCAGCTTCATGGTAGTAGAACCTCAAAGAACCATGTAAATAATGCCCCTTATCTATCGAGTAAAGAACCAGCAGGAAGAGAGAGTCATTCTTAGCCTAAGAAGTAACCTCTGGCTTGTCATGAGAAAGACATTTTGGGAGTTCTCAAATACCTCAGATACGACAAGATTATGATTCTCTCCAGGAATACTGAAGTCCAGAGATCTGGTACATTCTAACCCAGCCCCCATTCATAGGTACATACAGCCTGATTCCAGACTCTACACTAATTTTCTGTTTGCCTGAACCTCTACCTTATACTTCATATTATACACCTTTTAAGATGTACCCCATTTTCATTTACATTTATTTTCTCTGAGGGAACTTCTCTGTGTCTGTTGCTGAGATATACCCTTTCATGGTCTGTGTCTAGTTTTAAGTTCTCTGGAGTATATCTTGGCCCATTACTTATTCAAAAAACATTTTTTTTTTCCTCATGTGAAATGTCAGCTGAATTCTAAGTACACAGTGCTGAAGATAGTATCATGGTAAAAAAAAATCAACATTTTATAATACTATTATTTTAGTTTGGTCTGATTTTTGTTGAAGAATGTAAGTCATACGTGGTGGTCATTAATTTCTTTATAAAAGTCACAAACTACTTTTTTAAGAATCTCTCCTACAATGTAATTGGGAATCAGCACCAGGTTCAAACCCTTTTGTTTTTGTATTGATTTTTCTTATTTTAGTGGTTAGTGTAATATTTTCCATACCTAGATTTATAGTACTACATATAGTACTTGTCCATTCTCTAATTCCTAAGATTAAATTTTGTTAACAACTTTGTAAGTGGATACTATGTACTCATCAAAATACATTATATTTTTCTTTTCTGGGACTGATTTCTAGCCAATGCAAAGTTAATAAAAATGATATGTGACATATACAAAGTTAACCCATAAAATCTTCCTATATTTCCCCATGTCTTGCCACCACTAGAATGATAATTACCACTCCCCTCTTTTTAGTGAGTTCCTTTAGAAAAAGGATTTTGAAGTTGGAAGAAACTCTGTGAGCACATTGTCCTGAATTATAATGTGAAGGATAAACATTTAACAATATTTTCAATCATTTAGTGATTGTTCATTAACAAGTTAGTTTGAAAATATGATAACAGATAAAGTACTTACTTATTTTCCGTATTTTTGGTTAAGTCCTGATGATTCGCCCATCTTCTTATATTCTTAGTCTTTCAATATTTAGTTCAAAACTTTATAACTTTCTGTTTTAATTCCTACAGAAAGCCTTCAAACTAATTTTCTGAATACTGGCTCTCTCCCATATAATCCACTTATCAATGCAGTCATTATGGACAAGCCAGGGATCTTTTTGGGTCCAAATATCCTTTTGGTTTGTTGAATAATATTTTCTTTTTCAGTGTTATTTAATAGGAATAATCAAACACTAAATAGTTATATTTATAAAGGAAAGATTATTAGGTAGAGATAGGAATATAAGTGGAAAGAATATTGACTTATAGTGACTCATATAAGATCTATAAGATACTTCTATATATTTAACATCTCTTCCATGATATTTTCCATGATCTAATTTTATAAATACTTAATTATAAGCCTAGTTCCTATGTAAGATATCCCGGGCAATTTTTTTAGGAGAATGGGGCAGGAATCTCTCATTGTAGATATAACATTATAGTGGATTACAGACTCCTGGCCTCTAGTGGATTTAACATTATAAAAGTTGTTTAGTGATTGAAAGAAACTCTCCAGCTCTTACCAGGAATACTGAAGTCCAGAGATCTGGTACATTCTAACCCATCCCCCATCCATACCCCATAAATCAAATGATCTACTGAAGGAGTATCAGAGGGAGCTGGATTCACCCCCAAAAAAGTGAGAATAAACCCTACAGTCATTTTCATTCCATACTTTAGCAAAATCAAAGATTAATTTAGTCAGGTATTATATAGTGTTACCAAGAAGTGACTTTGGATGCAAAGTACTAATGATAGGGATCTTATGGGTATCATAGTTAAGAGGTATCGGTCCACAGACTAGAAAATTAATCCAGAAAAGAGGAAATAAAATAGATGGTAAATAATAAAGACATACAGATTAAAGTGTGACAGATTATTAATCTCTGAAACATGGAAACAAAGAAGGATGTTTCCTATGTTACTCCAAAGAATCTCCCCTTAGACAGACAAGAAAGAGAATTTCCTTAAGGAGATTCTTTCCTTTTTTTTTTTTTTTTTTTTAAGATTTTATTTATTTATTTGACAGAGAGAAACATAGCAAGAGAGGGAACACAAACAGGGGGAGTGAGAGAGGGAGAAGCAGGCTTCCGGCTGAGCAGAGAGCCCAATGTGGGGCTCAATCCTGGGTCTCCAGGATCATGACCTGAGCCGAAGGCAGTCGCTTAACCAACTTAGCCACCCAGGCACCCGAGATTCTTTCCTTTGTGTTCTAAATTGAACAATTGTCCTTAGGTCAAAAGATCCCTGCAAACGCTAGTGAATTTTCAAATTGTCCTTGGTGAAATTA
Source organism: Spilogale gracilis (assembly GCA_004023965.1). Lineage (NCBI taxonomy): Eukaryota > Metazoa > Chordata > Mammalia > Carnivora > Mephitidae > Spilogale > Spilogale gracilis. The sequence goes on from PITA01001752.1 coordinate 6,556, forward strand.
CGCCAGTTAAGAATACACATATGAATTTAAAAAAATAAATTGGTATTTGACTCAGAGGTCCAATGGAAAGGATAAGGCCTTAAAAGAATTTCATTGGGTTGGTAAGAATGGTGCTTATGAAACCAAATGTCTCCATAATCTGGCCAAAGACTAACTACTGCCAATTGTAAAGAAAAAAAAAATCCAGTATTAGATATAAGCAACCAAATAAAGCAAATCCCAGGTATTCACAAAAATAGAGTGTGGCCAGAAGAACATCATTTAGTGATAATGGATCCAGACACACAGAAAACAAAGATAAGACATAGGGAAATTCTTATAATATTTTGAAAAGTTGACCATGGGAAAGCTTATCCTATAACAATACAGATATGATTGGCTTTCTGATCTTTCCAGCCTTTGGAATTATCTTGAAGACAGAGTTCTTGGACCTACGTCCACTCTGTCTTATGAACTCCTTTTACAGATACAAAACAAAGTGAAAAAAACAGCTAGAGAAAAAAACTATACATTATACACACACACACACACACACACGCACTGTATGCTATATACATACACTGTATATATCTGTATACTATAATATATAACTATACAATATATGCTATTGGGTTGGTATATAGTATACACATATTATATGTGCGTATATATATTTATATATAGTATCAATTCATGAGGACATAATTAAATTACTCTCAGCAGATAAATTTAGCATTTAGGATCTAGACAATAAAACAATAATCTTGTTCTTTAAAAAAAGTAGATGGCAAATATTTTTGGCTATGGGAACCATACTGTCTCAGTCCCAGCTACGCAATTCTGCCATTGCAGCAGGGAAGAAGCCATTGACATAAAGAAACAAATATAAGCTGCAGGCCATATCTTGATAACCTTTGATCAAGACAAACAGAAATCAGAACTCAGACCATATGTGGGTCTTAATTTACTACTGTGGTCAGATTTTAGATGGGATATAAGGCTTTAGAGGAAAGCACTGTTTCTGAGTAGAATATGGTAAACCATGCCAGAAAGAAGATACTGGGAAGCCCTTAGTGTGATCTTCAGAACTAACAATTATAGTCTCCCCTAAAGACCAAAAACAAGACGAAATAAAACAAAACAACAAAAAAACCCTCTTGACTAAATCAATCTAAACTGATTAAATATGCTATAACAACTGAGAACAGTACCTTGACACAGTCTTAGTAAAGTCTCAGAATAAGTTAGTGAAGAATATATAGGAATACAAATATCACTTCAGGTGCTTTTATATTGGGTCTTTTGACGTGTGCAAACTTTTAGAAATTAAAAGTTTTTTGTGTGTTCATTAGTTTACATAATAATAAAGGATCAGTAGACAAAGCAGGGTGAGGATTTTAAGGTAAGTTTTGATGGAACTATTGTCATGATAAATGAGCTGTTTCTTCAGATATGAAAAATATAGTCTGACAGCTCTTTGCTCAGTGCAACAATCTCCTGAAGCAAATAGTAAAGTTATTTATTGGTTTGCAGTGTTAACTTCCTGGGTGAGGATTTCTTGGAACAAATATTTAAGTTATACTGATACAGGTGCTCCTATTTCTAAGGTAGAAGGATGCAGGAACACTTTTCAGAACAGAAACATATCAACCAAATGACAGTATAGATGCTCACCCTACAGTAATTATTGCCTGCTTATTTCTCTATCCCCAACTAATCAGTGGAGTCTGTAGAACCAAAAATGTAAATATTTTAATTTCTAAATCTATAATAATTATGGCTATTAATTTTAAGGTATTTTTGATAGGATAAAAAGGTAAGTAAAAGTAACCATGATGATACTGAAAAATGCCACCCATATCTCTACTCTGGAATAAAGATGTTATTCCCCCAATGACTGACAGTGTTGTCAATTGACATTCTTATTTTTAAGCCCCAGCCCAAGAAAGCCATTTTTCTCAAGGTCATATTCCTTCTGTAAAAGTCTTCTTGCAGTGACCTATATCACACAGGAGTACAAAACCCCTTATCCCAACTCAGGGCTCTTTCATATGCCATCCTAATTCCAGATGTCTCTGTGGGAGTCAGCTGAAGTCTTTATTGGGACCACATTGGCTAAAATTCTCCATAGGTCCAATCTTCTTTCCATTCCTTGTCACTAAAAGATGTTGATTCTAAGAGCACTCTCCCATAAACGTTCTTCATGGTTAGCTGTGGCTTGAATTCTAGCTTCTTATAGAACCAAATTTGAATGTGTGGGGGACAGGAATAGTCAAAAACAAATTTAAGATGAAATTTTGGCGATGTAACATGTTCTGTCTTGAAAATAACAAGAATCCTATTGGAGGAGGATAAAGCATATATATTACCCGATACTATCTAAAAGGTAGGCATGCAATTTATAAAACTTTCATTGGTGGTCAATCAATATAATATATTATGAAATTAATACATTCACTGACACAAATTATGCAATGTTTAGATGAGAAGTATAATAAAGGAGAAATAATGGCTATTAAGACATGGAATTAGATGGATATTTCTGTGTTTGTATTTTTTTCTTAAGATTTTATTTATTTACTTGAGAGACAGAGAGAACACAGGCAGGGGGAGTTGGAGAGGGAGCAGAGAGCCCAATGTGGGGTCAATCCCAGGACCCTGGAATCTCGCCTTAAGCCAGAGGTAAACACTTAACTGACTAAGCCACCCAGAGGGCCCCTATGTTTGTATTGTTAATACACTCTGGAAAAGTAATAAAAAGCTGAGAATAATTACACACGGATATAAATAACTGAACCCCCCCCCCCAATTCACTGTATAACTGAGGTTGCAGGACAACAAACTGGGCAAATTCAAGGATAGATGATTTCTCCTGAGAGAGAGTAGATGTATTTGCTGCTCAACTGGGTAGATGTAAGTATGGCCATCAGTAAAAACAGTTCCAATAGAATAGTTGATAAATTAGTAAATGTTGAAAGTGACCTTTCAATATTTGTAGTCATTATAATTCTGAGACCTGGGACTATAAAAATTGAGGAAATCTGCATTATCTTGAAGGTTATTTCCCCACAAACTTCCTTGAGCACTTACAGAAAAAGATCAGAGGTGCAAAACTAGGGTAGAGAAGTACCCTAGTTTGGAGGACGGAAAAAGGTAGAAAGAAAAGTTTTCCTAAGGAAAGGACAAGAATATACATTCACTCATAACAACAGTCATTCAAGGGTGAGGAAAAATAAGGGCACATTTTTGAGACCCAGGAATATAGTACATCCCTAAGCGTGAGGTTTAATTAGAACAACAGAGAATTAACTCCTCCAACTACCCATCTGTTAAGCCAACTAACTAAATAATAAGCAGATTACTCCCAGATGAAGCACAGAAATGGAATAAGAGAAGGCAAACAACTTTCCATGAGGCATAGTACAAAGAAAAACTTAGATTTCATACTTCAACAGGATTACTCTGAAAAATCAACCTCCACCCTAAACATAAAATATATCTACAGGAATTTCAGCAACCCCCCCCCCAAAAAAAAATCAAATCTACCCATACTCTAAATATACTAACTTAATAGAAGGAAAGGAGTGCACATTTCTAGGCATAAAACTATCTCAGTCTGTACAGTCCCACATAGATAAGAAAAACAAAAAGACTTAATAAAAGTCAAGAAAAAGGTCGCTCAAATGATAACATAGCAATCATGAGAACCACATACAGACATCATGTGACACTGACATTAAACTGACAGAATTTAAGTACCTATAGTTAATACGTTAATGATGTTAGTGGAAAAGGTATAAAATCAGATGGGAAATTTCAAAGAGGAGATGAAAACTAAAAGGAAAGTTAAATGAAATGACAATTTTTTTAAAGCCATGAAAAACTTCTTTAATAAGCACTTCAATATATTCAACATATCCAAATAAATTCAACATATTCAAATATTAATAAATTTATAGAGCAGTCATTAAAAATTATCCATATGAAACACCATGAGGGAAAAGAAGTTAAACTAGAAAAAGATCATCAAGAGCTATGAATCAACATCAAATATTGTAATATACATGAAACTGAATCCCAAAAAGAGAAGAGAAAAATATGTCAAGACAAAATGGATGAAAATTTTTAACAAAGAACAAGCAACAGATCTAAGATTCTCAGAGAAAAATAAGCAGGATAAAAGTTTCCTGCAAAACCCCAGCAAAACACCAAGATAAATTACATTCAAGTCCTTCCAGCAAAAGATAAAGAAAAAATCTTGGAAGAAACTGGAGAAAAGAGACATTCTGCTTGGAGGGAAAAGAAATAAAACATACAGAAAACTTCTAGTATAAAATTATGAAAGTTAGAAGACAATAGAATGATATCAACAAACTGATGGAGAGAGGGCTATCTGTCACAACTCAAAATTCTATCCATAATGAAGACAAAAATAGGCTGATAATGAAGATAAAATTAAATATAATACATAAAAATAAAGCATAAAAGAGCTGAAAAGACTATCAAAATGAGTTTTAAAACAAATTATGTCTCAGTGTGGTTTTGATTTGAATTTCCCTGATAGCTAGTGATGTTGAACATTTTTTTCATGTGTCTGTTAGCCAATTGTATATCTTCTATGGAGAAGAGCCTCTTCATGTCTCCTGCCCATTTTTTGATGTGTTCATCTTCTTTTTGGATGTTGAGTTTGAGTAGTTCTTTATAGATCTTGGATATCAGCCCTTTGTCTGTAGTGTCATTTGCAAATATCCTCTCCCATTCTGTGGGTTGCCTCTTTGTTTTTTTGACTGTTTACTTTGCTGTGCAGAAGCTTTTTATCTTGATGAAATCCCAAAAGTTCATTTTCTCTTTTGTCTCCTTTGCCTTCAAGTATCACATGGTTTCACTTACTTGTGGTGCATAAGGGGTAATATAGAGGACAGTAGGAGAAGGAAAGGAAATGGGAAGTAGGGTAATTCAGGGAGAGAAACAAACATGAGAGACCTTGGACTCAGAAACAAACTGAGGGTCTTAGAGGGAAGATGGTGGGGGGATGGGAGAGCCTGGTGGTGGGTACTGAGGGCACATATTGCATGGAGCACTGGGTGTAGGGCATAAACAATGAATCTTGGAACACTGAAAAAATTAAATTAAAAAATACAAAAACAAAAAAACCAAATTATGTCACTAGAGACAAAGAAATATTTCACAATGATAAAAGTGTTCATTATGATAAAGATAAAATGTTTTTTAAAATATACACACATAAAAACAATATAGAAATATAAAAAGTAAACACTGAGAGAACTGAAAGGAGAAACTGGCAAATGAACAGTAATAGTTAGAAACTTTAATACCCCACTCTCAATGATGTATAAATTTACTGAACCAAAAATCAGCAAAGATAGAGAAGACATGGTAAATAAGAATAAATGGGAGAGTGAAGCAATCTCAGGCTAAGAAGGGTATGGTAACCAATGTTTTAGAAACTTCAGAGATTAGGTTTCACAACACAAAATAAAGTCTCAGGTTAGGGGAATTAAGAATCTATAGCATTTGATGGAGACAATGGCTGTTTTGTTACGGTCCAGACATTAGCTGCAGTTGCAATGGTTTGTCCTTACTCCAACCTTCCTCTTCTAAGAATCTTAACTAAAGATGTTCCTTTGGGATCCATGAGGAACTACTCTCAGAACCTATTCAAATAAGTGGACTATAGTTTACATTATAATGTACTGCCCAGATCTCCTTCCAAGAATGAACTCCCCTGCACCAAGTCCCTTCACTGACACAATTGCGAGTGCTGCCAAAAGACATTTTCAGTTTTAAGCCCTATCTGTGATTGCTATGTAAGAAAATCATCTTTTTTTTTTTTTTAAGATTTTATTTATTTGACAGAGAGAAACATAGCCAGAGAGGGAACACAAGCAGGGGGAGTGAGAGAGGGAGAAGCAGGCTTCCCGCCGAGCAGGGAGCCCGATGTGGGACTCAATCCCGGGTCTCCAGGATCATGACCTGAGCCGAAGGCAGTTGCTTAACCAACTGAGCCACCCAGGTGCCCCGAAAATTATCTTTTTTAAAAAACGATTTTATTTATTATTTGACAGAGAGAGATCACAAGTAGGCAGAGAGTCAGGCAGAGAGAGAGGAGGAAGCAGGCTCCCTGCTGAGCAGAGAGCCCGATGTGGGACTCGATCCCAGGACCTGAGCCGAAGGCAGAGGCGTTAACCCACTGAGCCACCCAGGCGCCCTAAGAAAATTATCTTGACAAACATTAAGGTTTCTCCCAGTGGCAGCCTCACTCAGTGACTGATCAACATAGGAATAAAATGCCCTGGATAGCTCTCTTCAACTGGGAGCAATTCTGATGGGTATTACAGCTCCAGAGCACCCCAAAGGTGCCCTTTTGTTGAAAATGCAACTCATCTTCTCTTTTGCCCAGCTCTTTGTTTTGCTCTCTTCCACATGTGTTAATCTCAAGAGAACCCCTCAATAAACATCTTTCAGGCTAATCTGTCTGTTTCCAGCACCTGGGAACCCAACTTGCCAGAGTAAGGTGAACAATTCTTTTTCTCATTTTCAGTGTATATCTGTACACCATCTTCCATTAGTAGGCACAAATACTTTCCATTTCATCTTTTTTGCTCTTGAAAAGGGGAGCATGCATTTTTTGGCTTTCATCACTTTTCAAGTCTCAGTTTGTCTTAGGTTTACCTGACAGAAAATGTTCGACATTTTCATATATAAGCTTTTAGCATAACCAGAATCTTGAGCAAGTACTCAGAGTTCTTAGGTTTGTATTCCTTTCTTCCTCACTGATAGTGCCTCATACTGTTTTATCAGAATTTCCTTAACACATTTTCCATTCCTTTTAAGCTATGGTCACACCTAAAGACTGTTGGAATTGCATGGTATGTTTTCCATGACCTTTCTGAATTCTACTTTCCTGATTTTTTTCTTCACATTACTTTCCTTGTCTATTATGAACACTAAAATGAAGCAGCCTCTTCTTTTTAAGTTCTTTCCACACCATAAACTCATTTTTCATTTCTGGTCACATTAAAAGCAAAATAGCAGTATCTATTGTCACTTCAACTTTCAAAGAGATGAAAGCATCTTGATTTTTCTCTCTGCCAGTGGCTTATATCTATTCGATTTAAAAATGAGAATATACATATTTACAATATTAAAAAAGTCATGTTATAAAATGTTCAATAATGCATTATTTTATTTTCATTATGGTCAATTTGCCACAATTATAGTGTTTGCTGTAAATAATATTATATACTGCTTCATTTCTTGCCTCTAAGTTTATATATGAATGCTATTTTTCAAGAAATGCAAAACCGTCTTAAAATATATTAAAGGACTACTGAATGAACAGAGCAAATTCATAGAAAAAGTGATAAAAATCTCATTCTTTTATTTTTTAAAGATTTTTATTTATTTATTTGACAGAGATAAACACAGCTAGAGAGAGAATACAAGCAGGGGGAGTGAGAGAGGGAGAAGCAGGCTTCCTGGGAAGCAGGGAGCCCCATGTAGGGCTCAATCCTGGAACTCAAAGATCATGACCTGAGCTAAAGGCAAATGCTTAACAATTGAGCCACCCAGGCACCCCTCATTCCTTTATTCTTTATTTACCCTTTATACATCAATATTTGTTAGTTGCCTACTATGTGTCAGCTACTATTGTCCCATTGGAGTTACCAAAGTGAAAAAGAGAAAAAAAAAATAAAAAGGAAAAAAAAAGAACAGAGAAAATCTCCGCTTCCATGGATTTTATAATCTTGTGAAGTAACACAGATGACAAACATAATAACTAAGCTAATTACTTGGGACAGGGCACAGACAGGCAAACTTTTTTTTTTTTCTTTTCTGTAAAGAGGCAAATAGTAAATGCTTTAGGTTTTGTTGTCCATATTGTCTTTCTTATAACTACACAGATTTGTCACTGCAGGGGCAAAGCAACCATAGACAATAAATCATTAGGCAGAGTTGTAATACCAATAAAACCTTATTTACAAAAAAGTTCTATGGAGAAAAATGAAGTAGGATAAGGGTGAGAGGGAGTGTGTGTGCAGTTTTAAATAAAGTAGTCAAGGGGTGCCTGGGTGGCTCAGTTGGTTAAAGTTGGTCTACCTTCAGCTCAGGTCATAATCCCAAGGTCCTGGAATAGAGTCCCGCACAGGGCTCCTTACTCTGCGGGGAGCCTGCTTCTCCCTCTGCCTCTGCCCTTGCTTGTGCTCTGTCTCTTTCTTTCGCTCATTTATTAAATGCCTTTACTTAATAACTAACTAACTCAATAAATAAATAAGGTAGTCAAATGAGCTTCCCTTTGAAGGTAATATTTGAGCAAATTTTAAAAAGGTAAGAGAGTAAGTCATCTGGGTATCCAAAAGTATAGCCCAGAAGGCAAAGAACATGTATAAATAAATCTGTAAATTGTTGAACTGCACTGTGACATACAAGGGCTGACATTTCTTTTGTGCAATATGATTGTCTTTTTTTTAAACTGTTAGGGTCTGTTTTGTGCCTACACTATATATGTTATTAAACAGTCAGACATTACCAAAACATACAACCAAATGAAAAACACAGAACTGTAGGTGATGAGTTTGTAAATCTGGAAATCACAAATTCTATTTTCATACTTATTTCCATTTATATATCAGGGAATTGATAGACATAAAATTGTAATTATTTATAGGCTTCATTTTAAAAAATATTTACCAAATATGGCAGTTTGAAAAAAAAATATATTCCTATAGATAGAATTTTCTCAAGTAAACTAAGATAAGCATAAAAACAATTTCATTATCTTTAAAATGCAACAAAAGAATTGAAAATTTCCTTTTCTGACATCATCATTACATTTATTAATAATTCATAATCATGAAATATACTTAGCATTAAGAAAAATAAATAAATTTAATATCTTTTAGGATTTTTACCAGTTCTTTTTACTGGGAAATTGCTTGAGATAATATGATATAATACATATTAGCATATTTTTATTTCTACTCTGTGCATGAGGGAGGGATGTTAAGTAATTTTTTTCAGACTTTATCAAATTTACTGATGACTCTAATTTATGAGACTATTTCTTATATAAAATTCCATTAAACATGTGCTTATAAAAATACGGAATGTTAATTAAAATGTTAGCAGGATATTTTCACAATTTAATATTATCTTTTCCCTCCCCATTTTTGTGTCACGAGTCATTAGGGAAAGATTATTAATATCTACATCATTTAAACAGTTTCTGTTTAAAAGCATACTGATACCTTATAACTGATTAATATTTTTCATCTTTTTTTCCTGTCATACACTCTCCTATCACAATGCTGCCAAGTATATATTTAAAAAAGCCAAGTATATATTTAAAATTCCATTATTGTCAAAAATAGCAAGAGGAAAACAAATATAGTTGACCTTTGAACAACAGGAGTTTGAACTGTGTGGTTCCACTTGTATGCAGATTATTTCTCAATAAATACAGTATTATAAATGCATTTTCTCCTCTTTATAATTTTAATGTTTTCTTTTCTCTAGCTTATTTTATTATAATATTGCAGTACATAATACATATAATACACAGAATATGTGTTAACCAACTGTTTATGTTATCAGTAAGGTTTCTAGTCAAAAGAAACTATAAAGTAGTTTTGGGGGAGTCACAAGTTACACAGGATTTTCAACAAGGCAGGGGTCTGTGCTCCTAACCCCCTGCATTGTTCAAAGGTTGACTGTAGAGCATTCACAAATTATAGCCTCCACTAGACATTTTTAATTCAGATGTTTATTTTTGAATAAAGTGAAGAATATGATTTTGAATAAGCAGCTACCAGGTGGCAAAACTGAATACTCAATTGTTAGAGCTTAAAATGCCTTTTAAGAATTCCAAACGGAGAGGCGCCTGGGTTAGATGAGTTGGTTAAGCATCTGCCTTGGGCTCAGGTCATGATCCTGGAGTCCTAGGGTCAAGCGCCAGGGCTCTGGTATTGAGCCCCACAGCTTGCTCCCTGCTCAGTGGGGGTCTGCTTCTCCCTCTGTCCTTCACCTGGCTCTTGTGCTCTATGTCTCTCTAAATAAATAAAATCTTTAAAAAAATTCAAAATGGAATGACTATTTTATCAAAATAATTTTTATATAAGTATATAAATTCTTTGTATTGTCAATGGTTAAAAATGTGAACTCCTTAGGCTACCGGAATTATAGTCTGGATCCCAATAAAAATAACCACAAGACTTTTCAAAAATTCTTTAGACTTTCTGTGCCTTAGTTTTGTCCTCTTTTTTTTTTTTAAAGATTTTATTTATTTATTTGACAGAGAGAGAGAGATCACAAGTAGGCAGAGAGAGAGGAGGAAGCAGGCTCCCTGCTGCGCAGAGAGCCCGATGCGGGCCTTCATCCCAGGACCCTGAGATCTGACCTGAGCTGAAGGCAGAGGCTTTAACCCACTGAGCCACCCAGGCACCCAGTTTTGTCCTCTTTAAAACAGAGTAGTTTTTAAGGTGGATTAAATGATGTAATACTCGTAAACAGAGTTTGGCACAAAGCATATGCTATATGACTGTTTATTAAATCTATATTATTTATATAGATTTAAATATATTATATACATATATATAATATTTTTGGAAAATAGATATCAAACCAAGCATACTTCAGTACTATCAGTATAAAGGACATGTGAGTTATGGGGAATTATAAATATCTGTGATTCCTACACAATCACTATAAACATAAAATTAAATATAAATAATAGACAATGGCATTATTCTCAATTTTTTCTATATATAGTTGTATGTCTGATACAACTCACCTAAAACTGATAAATCTAATAATCTCTTTGAGCCTCAAAATATAAATCCATAAATATATAGTTATTTTAAATTTTCTATATTTCAAAGAAATATCACTATCCCAGTGTTATTGTATAAATAATTATATATTATTCCATATGTTTTTAATAACATTAATAGGTGACTGAAATTGAAGATATTGTTAACCATACTTTACTGATGAATAAAAACTCTAAAAGGTTTGTAGTAAATTAGGAGGGATCTAGTCTAAAATTCCCTATTAGTTTTGTAGACCCCTAACTATTGCATTCATATGTACTTCCTAAAATTATGTTGACTACCACCTTCCAACATTTTGCATAGGAATCAAGAGAGGAGGGAGTCATGGATGGACAAAATTTATAGAGAAAAATAAATTTTAAGTTAATGTTGATAGAGATTTCAATATTTTAAGTTAATGTTGATAGAGATTTAATTGTGGAATAAGTGAAATAAATAAAGGAATAAATAAATAAAATAGATACCCAGTACAAAACTGTCTCAGATTCTAGCTGAAACAGTAGTTTTAACAAGAGAGGTAAAGGAAGAAGAATTAAGGGAAGGAGGAACAAAGAATTAATATCTCCTCAGGACTCATATTTTTTTACCCTTATATTGAACAGGGGTTAAATATTGTTCTAGTGGGTGGAATCAGAAATGTTAAGTTTTCTGCAATAAATAGGACAACTTCTAACTACAAATTATTGCTTCACCCAATGTTCCAATAATTTCTCGAAACTGACAAATTGTGGGGGGGGGGGCGCCTGGGTGGCTCAGTCATTAAGCATCTGCCTTGGGCTCAGGTCATGATCCTGGTGTCCTGGGATAGAGCCCCACATCAGGCTCCCTGCTTGGCGTGAAGCCTGCTTCTGTCTCTCACTCCCTCTGTTCATGTTCCCTCTCTAGGTATGATTCTCTCTGCCAAATAAATAAATAAAATCTTAAAAAAGAAAAAAAAAAAAAGGCTCACTGACCAGGTCTTAGAAGCTAGCCCTATTTGTACATTCGTACATTCTTTGCCAGGCACATTCTACTCCCAGCAAAATCAGCTTTCTGTTGGTGAAAAAGATGAGAACTGATAAAGAATAGGCAAGCAGCAGTTTATATCACAAGGATTAAGGACAGTGATCAAATAATTCTAAGTAGATGAATTTAAAAAAAAAAGGAACTGTGGAATCGAGTAAGGGAGTTTGGGTCACTTGGCATGGAGCTCAGGTCTCTGAATGCCAGGAGGAATGCAGGCAGGCAACTGCCATGACCGGGCAGGTCTGCCAGTTTGTTGTTATGATCCAAGCAAACAAGACATCTTGGCAACAGAAATATTGGCTCTAGAAAAGATCATGTCTGCAGTGCTAATTGGGTATAGTTCAATTTGGAATTATAAGAATCTGGTCATATAATCAAATTCCTTGCACAGCTAGTATCTTACCAGTCACAATTATATTTCTAACCTTTTCTTTTTCATTAAAATTTTTTCCTCCAGTGAAAATTACTCGAAAACTGAGTTCTCATCCAAGAGCCAAATTAACAAATCTATTAATTTTTCAGCATTATGAGAAGAAAATGAACACATTTCCTCAAAAATTCATTACCATCCATCCATATGTAAAAATCTTGCATGATTTCATGGGTGTCTGGGTGGCTCCGTTGGTTAAGCCACTACATTCAGCTCAGGTAATGATCCTGGGGTCTCAGGATCAAGTCCCACATTGGGCTCCCAGCTCTGCATGGGGTCTGCTTCTCCCTCTGACCTTTCCCCTCTGATGCTCTTTCTCATTCACTCTCTCTCTCTCTCAAATAAATAAATAAAATATTTTTAAAAAATCTTGCATGATTTCAGACACCTCAAGTAAACAGAGTCAGAATTCAAACCCATTTCTGTCTCAGGCCAACTTACAAGTATTTAATCACTATACTATACTGCAATTTCTCTAGAATTTTGCTGAACTGCTATTTTAATGGATATAAACTGCCTGGATGATGAACAAGAATCAAACTGCACTATTCATGCATCAAAGCACATGGGAAACTACTTTTAAACCTGAGCAAAAATCACTATGAGTATCATTAACAAACTGCAAGGCAACTCTGATTGAAAAAGTGACTTAAGGGGCGCCTGGGCGGCTCAGTTGGTTAAGCGACTGCCTTGGCTCAGGTCATGATCCAGGAGTCCAGGGATCAAGTCCCACATCGGGCTCCCTGCTCAGCAGGAAGCCTGCTTCCCCCTCTCACTCCCCCTGCTTGTGTTCCCTCTCTGGCTGTGTTTCTCTCTGTCAAATAAATAAAATCTTAAAAAAAAGAAAAGAAAAGAAAAGAAAAAGTGACTTAAGTCACAGATACAGGGAAATATTACAGAAAGTAGGTTTCTTTAAAGAGTTTATAGGAGGACTACTTATATAAAAAGAGATTAGAATTACTTGAGCTCATTTCAAAAGTCAGAATGAGGTCTAGTTGCTGGACTCTATAGATAAATGGACTTGGCCTTTAAAGTCATCTTAGATACTCCAGGACATCAAGGATACTCCATGCCTGGGGCTGCATAAACAATCTGAATGAAATATATTGTATTTGTTTGTTTGTTTGTTTGTTTATGGCAAGAATTCATGTGAAAGATTAGATATTTGGGTTAGCCTCACATTTTCAGTAGTTCACGTATTTTATCATTTCAATGAACTATCTAGTTTAGTGGCATTTTGGGGGCTATAGGGAGAACAGAAAGTTTGTTAAAGAGAACCCTGCTTTCAAAGTATGAATATCATTCCAGTATCATGAGACTTATGTTGGTGCTCGAAAGAAATGATGATTAAGGAACCCTATCTCAAACCTACTGAATAATAATCTACAGAGTGAACACCCGAAATTTTTTGTGAGCTCACAAGATGACTCTTTGGATATAAACAATTGAAAAATGTTGGTATTGAGGACTGTCATTCTTCTATTTCTTGTTCATAGCTTTTTTTTTTTTTTAAGATTTTATTTATTTATTTGTTAGAGAGAAATACAGCCAGAGAGGGAACACAAGCAGCAGGAGTAGGAGAGCGATAAGCCGGCTTCCTGCCAAGCAGGGAGCCTGATGTGGGGCTCCATCCCAGGGCTCTATGACCATGACCTGAGAAGCTTAACGACTAAGCCACCCAGGTGCCCCATGTTCATTGCTTTTATATGATGGTAAATGTGTGGCATTCAGGCTCTTTCTCACTCTCCCATGCCCGTTGACCATATCACTAATTATTAACAAGGCACCCTTTACTACTGAACCCAGAAAAAGCCCTAAGATCCTTCTCAACTCTATACTCAGCAAGTCTTATGAACTGACATGCCACATGTCAACTTGATCCTAATTTTCAGTAAATATTGATAGAATTTGGTTTAATGGGTTACTACTGTACTTTATATACACTTGGTGAAAAATGCAAGTTTGAAACTCCTTTATGAACTCTAAAGGGAGGAAAGTAGGTAAAGGTCTAACTTGTGTTTTCTTTCTTGGTAATAAAAGAACATTTACTCCCAGCCTAATGTTGAGATTTAGCTAACTGAAATAGCCCTAGTCAATTACCAACTAAATTCTTCTTCCTCTTAATTGAAAACATGACTCCGAGTCTATGAATTGGCAGTGTTGGACACTGAAGGTCCAGATTTACAGAAAATTAAGAACAGAAGGACTTTGAAAATCGAGAACCATGTGCAAAACAATTACAGGCACCAGATACTAAGTGCACTGAAAGCAGAAACAAGTCTCTATAGGAAGTGGAAACACCCTAAATAAACAAATAAAAAAGCAAATGTGAGTGACAAGCCACCAGGTCATCATTTCTATGAGTTGATTATACTTCATATTATACTCTATTTCTTGTTTGCGGGTTCCATTTCTTGCATATAGCATTTTATCCATTGTTAAAATCATTTTCCTATCAACTAATCTGAGGTTTTCTTCTCCTTACTACCAAACATGCTATGAGAAAGACAGATTTTATATTTATTGAAATAAACTAAACCTATATAAAAGTAAAAGATAAAATAAGTAAAAGGTACTTATTTTTCAATAGAGATATGACATTTCTTTGCCACTGAAATGTAAAATTATATATATTCAGTAGGATATATTAGTTTTTCACACTTGGGGAAGATGTAACTGAAAAAATAAATCACGTGATTTTAAAATCTAGATACCAGTTATATTACTCCAAAGCACTTTAAGAGTATGGGATGGAATAATGTAATTCTTCTTAACAGATATCTAAGCATGAAAGCTTTACTTACTTCCTTAAGCCAAGTGAAGGTCAACTACTCATGTGAATTACGTGCATTACACTTAGAGTAGAAAGAAAATCATACTGGTCGATTTCTCTTTATATTAACTACACTGAGATTCAATAAATAAAATTGCAGAAACTTCTAAGACTCACATGTACATTGATAAAAATAAAATTTCAGTCTACAAGACTTGTGAGTACAATATCCATTTGTTTTTATGTTTAATACATTAATTCCCTTGCAAAGTGAAACATAACTATTTGATTCTGAAATCAACTGATACCCATCTATAACAATTACTTGATGGTACTTTATTTTTCCACCAAGCCAGCATTATTTTGGAACACTTTCTTTAGCTAATATATTATAACTACCATTGTTTTATGTTGTGAAGTAATACATATTTACTCTGTGAAATATTTTAAAGTAGAGGATCGAAAAAATACATATCAGAGCTACCCAGGAATAATCTTTTCTTTTTCCTTACCTCTTATCCATGTCAGAAATATTACCATATACACAAATTACTTAAGGAGATATCAACATTGCTATAATGGAATAATACTGTACTTCAGCAATTAGAAGAAGATTAAAGTTTCAAAACAACCCAAGAAACAAAACAGTACATCTCTAATATTCTACTGGCAAAACACTGTTACCTCTGCGTCACTGGCATACCTTTCAAATAGCATTTTAAAAAATTACACACACACACACACACACACACACACACACACACACACACCCCTTCTCCTACCTCTTGTTCACTCTTGACTGTACCTTCCCATCATGACTAACAACAAAATAATTCTTGAAGGTTTAGCATGCCCTAGCTGAGATAGCAAACAAACCCTTCTTTCTTTTTCTTTTCCTTCTACTTCTTCTCACAGTATTACTCAATATAACAAACTCTCAGTCCCAATTTTTTCCTTTTCTTCACTCTCCATATCCAGGTCCCCTAACACTCTATCTGTAAAGCTTTTTCAAGCTATTGTTTCCAGTGCAAGCCCTCAGTCCCAGAACCATGATATACTGTCTGAATTTTGAAAAGAAACACTGCCTGCAAGTACACACCTTCCTATCCCCTCCAATTCGACTTTCATTCCCCTACTTAAAACAATTCAGTAAATTCCCATTTTGTTCAAAAAATAATAACCCAACCACATTTTCACTGTCTTTGAGATCCTGCATGTCTG
This sequence comes from Spilogale gracilis, assembly GCA_004023965.1. NCBI lineage: Eukaryota > Metazoa > Chordata > Mammalia > Carnivora > Mephitidae > Spilogale > Spilogale gracilis. Next base: position 22,814 of record PITA01001752.1, read on the forward strand.
AATATTTTTGTCTCTCTACATTTATCACATACTAAGTTCAAATCACTTAATTCACTCAGGATACCATAGCCTTAGCTGTTAGAAGTCTGCAATACATAACTTTTTCTTTTTCTTTCCTTCTTTTTTTTTCCTCCTGGAATTTTTTTTTTCTCTTTCTCTGCAAGGCCAGCTTTTCTCATTTTCCCAGACTTGCTCTACCTGACTTTCTCCCAGAACAATCTTGACCATTCTTTCTATAGCAGGTATGTCCATACCCAATAATTTCCAACTTGCCCACTTTTTTGTTGCTTTTATAGCATTTATTTTAGTTACTAAATACTTATGTTGTATAATTATTTTATCTATTTCCAAAATTGAATGTAAGTTCCCTGAAGGCAAAGATTCTTTCTGTATTATTCACTCATGCTCTCTAAAGTCTGGCGTAGTACCTACTGCATAACAGATTCTCACTAAATAGCTTTTGAACATGTAGTTGAACAAATGACAATGGCTGATACTTTTGCATGTTTATCCCAGCTTTCCCTCGCTTATGTTTTAAATAGTTTTGTGTTAATAAATACTATACCTTAAGACATTTCTATATCTTAAATACCTTTTGAAGATAATGGAAATATAAATAAATATAAAATATAGTATAAAATATTAGTTATACTGCCAGGTTTGAACAAAACAATTTTAGATTATTTTCTCTAATATGTTTCTTAGCAATATATTTTTTTAAATTTTCATTTTAAATAATTTTAAAATTACAGATTTGCAAAAATAGTATTCCCTTACATCTCTATCCAGATTCTCTGAATGTTAACATTTTATATAACCATAGTGCAATTAACATTCACACAATAACATTAATTAAATTATAAATTTAATCTAATTTCACCAGTTTTTCCACAGATGTTCTTTTTTTCTATTTCTAGACCTATTGAGGAGACACTGCATTTGGTTGCTTTGTCTCTTGGACTCCTCCAATATTTTTGACAGTCTTTTTCTTTCATGACCTTAATATTTTTGCAAAAATTTAGTCACACTCTGAATTTGTAGAATGTTCCTCAATTTTTGCTTGCCTAATGTTTCCATAAAATTAAACTGAAGTTTTAAATTGGGGGCATAAATACAGAGATGATGTGACTGAATGGGGGTGGAAGATATCAATGAGTCTTTCTTCTTCTCTTTCTCCTTCCTTTTCTTGTGATGAGAACATGGAAAATTTACTCTCTTGAAAACTTACAAATATGAACTACAATATTATTGACTACAGTCACCATGCTGTATATCACATTCCCACGGCTTATAAATTTTACAGCTGGAAAATGATACCTCTTGACCTCCTTTACCTGTTTCACCCACCTTTAAGCCCTTTCCCATCTGGCAATTGTCATTCTGTTCTCTATGTGTTATGTTTGTTCATTGGGGGGGGGGGTTCTTTGTTGTTGCTTTGTTAGATTCTGCGTATAAGTAATATCATATAGCATTTCTCTTTCTCTGATTTATTTCACTTAGCACAATACCCACATAATCCAGCCATTTTGTCGTAATGACAAGATTTCATTCTTCTTTATATATGAGTAGTATTCCTTTGTATATATACCACATCTTCTTTATGCATGCATCTGTCAATGCAAACTTGGGTCACTTCCATATCTTGGCTATTATAAATAATGCCCCAATGAACATAGGTATGTGTATGTGCTTCTTTCAATTAGGTTTCTGTTTTGTTTTAATTTTCTTGGGATAAATACATAGAAGTAGAATTGGTGTATCATATGGTAGCTCTTACTTTTTAAATTTTTGAAGAACCACCTTTCTGTTTTCTATAGTGGCTGCATCAATATACATTCCCATCAACAGTGTACAAGTATTGGGGCGCCTAGGTGGCTCAGTTGATTAAGTGACTGCCTTCAGCTCAGGACATGATCCCGGAGAGCTGGGATGGAGCCCCACATTGGGCTCCCTGCTCGGCGGGAAGCCTGCTTCTCCCTCTCTCATTCCCCCTGCTTGTGTTCCCTCTCTGGCTGTGTTTCTCTCTGTCAAATAAATAAAATCTTTAAAAAAAAATAGTGTACAAGTATTCCCTTTTCTCCACCTCCTCACCAACATTTATTATTTCTTATCTTTTTGATAATTTTCTAAGAGGTGTGAGATAATATCTCATCATGGTTTTGATTTTCAATTCCCTGACCGTTAGTGATGTTGAGCATCTTTTCATATGCCTGTTAGCCATCTGTGTGGTTTTGGAAAATTATCTATTCAGATCTTCTACCCATTTTTTAAATGGAATTTTTTTCCTTGCTATTGAGTTGTATGAGTTTATATATTTTGAACATTAATACCTTATCCGATAAATGATTTACAAATATTTCTTCTATTCAGTAGTTTGATTTTCAGTATGTTAATGATTTCTTTGTTGATGTAGTGCCATATGTTTCTTTTTGCTCTCGTTGCCTTTGCTTTTGGAGTCATAGCTACAAAATCACCCACAAAATTGATGTCAAGGACTTTATGGCTGCTGTTTTCCTCTAAGAATAATATAGTCTTAAGGCCCTACACTCAAATATTTCATCCATTGAGTTAATTTTTATTTGTTGGAAAAGATAGTAGCTTAGTAGCTGCCCAGTTTTACCAACATCATTTATTTAAGAAAGTGTCTTTTCCCCATATCTTTGCCTCCTTTGTCATAAACTAATTGAATGAATATACATATATATATATGTCAGTTTATTTCTGGGCTCTCTATTCTGTTCCATTGATCCACATTTCTATTTTTATGCCAATATGTTGATTAGATTACTATAGCTTTGTAATATAGTTTGAAATAAGGGAGTGTGATGCCTCCAGCTCTGTTCTTCTTTCTCAAGATTGTTTTAGCTATCTCGGGTCTTTTGTGTTTCCATAAAATTTTAGAATTATTTGTTCTATTTCTGTGAAAAATGCCTTTGCAATTTTGATAAGGAGTGCATTGAATCTATAGATTGTTTTGGGTAAGATGAACATTTTAAAAACATAATAATTCTTTCAATCCATAAGCAAGGGTATCTTTTTATTTATTTGTGTATTGTACATATTCTTTCGTAAGTGTCTTGTAGTGTTCAGTGTAGAGATCTTTCACCTCACTGCTTAAATATATTCTAAAGTATTTTATTGTTTTGTGTAATAGTAAATAAAGTTATTTCCTTAATTTCTCTTTCTGATAGTTTGTTGTTAGTATACAGAAAACCGCATAATTTTTGTACATTGATTTTGTACCCTGAGACTTTACTGAATTCATTTATTAGCTCTGACATTTTTTTGGTAGAGTTTTTAGGATTTTCTATATATAAAATCATGTCATCTGTGAATAGTGGCCAGTCCTACTTCATCCTTTCTGATTTTGATGTCATGTCCTTTATTTCATTTTCTTGCCTAATTGTTCTGACTAGGACTTCCAAAACTTCTGGGACTCCTACAATGTGAATGTTATTTATTCTATTTGACGTTGTCCTATAAGTCCCTTAAACTGTTTTCACTTTTTAAATTATCTTTTTTTCTTTTGTTGTGCTATTGCATTGCCCCATTTTTTTTTTCTTGAGATCTCATCGATCCTTTCTTTATCTAGTCTTTATCTTTTATCTAGGAGCAGAATATCTCTAGTATATTTTTCAGTTCAGTTATTGTATGCTTTAGCTCTATAACTTCTGTTTGGTACTTTCTTAATTTTTCTATTACTGTGGAAGTTGTGTGTTTATCCATTCTCCCAAGTTTGGTAAGCCTCCTTATGACTATTTCTATGAACTTTTTATAAGGTCAATCATTTTTCTTTCATTATGATTTATTTTTTCCTGGGATTTTATTTTGTTCTATAATTTGGGATATATTGTTCTGTTTCCTTATTCTACTTGACTCTTTATTCCTTTTTATCTATTAGGTGAAACAGTTATCTCTTCTAGCCTTCTAAGAATGGCCTTATGGAAGAGATAAATATTATTATTTAATATTGACCTAGCTCTTGGTTGTCTCTGAAAGCTTTGTATTTATCTAAGCAGCCTGACTTATTCTTGATAGGTCTCAGTTGTTAAGGGTGTGTCAGTCTTCCAAAGGGAGGGATCTCAGTCAGCATATATTGTCATGGTGACTTAAAGCCAAACCCTCAGGCACGAATTTTTAAAGTATATAAATATATACAGTCCTGCAGTGCCTCAATTGTAAACCCTCCTGGCTCCCACATCAGGTAATCTGAAGGTGTTCCCTGAGTGGTACTTACCCAAAAAACCCAGGAATCTGGACAAGTATATAAGTTCCTTTCTGGCAAGTACCCGTGACCTAGTGAGGCAAAGGTAAAGTACAAAGGTAGTACTGGCCCTACCTTCCCTGAGATGACCTCTTATAGCCTCTCAATGTATAGCAAGTCTGAAACCTGCCCTTCAGGCTACAGCTCTAAGACAAGTAAATAGCCCTTTTTCACAGGAGGACTAAAGATATGTTTCAATCTGCTGCCTGTGCAGTGCTTTGGGAGGGGCAGCCTGACAAGAATTATCTCTCCAATCCTTATATTCCTATGGGATCTAGGAGCATACGTCTCCCTGGCCATCAGAGCCAGGTGACGAAGGAGGTCCTCCTCTGTGGACCATGCATGCCTTCTGGATTAAGTGAAGTAGAGGCACATCCTCCAGCTTTAGCAAGGCAGTGGGAGAGGATGGCACCAGGTTTTAGAAGAGCAGCAGGAAAGTGCAGGGACTGCATGAACTCAATGACACAAGGTAGAAGGAAAGTGAAAATGGTGCCCACCAGCATCTTTGTTCCTGGAGGGAGTCTTAACAAGCAACTGAAATTCTGGCAGACACTTTAAATTGGCAAAATGATCCTCTTCACATATAGTTTAGGAACTTTTCAAATTGTCGCTTTTGCACTGGGCCCCTGGAGTGAGTCTGTGTGTAAGCCTTTTAAGAGCAGTATCTCAGTTCTCTACAAAGCAAGATATTTGGAGGGTTTGTCTCCAGTCTAAGTCCAAGGGTCGGGGAACCTAATGTGGGATATAATCTCTCACTCCTCAGGGAGAAGCTTCTGATTTGTGACATCTTTCCTGTCTGTGGGTTACTCTGCCAGGGGTGGAGTTTTTGCTGAAACTAGATTCCTGACTTGTCTACCCATCTTGATGTGGTCCTTTTATCATTTGTTATAAAGAAGCTTTTCACTAGTTTTCAGGTCTTTTTTTGGAAGGAAAAAAAGCTGGAGATCTTATTGATCACTTGGATAAGGTATTAATCCAACAATAACACATCATCATTCTTCCTTCCCTTCCTCATCCTCCATAAATGATTATAGCTTTGACCTTTGGACCTGCCCTTTTTTTCTGTTAAGAATCTTATCAATTTCTAGTACCACAGATATTCCAGAATTTATAGGTTAAGGGAGATACACACACACACACACACACACACACACACACACACAAGTGTATGTATATATACACACACAGATACACGCATGCATACACACATACACAGAGACATATATAGCTATTGACATGTATAAGTTTTTCTTTTCTTTTTTTTTTTAAGATTTTATTTATTTATTTGCCAGAGAGAGAGAGACAAAGCAAGAAAGGGAACACAAGCAGGGCGAGTGAGAGACGGAGAAGCAGGCTTCCCACTGAGGAGGAAACTTCACAAGGGGCTTGATCCCAGGACCTTGGGATCATGACCTGAGCTGAAGGCAGACACTTAACCAACTGAGCCACCCAGGGGCCCCAAGATGTGTATGTTTTTCTTAATAGAAGAGGCATCGACATTCGACAAAACAAACAAACAAACAAAAACCCCTTCATTTCCTTATAGCACAATCAACAGCCAAATCAATACTGCAGCATCAGTCTCTTCAAAAGCAACCAAATAAGAGCCATGTAGAACACTATTCTATGCAAGTGGCAGTCTCACTCTGTAAACAAGGGATAAAAAGGAATTTCCTCCAGTAAAAAGCAGAAAAAGACCATTCACTGCTCTTACTCACTCCTACCTCTTTTTTTCCGAGTTGTCTTAGAAACTGATAGGAAAGACTATTTAGGTTAATACTTTGGCCTATAAATTTATTTTTTCTAAGGGGAAGATGAGCCTTTTCACAATCTGAAGATGTCACCACTGTTCAGGATTCCATCCCTTTTGAAATATAAGTATGTAGGAAGATAATACTCTAATCCAACTGCCCATGATAGAATGCAAGTGTCTGGGTCTTTGGGAGATAAGAGAGAGGGCCATAAGTACAATCAATTAATTTCATCACTAAAACAAAACAAAACACAAGTGGCCACTCATCTTTTCTCAAAAAGAGTGAAATATAAAAACCATGTGAAATATAAAATCCATTTTAAGGGAAAGTAAAGGCAAACATTCTGTCTTTACAGTGTAATATTTTCAATGGCTCAGGAGGCTATGGCTTCTATAGGAACACCACACAATCTAGGGAAGATTTATTTTGTATTTTTTCCTACACCAGGCCTGGAATCAAAGAGCTCTCCAAAGACTGTTCACAACTTTTATTGAATGATTATAAGTTAGAAACCAAGATTGGGTATCAGGTATGCTCTTTGCTATCAGAATGCCACACTTTGGGCGCCTGGGTGGCTCAGTGGGTTAAAGCCTCAGCCTTCGGCTCAGGTCATGATCCCAGGGTCCTGGGATTGAGGCCCACATCTGGCTCTCTGCTCAGCAGGGAGCCTGCTTCCTCCTCTCTCTCTGCCTGCCTCTCTGCCTGCTTCTTATCTCTCTCTCTGTCAAAGAAATAAATAAAATATTTAAAAAAATGCCACACTTCTTTTAGTCCTACTTAGTAGACAGTAGTAAGAAATATTTGTATATATACAAATATATATGTATACTGACCATGTACACACTTTATTTTTATTTTATTTTTTTTAATTTTATTTATTGATTGAGAGAGAGAGAGAGAGTAAGTGAGAGCATGAGAGGGGAGAAGGTCAGAGGGAGAAGCAGACTTCCCGTGGAGCTGGGAGTCCGATGTAGGACTCTATCCCAGGTCTCCGGGATCATGACCTGAGCCGAAGGCAGTGGTTTAACCAGCTGAGCCACCCAGGCGCCCCTACACTCTTTCATCTAGACTTTTGTCCATGTATAACTTCTTCTGTCCTTTCCTGTTTCTATTCATCTATCATTTTTGGTTTTCTGTTTTGTTTTTTAATCCACAAGCACACATTAATCCTTCCTACCTTGTTCCAACACCATAGAGTTCCTTTCAGTGCTCCTCCTTTGCTTATTTGCAATTTTTTTCTCTGAGAGAGAGAAACTTGGGTTATGTTTTTGTTTTTAACATTAATACTATTTTGGGCACAATGTTTTTTTGTATAGCTACAAAATATTTATAATTCCTAGGTTAAAGAACTTAGAAAAAAAATAAGAAGAACCTGGGTGCCTGGGTGACTCAGTGGGTTAAAGCCTCCACCTTCCGCTCAGGTTGTGATCTCAGGGTTCTGGAATCGAGGCCCGCATTGGGCTCTCTGCTCAGCAGGGAACCTGCTTCTTCCTCTCTCTCTGCCTGCGTCTCTGCCTTCTTGTGATCTCTCTCTCTGTCAAAAAAATAAATAAAATCTTAAAGAAAATAAGAACAACCTGTATTTACCAATATTCCCAATTAAAGGCTAACCTACTCTTGATATTTGAGTTTTACATCATTAATAAATACTTTCAGTTAGTAATTATCTTGGCCCAAGCAAGGGGTGTGTGTGTGTGTGTGTGTGTGTGTGTGTGTGTGTGTGTGTGTTTTGGGAGAGAGAGAGAGGGTGTGTGTAAGCAGTAAGCAGGGAGGGTTGGAGCAGAGGGAGAGAGAGAATGTTAAGCAGTCTCCACACCCAGTGTAGAGTCCAGGGCGGAACTTGATCTCACAACGCTGAAATCATGACCTGAGCTTAATCGACTGAACCACTGAGGTGCCCTGACTGGGAATATCTTTTATTTTTAAGCAACATATTTAAAATTAGTACTTGGAAGATTATTTTTTGCTTCCCACATTTGCCCTCTGAAGCAGAAGCAAACATTAGAAAAGTGACAGGTTCTATTTCTCATGCTAGAGTTACACACAGGGTTTCTTTCAGTTTGGTAACAACCATGGTTCTTACTTTCTAGAACACTTGCGCATCAACTGTGTAGCAGCTTCCTCTGAATACAGGACAGAGATCTCCATATTCCAGAATGAAGTAGCCAATCTGAAGGACTTGTGCCACAAAAAAGAAAGAAGTCATCCTCCTTAGCTCTGCCTTCCCATCATCCAAAAGAAGTACAGGTAGAAGGTATGGGCAAGGTATCGAGTCACTGGAGAAGGCAGTAAAGCAAACCTCCAGGCTGTCTCCTGTCCTTGTTGTGAGAAACACAATGCCTTCTCCAAAGTATAAACTCCCTATTTATGATTTAAAATGGATGCCTTTGAAATGATTTATCTAAACAAGTGAAAGACAGTTGCTCATTACATATTATCCAAATCTTGTTCTTCTACTTCAGTATTCACACCAAATCAAGCTTTAAAAAGAGAACAAACTAGGGCGCCTGGGTGGCTCAGTTAGTTAAGCCACTGCCTTCAGCTCAGGTCAGGATCCCAGAGTCCAGGGATCAAGACCCACATCAGGCTCCCTTCTCAGCAGGGGGTCTGCTTCTCCCTCTGACCTTCCCCCCTCATGCTCTCTCACTCTCATTCTCTCTCTCTCTCAAATAAATAAAATATTTTAAAAAATAACTAACTAAATAAAAATAGAACAAACTAGACTGGGATGTGTAGATTTTAACAGATTTGAAATTGCAGAACGTGTATGCTACTTAATGACATAGCACTAGACCCTAGGACTCCATTGGTATAAATATCCCCTTTGCATTTTAGCAATAACAGAAAAATTAGAGCAAAGACATGATCATAGTTTCTAACACTAAATTGTATTGTTTTTCCTTGTTATAAATCAGCTTACATAGCTTTGCTCCATTTTCTATGCATTTTGTCTCTTAAATCCCCTTTTACAAAATATATATTTTGAAAAATCAGATGACAAAATGCTTAGAGGAACAAGTCTTATGAATTGTTTTTCCTTTGGTTAATATTAGTAAGTGGAGGGATCATAATGGATTTTGAGTAGAGTGGATAGGCATTTCCATGGATCATTTTTCCCTACATGTTCAGGGATGGAAAAAATGTGAAACTCTCTTTTTTAAACATGTGGGCAGAATGGCACAATTCTTTAACTCTTCAGAACGGTATCCTTCCAATATTTTTCACTCAACTGCAATGATGATCCCACTAGTGAATGCAATGGCTAGTAAAACCCTCAACTATGATTCTAACCAAGGTTACTGTCACCAAGCCATCTTTCTCAACTGTTGTTTGTGTCCCTCCAACCTATTTCTCCATGTAGTAACTAGTTGCCACATTTAGGGTTGTAATATTCTTACTTTCCTCTTAGGCCTGAATGTGCTTTCTAGAACTGGCAGATTCTCTGCACTGTCTCTACTTGTATGCACCAGAGCTATCAAGCTTCTAGTCTTGAGCTTTTCACAGGCATCTGGGGTCACCACGCCATCTTCCATACCTGAAATCATAATGTGATCTCCTGGCCAAACCAGGCTAACTCTTTCTACCAGGATCCAGAGTGATGTGCTTTCTGAGATGAAGAACAGAAGTAGCACCATCCACGTCTTCTTGGTTTACTTGTTCTCTTTTGGGCCAAGCATCTAGCTAGCTACTGTGCTAAGGAAAATTAAAAAGTTCTGCAACTGCAGGCCCTCACCTGACAGAGCAGGTGGGGTCCCCAAGTTCCCTTTAACCCAACAGCTGAAGGAGAAAACTTTGCAGTTGGGAGCTTTCAGAGCAGAGTCAGCATTTATCTCTCCCAAAGAGGATGAGGAGCAATCATGGTAAGGTGGTCTGTCTGGGACTCACTGGCCCCACTCTGGCTATTTGACCAGCAAAAAACAATGATCTTTTGATAAGAACCCAGTGTGGCCCATACTTTTTGACCTTGTGAGACCCTACACAGTTAAGCCTGACTAATTTCTGACCTACAGAACTGTGAATAAATGGGTGTTCTTTAAATCACTAAATTGGCTTAAATTCATTAGGCAATAGTTGAAAACTAATGCAGACATGCTATCACTGCCTCTTGGCACCAGGACTGTGGCTTCATCTAGGAAAATCTCAACAGCCTGGGATTTTGGATCAACCAGATCAATTGTACAGTTGGGAAGGGAGTGAAGTGAGGTGTGGGAGGAGAAAAAGAAACTCAGATTACCTGGTGTGAAATGTGTGAAGAGTGTGTGTGTGTGTGTGTGTGTGTGTGTGTGTGTGTGTGTGTCTTTCCGATTTCTGATGCAGAGCTCTCAAAACTTCTTTGACAGAGGTGTTAGGAGATTTTTTCTTAATATTTCATCTTTGATCTCAATTGCTGCCACAGAGCTCGTCAGTCCTTTTTCAACAATTTCCTGAGTAATAGCAATATCCAGCATTGGAATTCTAAATCCTTTGGAAAATCCTGAAGCAACTTTGTTCTAATGAAGTGACGCTAGGTGGGTTCTTAAATGGGGGTTGGTCACAGAAAGACCAAGCCATGACTAGAATCTTGAGACTTTTAGCCATATCTCTCATTCCCTCTAGAGAGGAGAGGGACTATAAATGGAGTTAACTATCAATCATGCCCATGTGATGAAGCCTCCATAAAAAAATCTCAATTTGAATGAGGTTCAGAGAGCTTATGAGCACATTCACATGCCAGAAGCATGACATACCCCAACTCCACAGGGGCAGAAATTCTTGTGCTTGGGACCTTACTTTATGTACCTTTTCATCTTGTTGTTGATCTGTATCCTTTATCATATGTTTCATTATATAATAAACTGGTAAATGTAAAAAAAAAAAAAGTGCCCATCTTGTGAACACAAAGTTCACTTCCTTGTCTGAAGACTAAAAGACTTTGATATGCCTGCCTTCAGGTTTGTGTTGTTTTGTTTTGTTTTGTGGACACTTCTGTGAAGTTGTAAATGCTTTATCTATAGACTTCATCAGGATAAAGGCATCTTCTTATGGGTAGCCCTGATAATACTTAGTCATGTGAACCCTGGGAGTTGAGTATCTGTAGAAAACTCACCCAAGTCCAGGATGTTCTCAACTGAGACTGCACAGGAAATATCTCAAGATGTATATGGTCTTTAACATTTATAGGAGTACAGACTGCTGAGGTAGAATAATGGTTAGAAGAAGAATGAAAGGGACTGAGAATTGATGCATTGCTGGCTGAACTTTAGCTGCTTTGCTCTTAAAGAGTTCAATGTACCTTTTACCCAACAAGTCCTCATGCTTCCTCAATGTGTTCTGTGCATATTCCTCATGAGCAAAGAAAATAAAAAGCATTTCCTGTTGGACTACTGTACAGGGAAGTAACCAAGAAGATGACTTCCTTCCACCCAGTGATGAAAGGCCACCACTTTATCGGTTGTGAGCACTCACATGCAGATGATGACTTGTTTTTCCTTGGAGAGGAACTGGACTACTTCCTTGGATGTGCCACCAGCAAGCTTAAGGAAACTGCTTTGTAAAACTCAATGTACTGGGTCTCCATGTGATGTGATGTTTGAGCTGCTCCAGTGCTAGGACAATGCACTCCTCACTTACAAACCTAACTAGGGCTTCTCCATTCCTTCCACCCTGGGCATTCAGACAAACTGTTATAGTTCACTCAGCAATATCAGGTCATTTGAAGAATCCTACAACATCTTGACCTGGACTGCCATAGTAAACCTTGAGTCCTGACTACAGTGTTAGCATTAAGAAGTTCCATCATGCTGCAAGTGCCACTTTCAAATTTGGAACCTACTATCTCTGGATCTGAAAACCTGTGATTATAGGGCTCTGAGATCATTGCTAAAATTATATTCCCCACATATAACTTGAGAGGTTCCATACTGGGAGACTGAACTATTCTCAAAATTTAAGCACTGTGTCATTGCTGCAATATCCAATTTATCAATATCAGATGAACCAGAGTAACATTTCTTAAATTCTCTTCAAAGATAGAAAAAAAAAAAGAAAGACAAAAAGAAATAGAAGTATTCAGGCAATAATGCATTCTTCCTGGAAGCCATGGGATATAAGAATTGCCTGATAGGAGGTTGCCCGTCAATACAGAGACAGAGAAGGTTCCTAACTCAATGTGCTATTCATTGCTCACTGACGGGCTAAACTGTCTCAGGGCTAGGCTCACCTACTGCTGGGAGGAAAGGTTTTTGGCACGGATCTTAGTTTCTTTACAATTTTCCATCAGTTCCAACTGATCAGTCTAACTAGTACTTTGTGCCAGTTACTTTGTGTACTTGTCATTGGCCAGACACACCACTTTCCATAACAGCAGGATTGGCTCCTTCTCATTGAAGCCCACTGTGACCCCTCAAGTGGCTGCAGTGGTGACCCTAAAAAGCACTATTAAGTAATCCAGAGACTCATGACAATAGTTGGGGTTAGAAGAGCTCTGAGGTAGTGAGGTGGGGTGGAAGTGAGAAAGAGAAAACCTCTTCTATGAGATAAAACCTCTTCTATGAGAAAAAGAAAGTGATCCCCACCCCCCACTCCTTGCCACCCCTGTTGCAAAAAGTGGTAGCTAACCGCCCAAGTCCATACCAGACTGGGCACGAAGCATGCAGCTGTCAGCCTCCAAGGGCCTGGGAGTATTCTTAGAATAAGTGGCAGAGTTGCTGGAGCCACCAGCCTCAGTGGGTTTTCTTAGGCTCAAGGGGGTCTGCTACTACATCTTCCCCTAAGGCCTTCTTCACCATCAGTGCTGTCACAGTGTTGCTCAATGGCAGCTCTAACCTTAACGAGCTTCTAGAAGTTCATGAGGCACCTGGAATGGGTAGGAGCCATCCTGGGACCCACCTGAGCCTTAACAGCCTCTGTAGCCTCAATAGCCTCCTATAATAAAAGCTGGACTAGTATGATGAGGTGGTTACCAGTGAAAGGTCTGGGGAAGGCAGGCTTTGCAGATTTATTTCACCCACCATGTGTGTCCTGCTCCTCAATGCCAGAGTGCCTCAGAGCCGGTACTAGGTGCAGCTGGCCCAGAACCTCCCAGACTGGCTGAGCATCACACCCGTACCCCTGAGCTACTGGCCACTGCTAGCCAAACCTGAAAAATTCTTCTAGAAAACAGACATGGGCCAGCTGCACCTACCTCTGCCTACACAGACTACATACTGACCTCCATGTATGCCTGGCTGGTGTGATGCCCCATGGCCCCACCAAGAAAGGAGCTGTTCCCCGTTTGCACACCCAGCTGTGCTCCTCCTGGAGGTCCTGATCCACTTGCAGAACTCTGGATTCTTGCAGAACATGTGGTGACCCCCTCGCCCCCAACAATCTAGCAAGACCTCAGTAGGCTGAGACCAAGGGAGAGTGGGCTCCCCGGGCAGCTCCAGGGAGAGCGCCCAGGAGCATCGAGGGATGCCCTGAACGACCCACTATAGCCAAGGCCACCCACAACTGAGCTGAAAAGGATCCAGGTCTCCTAGGACTGAAGCCTGGGAGCCTCTCAGAACCATCCTCGGGAGGTACACAGGGCAGCTTCCCCTGTGGTTGGTGTCAGGAAGGCAGATCCCCAGGTAGCCTTCAAGCCCAGGCCAGCACACAGCACATCGCAACCGGTGTGTCTCTTTCCCTGAGAGAGCGCCCGGCCCTGTAGCTCCTAACCTGTTCCAGCCTCCCTGCCCCCAAGTGGAAGGACTAGCCTGGCAACTTCCCAGATCCGACAAAAAGGTGGCCACGCCCAATCTTGAGAGCAGCCTGCAGCCAATGCTGAGGCCTTTGCATCAGACAGCAATGGTTTGGAGGAGAAAACGCCGGCTCTGCTTTTGGCCACCAACGGCTCCTGCCCTTGCATTCTCTCTCCCGCGGGAGCCCACGAGGCTGAAGACAGTAGGCGGCTGTCGGTGACTCGGCTACTGGACAGGGAAGCCGGACCCAGCAGCCCACCGACGGTGACCACTCCCTCGCGGCCTGCAGAAGTCGAGCCACACAGAGATACAATCCCTCCCAGTTCCCTTCGAACACCTGCTGCATTGCAGCGTACCGCGGAACTACCGTGAAGGGGGACGGGCTGACGCTTGCGCACCGGGCCCGCATGCACAGTTCTCTACCTCCTCGCACCACAAGACCTTGTTCTTGGAGTGGTCATGAGAGCTTAAACACTGCAATGCTGTACCCGCCATTCCGACACCCCTGTCCCCTTGCAGCTTCAATGGCAGGGGTGGGCGGGTGCTCACAGGGAGAGTCCCTGTCTACCATCTCCTGGCACCGCGGACTCCGACGAGGACAGGAAGGACTTCAAGTTTCTCCCACCCCGCCCAACATCTGCATGGTAGACCTCAACATGCCATTCACCTTCTCCACAGCAGACTTGGCTGTCAGTAATACGAGGGCCTCAGCAATGTGAGGAAGTCCCTGGCTCACCCCAATGCTGGCACTACCTCCTTCAAAGCCATTCTGGTAACTGCCAATACCAAGGAGGGGGGTGGCTGCTGAGGACCCAGCCCGTGGGCAGTTCAGAGCCCGGAGTGAAGCTAGTGACCAGGGTCCCCTGTCCAGAAAGTCCTCAATCCCGGAGGGCAACTCAAAGCCCATCTCTGTCAGCCAGCAGCCGGCCCCCTCTCTTTTTCCCTGCCCTCGGTCTAGTTCAACCTGGCCTACCTGCACAACTGAGGCAGGACTCACCCGGTAAATGAGATTTTTCGCGGATGCTCAAGCCCTGCTACATCCTCAGAGTCCAGGATCAGCTCAAGAAAGAGGGTGTGGGGCCAGTTCTGGTAAGGCTATTGACCCGCAAGCAGAAGTGGGGCCGTGACCTCCAGGTGACCAGATACTCACCTTCAGTTGCATGGCAACACACAAATAATATGAGGCAATGCATGCCATGCACCAGGTGCTGCACATCACGGTTCTGTGGGCAACAGCTCAGCAGCATCCACAAGAGTCAGTGCCTTCCACACCTGCAAGATGGAATGCTAGCTCAGACCCGGACACCCACACCTTGGTTCCAGAATCTACCACTGTGCTGGGATTCACCTGCGTCAGAAATAAAGTAGGTGGGCTCCATTCAAACCATCCCCTCCCCCCCACACACACACCCAATGTCCACAGATCTTGTGAATATGTTACCTTATATGGCAAGAGGGACTTTGGAGGTGTAAATAGGGTTAAGATCCTTGATACGGAGAGATAATCCTGTATTGTTAAAATGGGCTCAATATAATCAAAATGGGAGAAACTCCTGTTGTAGTCAGCCAGACAAAAATGTGACACCACAAAAAAAGCCAGTTACTGGCTTTAAATGGTTCTCCCTAGAACCTCCAGAAAGGAGTGCAGCCCTGCCAACACCTTCATTTCAGATCAGTGAGACCCATGCCATACTTTTGATGTATAGAACTAGATGATCATAAATTTTGGTTGTTTAAAACCATTTAATTTGTGGTAAATTGTTGCCAAAGCAATAGATATAATTTACCCATGGTCATGAAGGTCTGGAACACAATTGAATTTAACCTCTAATGCAATGGATGTACTTGAGAAACCCTGAACTGTATATATGTTGGAAAGTGAAAGTGTATGACTAGCATTGCACAGAAAAGGAAAGGACATAATATGAACATTTCTTTTTTCATTGTTGTTGTTATTCTTCTTTTACTAGGCAGCATCTGAATATTTCAGATAAATCTAGGAGAAGTTGGATATGGGGCCTGGCTTAAACCCTAAAGAAGACAATATTCCTCTTCTCAGAGTCATAATTTTGAAATGGATAGGAACTTAGGAAGCCATAGGTAAGCAATGCAATGGTGAGTGTTCTGGAATGTCTAGATCCTGTGGCATGGCAGCAAATTTATTGTAGGTGGAATCTTACTAAACAGATTCTTGGATTTATGGTATTTCTTTAAATTGTACTCCATTCTAATTCTACAGCAGTTAGCTAGGTAATATGGCCCTCTGATAGCTGTCTAATATTTTTTAGCAGAAATTATAGGAATGATTCTATATTATTTGGCATTCAGAATACCAGCTAGTGTATTTCCTCTCCCCTCCTAACCCAAAATTCTTAGTGATCATCCTGCCCCTAAATACAAGAATGAGCCTTAACTAGCATATACCAATTACTACATCCTAGATGCACTGTGGTTGTTGGTTAGTATATGGTTGTGTGACCCATCTGAGCCATTGAGAAGTGGGCAGCTTTTTCAGAAGGCCTCTGTTTTGCTCTGGGTATGACTGGCTTTACTACCTAGTTCTGTAGCACTCTGAAATGGTGAAATTTAGAAAAAAAAATCTGTCATTTAAGATAAGGAATGGTATATATATAACTTTATTTTGGAGTCAGAAAATCCTAGATTCTATATACTGAGTAGTATAGATTAGTATATTGATTAGTACATAGATATTATAACAAACTGAGCAAAACATTTGTGTATGTGTATGTGCGTGTATACTAAATATTGACAGATGCAATGGTATAACTTAGTTGGAAGTAGGTATAGTGAGTCAAGGGAATGTTTGCCTTTAAATAGAAGGGGAATAGAATGGATTATGTCTTCGCAGGTCAAAAATTTCTCTGTGGAAACTAGAAAATAAAAGAATAAGCTGCAAATAAACAAATGGATAAATAAATGTGTTTTTAAATATATCAGAGACCAGTTGAAGCAACAAGGACCAGGTGCACTAAAATTCCAAATAAAAAACTCTTTTAAAATTATTTAATGATTCCCAACTATTTCATTACCTCTGGGAATCTGCCAGCTCTTGGCACAAGTTTTGTTTCTATTGGCCATGGGAGAAATATTTTATAGGGGGATAAAGAAACAGCAGAAATTCTGACCATCTTATGGTGCTGGCATCACAGCCTGGAAACTGGATGTTCCAGGTTTACATTTCTCTAGGAAAAAAAAAATTACTTCAAAATTTAGACTTACACTTTGACTTAAAACAACAAAAATCTTATTTTCTCATAGTTTCTATGGGACAAGAAGTCCAGGAAATATCAGCTGGGTGATTTTGGCCTAGAGTCTCTCAAGTGGTTGCATTCAGATGTGACTGGAGTTGGAACAATGGAATGGTGGACTAACTAAGGGCTAGATGGTTCTTTCTGTCTCTGTTTCTCTTTTTCTGTCCATGTGGTCCCAGAACTTGTCCCTGCAATCCCTATGGAGTAGTTTGGGATTTTTCACAGTTTGCTGGCCCCAGGACAGCCGAATTGTTAGTATTGCCTCTGAAGCCTATAAGAGTGAAAGAATTTAACAGGAAAGGCAGAAGCTGAGTCACATTTTATGAACTAGAGCTCACTTTGTGTTCCTTCCTTCATACTTTTGAAACAAAATCCTGAACAATTTGAAGGAGAGAGAACATAGATTCCACCCCTCAATGGAAAGAATCTCAAAGTCACATTGCATGAAGAACATGTAGAATCAAAGTTATTGTTGTGGCCATCTATGGCAAGCACAATCTGCCTCACTACATTATGCACCTGACCCAGACACAAGACAGCTTTTCAATATGAGGCATTTTCTGAGTTCTGGGTCAATAGACTAGGTCAGAAAAGTGGACTGAATTCTTCCACAGTGTCACAGTGCTTTGGTACAAGGTCAAGCTAGAATTAAGGGACCTGCAACAAAGCCAAGATTGGTCTCCTCTTAAATCATTCAGGAAATTGTTAATCTGCTTGGAATGAGGTTAAAAATCCAGCTCAACCTTGTGGAGCATAGAGCTCTCAGAGTTGAGGAAAATTAAAAGTTTGGAAGGAGCCTGTCTTAGTCCATTTAAACTACAATAACAAAATACCACAGACTGGGTGACTTATAAACAATAAACATGTATTTATCACAGTTCTGGAATCTGGAAATTCAGGATGACAATACCAGCATGTTCAGTTCGGGTAAAAAAAAACCCTCTTCCAGCTTTCAAACTGCTGGCTTCTCTCTCTCTCCTCTCTTTCTCTTTTAATAATTTATTTTATTTTTTTCAGTGTTCCAAGATTCATTGTTTATGCACCACACCCAGTGCTCCATGCAAATACGTGCCCTCGATACCCACCACCAGGTTTACCCATCCCCTTACCTCCCTCCCTTCCCAAACCCTCAGTTTGTTTCTCAGAGTCCACAGTCTCTCATGCTTCATCTCCCTCTCTGATTTACCCCAATTCACTTTCCTTTCCTTCTCCATGTTCCTTATGCTCCACAAGTAAGTGAAACCCTATGATACTGGACTTTCTCTGCTTGACTTATTTCACTCAGCATAATCTCCTCCAGTCCCATCCATGTTACTACAAAAGTTGTAGTATTGGGTATTCATCCTTTCTGATGGAGAAACTGCTGGCTTCCTGCTGTGTCCTCTTACAGTGAAAGAGGCAAGCTAGCTCTCTGTAGGCTCTTTATAAGTGCACTAATCCTATTCATGAAGGTTGTACCATCATGACCTAATCACCTCCCAAAGGCTCCACCTCCTAATTTACCATTACCTTGAGCATTAGATTTTTAACATTTGAATGTGAAAAAGTCACAAACATTCAGGCCATAGCAGAACCAATCTGTGGAACTGGGGTGAAGCAGAAGTGCCCTGAGTCTAACTACACCTAAAAACCATCTCCAACCCAGTGCAATCCTGTATTTTATTGAGATGATTGGCTCTTCACCCTATCTGCCCAAAAGAAGAAAATATATACCCTTGCTTATGGAAGGTATTATTGGAACCTCTACAGCCAGTTCTGTGCAACTGTTGTTATTACCTTTACCCCTGAATAAGTGGTTGGAATCAGTGTGTTAAATGCTTCTACTTCCTCTTCCCATAAGTACCAGAAGGGATTCCCCTAATGGGGGAAAAAAAAAGCCACATGTTGAGACGCGTTAAGAACTTCAGAGTTGGAGCGCCTGGGTGGCTCAGAGGGTTAAGCCTCTGGCTTCGGCTCAGGTCATGATCTCAGGGTCCTGGGATCAAGTCCCACATCAGGCTCTCTGCTCGGCAGGGAGTCTGCTTCCCTCTCTCTCTGCTTGCCTCTCTACCTACCTGTGATCTCTCTCTCTGTGTGTCAAATACATAAATACAATCTTTAAAAAAAAAAAAAAAGAACTTAAGAGTTCCACCGTTCTAATAACCCTTTTAAATATGAGTCTTTGTAACTGATGATTTTGAAAATTGGAACCTCTGGCAAGGGGAAGCAGGCTTCTCCTTGAGGACTTATATTCATTATCTCCCTGGAATGGCTGCCAGGCACATTTATTTTCAAAAGCAGCTATTTGCTTATTATTAAACTCTTGTATAAAATGAGAACATGAACTACGAAGGTCTTATGACTCCCAAATCATATATTCCTATTAAGGTGTAGATCAACTCAGACTCAATGATTAACAAAGAAGGTAGGGCCCAGAAATCTAGTTAATCAAATAGAAAAGTTATATTCAAGAATATAGCTGACTTGGCCCCAGCAGCTCTTTAGTTTTTATGAAAAAGTGGCAACTAACTCATTAGGGAAAACTCCATTTTCTACTCTATCGACTGAAGCAAAACTGCTGACTCAATGGGGTCCTCAATTCTCAGAGTTCCCCCTAAATTCCTGGCCAGGCTCACTGATAGTTTGACTGAGGTGAAACCTGATGGCACCCACAGAGCTGTGACAGCTGTTCCACCTCAGCATCAGCCAAGAAGAACTGAACATGACAAGGTCTTTCTGTTTAGTGGGCTGAACCCAAGGCTGTTGTCCTTTATCTGGCCAAGACTCCCCTTGATTAACCTTGTTATATTTTCACTGACTCTTGAGTTATTGCTCAAGAGGTTGGGCTCTTGTTTTGTCACCCATTGCAAAACTACAGACTGATAGATTAAAGACACCACTCTTGGGGAATGTATATGGTAGAAACAAATCATGGCTACTAATTAGACTCTATGTATCATTCACATGTACATACTAAAGGCCCTTTATCTGAAGAGACCAAGCAAAGTCTCTTGAATTCAATCAAATATCTTGAATAGGATATTTAACCATCCAGATTATTAGCACTACTGGTTATATTCATAACTGTACCATATATGGCACTGAAGGACTATTCTAGGCTGGGCACAAACTAAATCTATGTTCTGATGCTGGAGCCAGCACTGTGTGCCAGATTTGTGACTCCTGACAAAAGTTGTCCATTTGTTTCATAACACTGTGGTACAGATTATGGCCCCTTCTCACTCCTGAAGTACTGGCTCTACCAGAACTTTGACCACTGTCCACACTATTTGCTGGGAGCACAACAAAGTTGGCACTTTTTCAAGTTATGATGAGCTGATTTTGACCATATAATTATGGCTCTTGGAACTAAACTGTGTTATGTTTTCAGCTTTCTGGAAAATTTCCCATGCAGTAATGATCCACCTTTTTTTCACAAAAGCCACTCAATGATGGCTGGTAATTAATGTTTTGATAGACTTTCAACACACCCTAATATCCATAAGCATTTGGTGTAATTTAGTATAGAAATATCCTCCGCAAAAATCCATTGAAATAATTTATAACTCTATCTCCCTTCCCCTCCTCCAGACCACCACCTTAGTAAGGCAACTAAATGATGGAAAACAATTTTATTTCAGCTACTTGTATTCTCTGGATGGGTTGATGTGATAATAGATCATAAGGAAAATGAACACTCACTTATATACAGTGATTGCCAAGTCCGTCCTACACTGCCCACAAAGTAAGGGTCAAATAGATGTTTGTACATTTTATAACAATTACACTTTCCCTTATGGAAGAACTGGTTTCCAACAAGTGCTGATTAAAAATAGGTAAAACTATGGCTACTGGAATGAGACATAAAGATTTGGCAGTAGTAGAAGAGCAATAGTTCTGGTACCTGAAAGGGAACACCTTGTGAACCCACAGAAGAGTGAGGGGGGATTAATGATCATTGTCTTTTACAGTCATCCTTGGAATCCTACCCACTAAGGAAAATACCCTAGTGCAACTCTCCCAAACCAATGTTAGATCCTTAAATGTAACTGACTATTGGGTCTATCTCCAGATAGATAACTCTGGCAAGAATTGGTCACTCTTTCCTTTAATCATTGGAAATAGCAAGAGATAGCTTTAGATCCTGTACATCCCTTGTGAAATACTTATCAACACCTCCAGTAATATTTGTTGCTCTAATTCCCATCATCATCCCTGCCACATTCTATCAAGAGGAAAAGTGCCATAGTACTGATAATGGGGGCAAACAGGACAGGTTGAAATAAAAGCTCTCAGGTACTCATTCCATAAACAAGGACTAGGCTCAGTCATTTTGTCTGAAATGGGAACTGTGAGTTTTAGCAGCTGACTGGAGAGGCACATTGGAGGCACTATCAACTGTCCCGACTGATATCAACCTCCCTTGGGGGTCCTCCAAAATTATCACTTCCTTTTCATTGCTGTATTTTCTATATAGAATCAGGTATTAACTTGTTTTTTTTTTCTCCAAAATATAATGAACCTTAGGGATGGTCGTAAGAGACTTCCATGTGTCTAACAAAACACAATGCATTCTTCAGATGATTGTGGAGAGCTCTGAAATGAAATGAAATGAAATGAAATGAAATGAAGCTATTTTTGATTTTTCAGAGAAAAACCTGGAGGAGAGTGCGTGTGTGTGTGTTTGTGTGTGTGTGTCTTTGTGTCTTTGTGTGTGTGCGTGCTTGTGTGTTTGTATCTGTATGTGTGTAAACATCAATCTCTACTTTTCACCTCTTCCAAAATAAAATTCTTAAAAATAGTTAATTGGAGTTCAAAATACTTTTCTAATAGAGACAATGTTATTAAAAATAGCAAAACACAAGACATGTATCTTGATTTAATTGTGTCCATAACGAATAGCTGGCAACTCATCTTTGGCATTCAGAGCTTGGACATTAAATGTAAGAAGGTATGAAAAACCTGGGAGCCAAATATGTAATTTAATGATTTAATGCAAATTTTTATTAAAAATACATCAGATTGACAATAATGCCAATGAGCTCAACATTGGTTTCATAAATAAAGTTTGTAGGGTACCCTCCCAACTATGTGCATGTATGCATTTCTCATCTTCAGACAACAAAATTGTCTAAATTTCAGCCTCTTAAATTGTTCTTATGTTCCTACTGGGCACAAATATTTGGATGAAGGTTGCCTGAATAATGAACTTTTTGAAGATGTGGGCACCCGCCTTAATACCGTGTTTGGATTTGGAGCAAAAGTCCACATTTAAAAAAAAAAGTCCACATTTTAAGGCATTGACAAAGGGAGATGGATGCCCATCAGGAACACACAGTTAGGTAGAATTACTTGGTATTTAAATAGGGAAGTCAGCCATACCTTTGAATCTGTACCTCGTTTTATAAACCAAATTGATTTTTCAGCTTTTTAACATGTCTTGGCTATTATTTTAGAACTCACGTATTTTCTAAACCCTGGATTCACGTGTGAATCATTGCTGTGTTTTCACATTTTTCATGACAAAGGCAGCAGCAACATCTCTGACATGAAGAGTGAGGAAGAAGGCATGTTATAAATCATGGTTGGAGATGACTATTTGTAATTTAGGAGTTTATTTGGGTAAGGCATATATATAATACCTGTTCCTACTGTGATCTAGTGGAGCTGAAGGAGTGTGAATTATTGAATGGAAATCCACATTGGTGTTACTTATGTAGACAGTGGTGATTGCAGGTTTGCTGAATAGCTTTTCCATTATGAAACTAATATTTCCTCCATGGAAAATGGCACAGGCAGGAAATCTCATGAAATGCTGCTTGGTAAACAAAAATGAGAGGTCTAATATTTTTCTACTACTAAATATTTGTTACCTTCAATACTAAAAGAGTTACTGCATTAATGTTAGTGAAATAATATCCTTACGAGCCCTTGTTTCTAAAACTGTGAGAGGCCCACACATTCTTATTCAGATTATTGCATTTATATTGGATTGTAAAATAACCATCCTGGAGACAAGTGGTAAAACAATTTTTAAAGTGCAGAGACTTATATTGCATGTCAAGTGATTATTTTCAGGGAGTAAAAATCAAATTCTCTCTGCTATGTAGCGGGATGATATTTTATGATAATAGAAGACACTTGCAAGCAAGTCTTAGTGTAGTTTCAAAAATTAGTCCTCTACTTAATGTCACCTTTACAAATGATTCATCAGTGGCTGCTGCCAATATTCTTTTTCCCCACTTATCTCATTTTTTTTCTTTTTATTCTGGCAGTTTATGATGCTTACAAGAACTAGAGATGCTACAGCTTAGACACTGACATATTTAAAGCACCAACTAGACTATCGCACATGTTCAAATTGTGCCATTTTGCCTACCTTAATCCAGTGGTGGAGAGGATAATTCTCCATCCATCTTTATAGCCTAGAAACCATACATTAAACAAAAAGTCCCTAATTCTAGAAAACACAAAGTGATTTATGAAGAGGGAGAGGAGCCTCAAATGGAGAAGTAGAAGTTCTACATGTTTCCAAAACCAGAAACTTGTACCAGACTAAATAAGCCAATACTAAATATTTGTTGTTAGAAAACATGAAAGAAGAGAGTTACCATATATTGCATTGAAACAGTAAGATAAGATGAGGTACTGCTTGACAAATTTATCCAAGTCTATCTGAGTTACTGTGGGAGTAGTTTACAGAAAAGTGCATGTATGGCTAATTCTAAAGAGAAGGAATGAGTGAGAAACCATGAGGTAACCTTATGAAGAAAGACCAGAGAGCCAGGTTGGAACCAGCAGCATTAGCCTCATTTAAAGAGCTGAAGTTGGTATAGATATGGCTTTATCTATCATATCCCCACCCCTCCTAAGAACAGCATTTTCCTCTGCTATCAGAATACCCCTTAAACTTATACCAGAACTCTGTGTGTGTGTGTGTGTGTGTGTGTGTGTGTGTGTGTAAATATATACAGACTCATAATTATTTGGGCAGGTGAGAAGACCAGGAATCTCTCCTAGTTCAGTTGGTTACAGTGAAGATGGATATCACAACATAGTCTACCAGTGAGAATTCTTTTCTGTCCTATGGAAGAAAAATTAAGGCAAGGTTAATAAGACATGTGAGACTGTCCCCATGTAAGAAAAAACTGAATAGAAAAAATATCTCACTTATTCATTCAATCAGCAATTAATTATTGAGGATCTACTATGATCCAGGAAATTTTTTTCTAGGCCTTGGGGATTTGACAAAGAGCAACAAAAACAAACAATTCAAAAATTCATGCCTGATGAGAACTTACATTATCATGTTTTTTGTTCAGGAAGTCCTCAGACTAAAATAGTAAGAACAAAGTGTTTTGTTTTTTTTTTCTCTCATTGAGGATAAACCTTTAGGAACTTTTTATCTAAAACTCAACCTTTTTCAATTTGTGAAAATTATGTTCTAAAATACTAGGTTTTTCATATATTCCAGATTGTTTTCCTTATACAAATGATAGTTTTTATTTATTTATTGATCTATTTATTTATTTTCTTTTTCTAAAGATTTTATTTATTTATTTGACAGGGAGAAACACAGCTAGAGAGGGAACACAAGCACAGGGACTGAGAGAGGGAGAAGCAGGCTTCCAGCCAAGCAGGAAGCCCAACTTGGGGCTCAGTCCCGGGTCTCCAGGATCATGACCTGAGCTGAAAGCAGTCACTTAACCAACTGAGCCACCCAGGCACCCCTATTTATTTATTTTCCAATGATAGAATTTTTAAAGTAGTTTGTTGACTAAATAACACAGATAAGAATCTAATCTTCTGATAGAGATGTGTGTGTGTGTGTGTGTGTGTGTGTGTGTATGAAACAAGGCAAAGTTTTCGATGTTATAGATAAGTTCATAGAACTTCAAAATAATTTAAACTGATTTTCTCCCTTTGTAAGTAGTTTACTTTTTTTTTACAATTGTATTTCACTGTACTTATTGTCCCTGTCATGAGACTTGAATGTCTTTATTTATTTATTTGTTTGTTTATTTATTTATTTATTTTTGAGATTTTATTTATTTATCTGACAGAGAGAAACACAGCTAAAGAGGGCACACAAGCAGGGGGAGTTAGAGAGGGAGAAGCAGGCTTCCCGCTGAGCAAGGAGACCAAAGAGGAGCTGAAGGCTGACTCTTAATGATTGAGCTACCCAGGTGCCCCTATTTTACTTTTTTTAAATATTTTATTTATTTATGAGAGAGAGAGAGAGCAGGAGCAGAGGGAGGGGCAGAGGGAGAAGTCACTGGGGCTTCTGTCACCTGGATCCCAGGACCCTGAGATCTGAACCTGAGCTGCAAACAGATGCTTAACTGACTAAGCCACCCAGGAACACCTGTATCTTCAGTTTAAATGCGCATTATCATATTCTATTCTCAGAAATCTAATTCTGAAAAGCTAGGACTAGGTATATCAGTAGCCCCTTTCCCCAAGTAATTATGATTTAGATAGTTTAAGTAACATACTTTAAAGTATACCAAAATCAGAATGATTCACTTAAAGTCCTAAGTATATATTGTAGTGAACTTTCTACCAATTTTGCAATGCAGGTTCCCAAACCACTGAAACTGATAATCTTTCTGAAGGCATTATGAAGTGACTATTATTAAGCCAACATTTTCTTATAAAAGTTTGCAAATTAAAAATCACAAATAAGCAAATCTGCAAATTTCATTTTTTTTAGGGTAAGTTTCTAAAATATAGTAATAAAATGAACTCATTTTGCTAGCAGAACTTTTTTGGGTGCTCCTCCATATGAAAATTTAAAATCAGAAAACCTCAGTAGAAGTGGATCTATATCATCTTAATAAATTTAGAACAACTGCTATGATTGACTCTAGGTAGTACAGGGCAAATGAGTATTTGATTTATAGTGGTAGAAATCTCAAATTTAATCCTAGTCTTTTGGAAAATAAGTGTAGTTAAATTTCTTAGGATCATGATTTTTACTGCAGTATATTTTTGGACTGCTGGCCTAGACAGGATAATGTTAACTTGTTTCCCTGTTTTTCTCCCCACTAAGTGCACCAATAAATGATAAATATAAAAATAAGCAAGCATAAGAGAACTCTGAAAGATTTTTAGGGTTCTCTAAGGAAACAGAACCAATGAGATACACAGAGAGAGGCAGAGAGATAGAGAAGGAGAAAGAGAGATCTATTGTAAAGGGTTGGCTCACACATAACCCTGGAGACAGAATTTCCGACTAACAAGATCTAATTGACATATACTGAATATTCTTCCTAATAAAAGCAGGATACACATTTTTTTTTCTTTTTCTTTCACATTTTTTTCTTTAAGGATCCATGGAATATTCACCAAAGTAAACCAATCTAATTTCATAAAGCAAACCTCTACAAATTTAAATTATTTAAGTTATACAGAGTATGTCTCTACCCATAATGGATAGAAACTAAAAATCAGTAACAGAAAGACAACAGGTGCATTTCCAAACATGTGGAAATTAAATAATACAGATTTAGATAATCCAGGGGTAAAAGACTGAGTCTCAAAGAAAGTCTTTAAAAATCACATAAAATAGAAAATTGAAAATTCAGTGTATCAAAATATATGGGATACAAGGAAAGTATTGTTGAGAGGTAAATGTGTAATACTTATTACATGAGAAATGAGGAAAAGTAAAACAAAATAAACCCAAAACAAGAAGGAAGAGAATAATAAAGAGCAGAAATAATTGAAATTGAAAATAGGGAAACATCAGAGAAAGTAAAACAAAAAACTTTTAAAAATTGGTAAAATTAATAAACCTGTATCAAGACATAAAACTGTGTACTTTTACAACTACAGGAGTGATGGGCTTCTAAAATATTTTGCATTGCATTAATTATATTTGGATATAGAACTGCAATTGACTCAGAACTCATGAGCATACATACACCTTCTTGATTTATAGAAGAGCACTGGGTGAGTCTTCTAAAACAACTCTAGGGCAGAGTCACCCAAAATATTTTCTGCAACTTAAATTATATGCTGTCCACATTTAAAATTGAATATGGTAAAATTTGTAGAAATTTACCCTTGTTTCTGGAAGACATGAATGCAATTGATGATCCAAAATGTAAAACTACAAAAAAAATCAAAGACATATGTACTGAAACGTTTCAAAAAATTCAGGACAAATTTTTCTTTTGGAAATGCTTATACGGTTAGCTTATCTCATTTATCTGCAATATCACATATACTTCAGTCTTTTGGGAAGGAATTCTTACCATATGCATGTTCCATTTGAACCTTAAAATAGTCAGATTCCTTTACTATGACAATTATTAAATACAAATCATTTTGAAAGAGTAAATTATTTGCCCTAGACCTTGCTTTAGTATTTAATTCAATAGAAAGATGAAATTTATTTTATAATCTTTATTTAATTCAACTAAATGTCATATATATATCATTTCCCTAGTAGAGTGTGCATATATATGTGAAATTTTCAAAATATATGTATTGCACATAATCCAGAAGAGGCTAGACAAAATAAAAACTAAGAAAAGCTGTTGGTGCAAAAGTTCAAATTTTGAAATATTTAGAGCTGAGAAAAAGTGGCATTTGATTCTTCTGGGTAAATAAAAGTAAGAGGCAACTACAAACCAAGTGTAATATAATCATACAAGGTAAAGAAAACTGTGATCTGAAATCTGGACAAGTTGCCCCCTAGCCACAAAACTTCACTGTTTTGAGCTGAAAAGGAAGAACGGCTTTTCAAGTTCTACAATTAGGAGACTCCAGTTGAAATGCTACATGGTCACATATCCTGGAGCTCTATTTTTCTCCTTCAGTTAACACACTATGAAAAAATAGCTGACAGAATTTCAAAGCCAAACTTGTAGTGTGTTATTTGTGCTTTCTCTCCTCTATGAATTGTATCATTTTCTGTTTCACTTTTTTTCTACACATGTTCTGCTGACTGATTTATAATTTATGTAAGTGACACATATCTCCACTAGTGTTCTATGCCATGCAGCACTGTTTTCTATAAGAAATAATGCTCTAAGGTAGTACTGCAATCCCTATATTATTTTTAAAAACCAGAATAAGAGATGGATACTCTTTAATCCACATTTAATTATAGCTTGTTCTAATGAAAACTGGTAATTTCTATTTTTTTGAATTTGAATTTGGAATATGACTTTTTATTGTTCTGTGTAACAGAAAATGAAAACCTATTAGCTTTAATTGAGAGTGAAAATCCAGACACAACCTTAATATGATCAATGATTTCTGTATCACAGGTTAAAAATGAAGAGAAAGTCATGAAGATGATTCTGCTATGATCTTCAAGTAGGTAATTATTCATCTGATTACATATCTGTTTACATTCCTGACTGTTGGAGTCAATATAGAATATCCACTCATTATTCCTAATAATAATGAGATGTGCAGAATATTAAGCTTAGGACAAGGGTTATGATTTGTGTTTTATAGTTCAAATACCCTCTTTCATTTTTTTAAAAATTTAGTAAACAAAATAGTGTCTTAAAAGAATTTAGCAGCTTTCTATTAAATATTTTTGAATATCAGATCACCTACACCTAAAATATATTTTTGAAACATGATCTCAGTATGAGAAGAGGGACCTGGAGCCAGTGATATCATATATCAAAATATTCCTGCATTTGCTCTCATTAACTAGTTAATGTTTTCAGTGCAATGCTGATTAGGTAAGGATGCTCTGGTCCCACTTTAACACTCTTGCCCAAGTGACATATCCATCAATATCCCAAAATGTGTCTGAGACCAATGTGAAAGAGTTAACAGCTTGTTGAATGCTCGGTAAATAAATGTCACGGAAGTCCTGGAAAACTTGAATATTTAGGGAACAGTATAGAACTTGATGTTTGTATCTCAGAAGTTTCTTTTTATCCTATGAGACCCTAGGATGTGTATGAATTATTGTAGGAAAGAGTTGCTTTTCACATGATAGAGTTGTGCTGGGAAGATACATTTCCAAGCTTAGCACATAGTGTTGCTATTTGACTAAGTTTTGACCAATAGCCATTTGACTAAGTTTTGACCAATAGTGATTGAGAAGAAAATATATGCACATGAATACCTTTAGTCTTGGGCTCATAGACATCTCCCAAACTGCCTTTTGTCTCCCATCCAGTACCTCACTCAGTCTATCCAAACTTTTTTCTAGTTAGACCTGCTGCCATTTACATGCCCTGTCCTTGCATAACCAATATCTCCTTGTGCGATCAAGTCATAAAAGAATGAAACGTTTGGTGTCCTCATTGAATTTGCTTAGATCTTACTCAGTCCTTCTTGAAGATCAACATAAAACCAAGGGTATAAAAATAATATCAAGTTTCTGTGATAAAAAGTACATACTAAGAGCCAAATCATTACTTTCCATTTTAGTGTAAAGATACAGTTAATTAAAAATCTTCTTTTTCAATGCCCTTGTACTTGTGACACTGGATATGTATGTTTGTGTTGTGTGCATACATTCACAAGAACAGTTTTACCAGTGTCTCTCTGCCTGCCTCTTTATACATATACGTGTGTGTGTATATATGTGTGTGTGTGTGTGTGTGTGTGTGTGTGTGTGTGATTATATATACACACGTACAAATGTATACATTTAGACATCAACACTGATCATGTAGATGGGACTGTTGTATGAGGACTGTTGGGAAAGGTGGTCATGTGAATGTGGTATTCACATATACACTTGGCCATTTAAGAATGGTCCTTGGGCTTAGAAGCTTACTAAGAGATAGGAAGTCCACAAAGCCTATACTGGGCTCATCATTTCAGGTCAGAATGCCTTTACCTTTCACACTTAATATGTACCTTTTATCCTGCTTAACCATTTACGTAATATGACATGTGACCACCTCCACTACTATATTTGACTCCTAGAGAGGAGGAAATGGGGTTCTTTACTATAGCATGAGAGGAATTTTTGCAGAGCATTGCCTGCATGGCTCATGGGAAGAACTCCAGATCATGGGGGACCAATGCCAACCACAGAAGCTGATCTCGCTCCATCTCTTTTCTACATGAGTAAGAGTTGTTCTATCTAATGCCTGTGTGGGTCATATCGTTCTTAGTGTGACCCTGAACCACGTAGTGGATTGATTACTATTGTGGTGGAGTGGGACTCTTCCCCTCCATGTGTAATAATTATAACTTGCTTGGGAAAGAGTCACTTCCCTGTTTTTAGGGATAGGCATTTCCATTCTAATTTACTTGTCAGTGTCATTAGAAATTTAACTATCCAAAAAAAGCCAGATATTCTCAATTATTTGGACAAAATGTACTTTAATGTACTCCATTTACAGTGTCCAGATTCTTCAGCTATATTTTATTTATATTTAAATAACACAGTTAATAATATCATCATAATTTCTAGGAGAAAATACAAACAAAAACCCCAAAACAATAAAGAAGAGCAATATTACGAATTAAATAGATAATGTACCCCCACCATACAGATACACAGACACACACATGAAGTGTCTTCAGAGAAATGTTCTGTCTAAATATAATTTTAAAAATTATTTAAAAAATATTCTAAAAATTATTTTTAAAATGGTACCAAAGAGGAAAACAAACAAACAAACAAACTGCTTAATTTCTTGGAGGCTAAATAGTGCTCACCACAGAAAAACAAACAAACAAAAAAAAACAAGTGAAGCAAGTGATACTTTGGGTCTTCAGTTTATATGTATGTTACTAAATGATACATGCAAGTGTTTTTCACAAAATAAGGGTTTTATTAATAAAGCATTAATTTAGTCCTCATATATTTTATATATCAGCAAAAAAAGCTAGCCATATTGAAAACCAAACAAGAACCAATAGTTGTTTTGATTTTACCATTCCCATAAAGACTTCAGAATTCCTGTACATACTTGCTCTGAGGTAAGGGGTTATATTTCTGTGAAATCAAACTCACTGTGCTACATAATTCCTCTTCCTCCAAACAATTTCTGTCATAATTAAGCATCTCCATATAAAGCCCAGGAAGTTTTGGAGGAGTGTTTATTCTTGAAGGTTTGAAACAGCTTTATTTCTCCTTTGCTTTCCTCATTTGCAATATATTGAAAATGACCTAACCTTTTCTTATTTCATTTTGATGTATTTTATGAACTAAATATTTGTGGTCCCCCAGAATTCATATATTATAACCCTGTCCCTTGATGTGATACTATTAAGACTCAAGGTTTTTGGGAGGTTATTAGCATTAAGTGAAATCGTAAGGAAGAAATCTTTATGAATGGGATTGGCAGTCTTATAAAAAGTCATGAGTGATTGCTTCCTCTCTCTATTCTTTACCATGTGAGAATATAATTAGAAGTCTACAGCATAGAAGAAGACCCTTACTAGAACTGAACCATGCTAGCACCTTGATCTTGGATTTCTAGCCTTCAACATGAGGAAGAAATTTCTGTTGTTTATAATATATCCAGTCTATGATACTTTGTTACAATAGCCTAAACAGGCTAGGGCAGTGAGTAAATGTTTTTACAAAGTTGTGCTTAGCCCATTTTGAACAGATACTTACCTGCCCTGGATTTTCATGTACTTCTATTACTCTTCAAGACACATCCTCAAGTTATTTGGGGTCAAAGTTTATAGCTACTTCCTTGGGCAAACTGAGGCTCTACTTCACTCCCATAGATTGTTCACCTTATCGCAAAGCCTTTTTTCTTTTCTTAGGTCATATTATTCGCCTCTACTATAACAGAGTTTTCATTGAGTTTATATATAAAGCCAGACCCATCCAATTACATTTCTCAAGTATATGTGTTCAGGGTGATTATTTTCACATCGAAGACCTGATTCCTTGACTCTCTGGGACAAACCTGATGCTTTTTAGTCGATTGTTACTGCACTAAACTCTCAAGGAAAATAATCCTTTAGGAAAGGATTCTCTAGTTTTCCTCCTCAGGATAACTCCCTACTAAATTGTGACTATCCACCTACAGTTATATGTACTTTAATTTATTAAAATGGTAAACATTGTACAAGGAAAAGTTTGGTTGTTATGATTTTAGTCTGGATTTATCAGTTTCTTATTGCTGCTTTAACAAATTCCAACCTTAGTGGCTTAAAACTACGGAAATGTGTTATATTGCAATTCTGGAGGCCGCATGTTCTAAAATCAGTGTTTCAGAAGGACTACATTCCTTCTGCAGATTAGAAAAGAACCTGTTGCTTGCTTTTTCTGGCTTTTAGGGGTTACCTGCATTCGTTGTTTCAAGGGTGTCCTTCCAGCAATAGCATCATTCTCATCTCTCCTTCATCATATCTCCATCTCTACTTTATCCATCCAGTTCCCTTTTATCAAGAGCCTTGTGATTGTGTTGGATCCACCTGGATAATCCAAGATAATCTCTCCATATCGAGATCCTTATCTTAATCACATCTGCAGAGTCCATTTTGTCATAAAAGGTGACATTTATAGGTTCTGTGGATTAGGACATAGACATCTTTGAAAGCTGCTATTGTCTCAATGTTTGTATCTCTCCAAAATCCTACACTGAAATGCTAATACCCAGGATAATGGTATTAGCAGGTGGACCTTCAGTAAGTGCTTAGGTCATGAGGGTGGAGCCCTCACGAATGGTATTAGTGTCTTCATAAAAGAGGCCCCAGAGAGCTTCTTTGCCCTTTCCACACCATGTGAAGACAGAGTAAGAGAAGTAGGCAGTCTACAACCTGGAAGAAAACCAAACCATGCTGGCACAAGAATTTTGGGTATTCAGCCTCCAGGACTGTGAGAAAGAAGTTTTTTTGTTTATAAGGTACCTAGTCTGTGGTATTTTGTTATAGTAGCCTTAATGGACAGAGAGTAAGGGCATTATTCTGTTTACATTACTAGGGAATATTGATTTTGTAGTATCTATTAGTCTTTAGGGTAGACATATTGAAAGGCAGATGGTAACAACAGAAAACTGGAGTTTATTAGTGACGTAGAGATTGGAGTTGTTAATATGGGAAGTATAAGTACATAAGTAATATTCAAAGTTACTGTGTTAAGATCTGATTACCTGACAGATGCTGGATAGCAAACTAGTTAAGACTGTTTTTACTTAACCAGATGGTCCTGGAGCTCAAATCCCAGCTCTGGCACTTATTACCTATGTAATTGTCTTATGATTCATTTTCTCTGTCTATAAAAGGAAATTAATATCACCTACCTTACAGTGTTCTAATTTGAATTAAAACAAATACAAGTGCTAAATAAGTGTTTTTATTATAAGGAGAAATTATAGCTAAGTTTGGAATTTCTGAAATTTAGTAAGAAGAGGGTGAGAGCATGTAGAATCAGCAACAAAGAATGAAGAGGAAAATTAGGAAAGTGGTATCCTTATAGACTATAAAGGCAAATATTTCAATACTGAAAGAGGGGAAATGGTATCAAATGTTGTACTGAGAGTTTATCTTGCTTTGCTACGTGAAGATCCCTTTATAGGAAAGGTTTCAATAGAAAGTTGGAAGCAAAAATTGAAGTGGACTCCAGTGAAAGTAGGAGGAGAGGAAATGGAAGTAAAATACAGAACATTATCAGGAGTTTTGCTTAAAGCAAAGATATAGAGAAGTAGCTGCAGGAGATAGAGATTTTTTTTTTTCCTTTTAAA
The DNA here is from genome assembly GCA_004023965.1 of Spilogale gracilis. Lineage (NCBI taxonomy): Eukaryota > Metazoa > Chordata > Mammalia > Carnivora > Mephitidae > Spilogale > Spilogale gracilis. The sequence goes on from PITA01001752.1 coordinate 56,423, forward strand.
ATGGGATACATTAGAGAATGTTTATATGCTCTGGAGATAATTTAGTAAAAAGAATAAATTGATGATGCAGGAAGAGAAGTCCAAGAGAAAGGGCAAAGTCCATGGGAAAGCAAGTGAATCTAGTGTTCCAAGGAAGGACTTGCCACAGGAACACAGATACATGGTTTTCATTGTCACTGGAGGGAGGACAAGGTGTGGATGTCTGGATTCTTACAGTTTTATATAAACAATAGTGGGGGTATATGGAAGCTTTGTGTTACAGCTTTTATTTCAAAGTTATACAAGACGAAAGGGAAAAGTATGAAACAGTTTTTCAGAGAACTGGAAAGCAATTTGTTTATGGATATATAATCCAATAATGAAGCATACCTGGATACTCGAGGTCATCATCATAAATGTAAAGCTAAGCTATTTAGCAATGTTGACTGTTTTTATCAGACAAATTCAGTTTCACAGTTCAGGTATAGAGTAGGCAGAAAGTGGAGGTTTGCCATGCTTGGGGTACTTAATGTAATAAAAATAAAAATGGAAAGAGACGACAAAGGGATTAAGGATGTCTGCAAGAAAGCGATTATAATGAGGTGCACTAGACCGTGAGATAAGTAAAGAGGGAAAGGATACGAGGTGAAAAATGGATTGTAAAAAAATGGCAAGATCAAGGGTTTATATATCTGATTTGTTTTGAAAATTTGTTGAATAGGAATTCTAATCTTCAGTCTTAGGAATATTAGTTGAACTCTCATGTGAATTAGTCCCCTGTCCCCTGATACTGGCCTTCTGATCACTGTGATGCTAGTGACAATATCAGGGAGTCATCTCTAAGTGTGATTTTGTATAAAACTTAAACATTGCAGCTTCTCTAGATTTAAATCTTATGGTTATTTCATTGCTCCCTATACTTCTTCAAATACCAAACAAAAACCCATTTAACATACATATTGTTGATATGCACATATGCATGTATGTATATATGTATGTATTCTCTCAATCTGTTTTGCTGCATTAAATGCTGGGATATTTTGTTCTTTTTTTAAAAAAAGATTTTATTTATTTTAGAGAGAGAGCATGAGTTGGAAGAGGGACAGAGTGAGAGGGAGAGGCAGAGGAAGAGAATGTGAAGCAGACTCCACTGTGAGTGCAGAGCCCCATGTGGGACTCAGCTCAGTCTCATAACTGCAAGATCATATAACCTTAGTAGAAACCAAGACTTGGACACTTAAACCACCCAAGTGTCCCAGGCAACCTTGATATTTTATTCTTGGTCAGTCTCCCTATATGTTTGTTCTCTCTTCTTGGTACCATACCATCTCTCCTACCCTCCTTAAGAAAACACCTTATTCTTTGATTTTTCGTTTTTCTTCCAGCTTTCCACAACTCAGACTACAAATTTTACTATATTATTTTTCTAATATTATAGAATAAGGTGGCTTTCCTTCTATCCAAGGGAAATTGTATTTCCTGTTTCTCTAAGATTTGCTTCCATCAGTCACTTAACTCCTCTCTAACAGTAGCCTTCGCTCCATGAAGTTTATATTCTTCCATCAATGACTATGATCAAGTTTTCCCTCATTTCCTTCTCTGTCAAGATCCCTTTGTCAAGATCCCTCTGTAAAGATCCCTCCCCTTCCCATTTTTAGCCAAGTTTCATAAAAGATGTATATTTTTTATTATATAACTTTACTCACTCATCCCCCATCTCTCCCTCTGCTTATCTAGACATCAACCCAGTACAAATCTACTTCTATCGTCTACTAAACTACTTCATCAATCCCATGAGCTTCCTTCTAGTTATAAATCTAATGGGTAATTTTTAGTCTCTTAGGTTACTGAATCCTTTGTTTTACCTGAGAATGCTCATGTCTAAACTATTTTTTTTTTTCTTTTAGTCATTGATCCTCAGTCACCAAGTTCTTTTACCTTTCTGTCCATCTATTCTCATCTTTTGTGGATGTCATCTTTTTTTTTTTTTTTAAGCTTTGTAATCCTTCATGTTTGATCCTGTCCACACTGCTTTTTTCTCTTCCTATGCATCTTGGCAGTCCTTTGCACTGAATTATTTTAATTCCCAAAGATTTAAAATATATCTCGTATCTCCAGTACTCCTCCTTGATCTTGAGACATATGTACACAAATGTCTTCTGCACAGATGAGTTTGAATAGCTCAGAATCCATAATTTTTTTTAACTTGTCATAATATATAGCTATGTTGGTGGTATAACTCTCTAGTAACATAAACCAGAATTGTTAAGGATACCCATGAGACTTTGTATCCTTTTCCCAATTATCTAACACCTAATGTATTCTGACAGAAATGTTTTCTGAATATTTATTTGAATGCTTGATTTTTTCATTCTATACCTATTTTCACTGTTCTTGCTCATATCTTATAAAATCCTTTCCAGAAAATCCAAATTATTATTTTACTACAGTATAAAAAGTTCAACAAAGTTGATGTAGAGGAGGGAGCAAAGCTAAGTTCTTTAACAGGGAGATCAATGCTTCTATAAGTTGGCCCCTATTTCTCTCTCTGCACATTTCTTATACTTTCTGCTCCAATGATACTGAATTATATGCAAGTTCATTCACACACCATTTTTCTTTGCTTTTAGTCTTGAGCCATGTCTCTCAGTTCCTGGAATGATCTCCCTAAATTCTTTTACTTGGCTAACTTTCATTCTTCATTGCTCAATTCAAATAACAACCCCCCTTAGAAAGTTTTGCCTATAGACACAGATCATGATAAAGGCTCTACTAACTTCCCATAGAAATTTCTGTTTATGTATACCCCTACCCTTCTATCATTAATCAGACCTTTCTGACAAAACCATATCAGTTCTATTTTCATTATCACTGTTTAGCACAGTACCTGACATGTATAAAATAAAAAATCACACTATGTCAAGTAAATATGACTAATCTAGAATATTTCTAACAGTAGACCTATATCTTATCAGCAGGTAATTCTTTTTTCTGGTTGTGGTAATAGTTAATTGTTCCTGAATATCTACTATGTGCCAGATCCAGAGTTCTGTTCCTCACATGAATTATCCCTGAATTATTATTATCCTTAATAAACCTATTCTCTTGGCTGAAAGAATTAGGGCACAAAGAAATTAAAGTATTTAACTGTGATCACAAAGTTATCAGCGGCAGAGATTGACTTCAAAACCTGAGAATCACAGCCTCATCATAATCTTATCTTATTCTTGTATGATTGATTTTCACCTTCAATATTCTGGAAAGAGATTAAGACACTATTTATTATTATTATTATTATATATTTGTGTGTGTATATATATACTTACATAGAGTTCAAAATCAGGTGAGTGATATATATATTATATATGTGTATATGTGTATATATATATATATATATACACTTACATAGAGTTCAAAATCAGGTGAGTAATAGGTTTAGATATAGCTGTAAATATTTCTATGACTATAATGATATAAAAAATAGAGCTGTGTCTCCATATACAGATAGAATAATAGTAATCTGAATGAATTTGAAATACCTAATACGAAATAATGAGTGTCCAAGAACCAGCAATGTGGCTGTAAATGATTATTCAGAAGCCATATCCCAGCAAAGTCAGCAATCCGATAATGGTCTTACATTTTATTGTTAAATGCAGTGTGTTATCTAGCATAAGCTATTATAAGATCTGCATGAGGAGAAATCAGGACAATAGGATCCAAGAATGAAAGGTTCAGTGACAAAAAAAGAGGTGGAAGGAAAAGCCTGTCTAGGGGGATTTAAAAGGGGGTCTGAAAAAAATCTCTTACATAGAAAGCCAGCCTTACATTATACATTGGAACATGTGGGAATGCTCATTACAATACCCCAAAATCCAGTATAATCTTTTCATTATGAATGTTATTATGGTTTTAAATCAATTTTATATGGGGATTCCTTTTGAGCTTCCAGGAAATTTGGGTCATTCAAACTCAATTTCCTTTAGGGGAAAAAAATTACTTTCCCTTCTTTGAACAGACTTCTTCTGCTACCTGATATACATACTTCAAATTCCTGGGGGCCAAAAAACAAGATATAGAGGTCAAATAATTCACATTTAGTTTAGAGTTTACATTTTTTTTAAAGGTCAGACTCTAATATGTGCCAGGGAAACCTTGTGTTCATTCAAAGAGCATTTTATTACAGTTGCAGAGTCTAATACCATTCATGAATCCTATTCCCTAAGCATAAACCTGCAAAATTACTTGATAGAGTCATAGAGCTCTAAAAACAGGGAGACTGAGCATGTTTTGGAGAGTTGAAAGGCCATAATCACTTCATGTGCCAAACTTCAAGCTAAAAATCCCTAGTGTAGTCGACTTGGGGAAGTGATACTAGCATCATAACACAAAGTGCCACAGCCTGGTCCATTCAGCTTCTGAGGCTGTTTCTTCCATATCCCCTACACAGTATAATAAAGATCACAGAATAAGAAAAGTCCTTCCCAGTGATTTTAGAACTTGGAATATAAGGGAAGTCTCCTTTATTCAGGTTGACTCTAGGAAATATGTAACCCATGAAGTTTGATTATTCATTTTCTTTATTTTTTAATAAGATCCTGTATTTATTTGATAGAAAGAAACACAGCTAGAGTGGGAACACAAGCAGGGGGTATGAGAGAGGGAGAAGCAGACTTCCTGCCGAGCAGGGAGCCTGATGTGGGGCTCGATCCTGGGACCCCAGGATCATGACCTGAGCCAAAGGCAGTTGCCCATCAACTGAGCCACCCAGGTGCCCCTCATTTTCTTTATTTAAAAGTGGGTAGAGATTCTTAAATTGTTCCTTAATTCAAAGTTTTCCTTATAAAAATACTGGATACAGTGAGACAATTGTGTGTGTGTGTGTGTGTGTGTGTGTTTATGTGTTTATATATATACATATGTAATATATATACATATGTAATATATATATGTAATATATATATACACATATATATATTTCTCACACACACACACACACACACATTTGACTTCTTAAGGTAGTGCTTATACTTTTTAATTGATGAGGATAAGGACAAAAGCCAACAATGACCATCTTCAGCCATATTCAGATCCTTGTCAATTACTCTTCTATGGCAAGGGATAGGATAGAAAGTAATTATGAATCTCTGTTTAATACCATTGCTGTGTTGTTTAGTGCATTATCCTTTGTGTGCTTTTTTTGATATTATATATTACACAATGGACATGTTCTTAACAAACTTCCCCTAAGTAGTCTATATAGTATAACTTCTATTTATTTAATCATTAAATGCTTACTGAATACTTTCTATGTAATATACTGTAATACTGGAGGTTTTATGATGAATGCTTCTCCTATTCAGCTAAATGTGTGTGTGTATATATATACTTACACTATGTAAGGCTGTATATACTTACATAGTGTTGAGTCCCTACTCAACTTTTGGATCAAATAATAATACTGATAAAGATAGCAATGGTGAGGAGCATGAAGAGGCACCAAATAATCAGTAAGTGCTTTGGCATGTAATTATATATTTCTACCAATCTAAGGTATATATATAATAATATTACTAATATAAGCATATTGAACCTCAAAGGGGTTAAGTATCTTGCCAAAGTCATAGTCAGTTAGCCACAGAGTTAAAATCCAAACTCAAGATGTTGACTCCAAAGCTAAATCTTTAACTTTTGTGAACCGACATCTGTAAATTCAAGCTCCTTTCATGTCCTGTAAATGCATCTGTTTCACTTGTTCCCATTATGTTTATCGTACTTTTCTACCAACCCTGCTCTAGTGATATGAATTTAACATGCACTCACCTTTTTTCAATTACAAAATCTGTCATTTTCTATGCTTAGAATCATACACTTTCTTCTTTTTGTTTTTCACTCTCTTAAATCTTATCTCTTCCAAGAAGCTTTAAAGTTTTCAAGTTCTGATTATTCTTCAGTTCCCAAACCCTTAGCTCATATAGCATAAGATTTAAAGGAAGGGGGAAAATTCTTTAAATTTGCCAATCAAACTCAGAGGAAAGGAGCCAATCAGGAAAAAGTGACAAACTAACCCTGGCCAGGTCCTCCTTTTTCAGAGCTTACTCAGCTTTATGCTACTGGGAAACAAAGGCAGGAGGATGGATTTGCTCTCTTGTCGATTCCCCAGGCTAAAAGAAGGAGAACAAAAGTATCTGTTCAGCTATAGTGATATATTGTTTGGTTTGAACTATTTAACTTGTCAAGAAGGTTTTGATTGAGAAATTTTTCTATATAGTCTAGGGTACGAAAGAGATGAAAATAGCTGCAGTTTCACTGTCAAAGGAGGGGGAAGGGTTGAAATGTTAAAGCAACACACAAACTAGGTATAAGGCACACAACTACATATAACTAATCTTTGACAAAGCCCTGGAGAAGCATTTGCTTGGCAATGGTGTTTCAGAAATGTGGTATTCAACCGTGGTAATGGTAACATCAGAGGTGGGAGACCTCCAGCTACTTTGGACCTCCTGTAACCTACTTAAACACACTGGAAACTAAGAGACTAGATTGTGAAGGATCCTGAATTTACCTAATTCACCCCTTCTCTTTGGGTGTAGAATTTGAACTAGAGTAGGTCTAACTAATACTATAGTAGAGTGGAAAAATATTGTTATTTGCAACCCAACTTTACCTTCAGCTTGTTGTAACCTGACAGAAAACAGAACAAAACCCATTACTGCTGCTCATTACATTTATATGCATTTTTAATTTTTGTATTTAGTTATATATGTTTTATAAATATTTTTGGAGTCATAGCTATATTTCATTCATTTATGCAATAAACATTTATTGAAGTCCTATGCTAAAAACCAGGTATACAATGATGATCTTTTTTTTTTTTTTTTTACAATTTTATTTATTTATTTGACAGAGAGAAACACAGCTAGAGAGGGTACAAAAGCAGGGGGAGTGAGAGGGAAAAGCAGGCTTGACGCAGGGCTCAATCCTGGGACTCCAGGATCATGACCTGAGCTGAAGGCAGTTACTTAACCAACTGAGCCCACCAGGCACTCACACATTGGTGGTCTTTATTGAGCTTCAAGTCTAGAGAAGAATCAGAGAGTAAATAAGCAAAGAAACAAATGTTAATTAAAAGATGTGATAAGAAAGAATGTAAGGAATAAATTCCAGAAGTGGAGCATTGGGGATGGAGGAAGGTAAGGAGATATTTGGATATATATTAGGGAAGTGATCTTTAGGCTGCGATCTAAAGGATAAGGGTCCACATACCATATAAGGGCAGAGAATGATGCTTATATAGGTAAGGATTAGGTTAAATTAAGGGTCTAAGGCAGGAAGGAACTTAGTGTGTTTGAGAACAGTAAAGCATCTGGTGGTGCTAAAGCATATTAGGGAGGAGAGCCAAAAGATGAAGGTGGAAATGTAGGCAGGATCTAGATGATGAAGAGCCTTGTAGGCCAAGATGAAGTTGTTAGATTCGCTTGGGGTGGCAGTTAAGATCACAGACTTAGGGGCACCCGAGTGGCTCAGTTGCTTAAGTGACTGCCTTTAGCTCAGGTCATGATCCCGGAGACCCTGGATTGAGCCCCACATCTGGCTCCCTGCTGGGCTGGAAACCTGCTTCTCCCTCTTTCACTCCCCCTGCTTCTCCCTCTTTCACTCCCCCTGCTTGTGTTCCCTCTCTGGCTGTGTTTCTCTTTGTCAAATAAATACAATCTTTTTTTTAAAAAAAGATCACAGACTGAAGCCAGATTTTGTTAATAGAATCTAGGTCTTAACACTTAGTAGCTGTGTGACTTTGAGGAAGTTACTTAACTTTTTGTACTTCAGATTTTTTACCTGTAAGTATGGGGACAGTAATAGGACCTACTTCATAAGATTGTTTTGAAGAGTATGAGAGTTAGCAAATGTGAAATAGTATGAGAGAAAGAGAGAGGTACTTTTAATCAGAGGAATGGTATGATCAGAATTGTATTTTAAACAACATGACTGTTGTTGAAGGATAGGTAAGAAAATGAAGAATTAAAACGGAGAGGATAAAAAAATATAATTGTAGGGTCTTAAACTATTTTGACATGAAATGTTATTCACTGATTCTGCGGCATATTCTACTTTGTAGTCTCCTTTTTCCTGTTACCCTTCTCTCTTTGAATACTTTTAACTTGCTTGAATATTTAGTATGAAGGTCATATGTCATAATAATAATGTAGTGGAAAATTATTTTGAATAGCTATGTTATCTCTTGAAGAATTGTAAAGACTAGTGTTTATTTTACTAAACTGAAAAACTGGAAATAAAATTCTTCCTAATTAATTCATTTGTGTAGTAGGCATTTATTGAACACTAATTATATGTTAGACATTCTTCTACTTGTTTAGAATGTAGAACAAAAGCCTGCCTTGTGAAATTTACGTTGCTTTGGTAAGGCAAAATAGTGACCTGACATAGTTGAAAACTATGCCTGAGAGATAGGTGGTCAAAATTATAAAATAAATATTAATAAATATTAAATATTCTAGTTAGTGTATTAGCATTTCCCTCAGCTTGACTAAACTTTATATGGGTTTCTTTGACTCTTGAATCTAACCTCTCTTTTTCTTAGAACATTTCTTTAGAAAATTTATCATTTTAAATTCTTTCTCTGCTCCTTTTAGATGTAAATCTTCATAAAAGCCTCTTGTGGGTTTTTTGACCCAGGAATATCTTTTTCAAGGACCTAGGAGCCATTCCTTTGAAATGTAATCCTCAAGAAAGAAAGAGTATTTTTCCCACATTCCTGTCAGGGTGGGAGGGTAGTAGCCTAGTTTCTGATGGGCACTAATTAGCAAACACAGATGACTTCATCACAGAGAAAACATTTACAAACTCAGTAATGACTCAGTGTGCACCATATTCCCCATTAACTAATCTCCTCCATAACATTCTCCATACTTTAACACTAGCTCCCAGCACTTAAAATATCCTTGTTTTTGTTTCAGCAAAGTTGGGTTTAGATGGTATTCTTGTCTCTCTCTTGTATTGCTGCAGTCTTAGTGAAGTTTTCCTAACCAGAAATTTGTCTGGTGCAAATTTTTTCTTTGATATAACTACATAAAGCTATAGCACAATTTATAGATCAATAAGGAAATGTAATTTTGTTGAGGACTTTAATGTAATTACCTAAAGAAGAGAGAAAAGTGAATATATGAGTATGTATGTATGTATGGGTATGTAAGTGTGTAAAACATATTGAAAGCAGTATCACTAGGAAAGATATCTGATATTAGTCAATATCTGAAATTTATGGAGAAAAAGTAAGAGTTCAGAAGACTTCATTGTCTAAAATAAGATGAGAAAATTGCTAAGAATGGTTACAAACTAAATAATGTCTGACAAAAAAATGAAAACAAAAAATATTGATCTAAGAAGAGCAGGATATTGATAGTTGATTATATATATGCAGTTCATGAGGAGAAATTAAAAAAAAAAAAACTCTAGATGTCAACATACACCACAAAATACTGGAATTATGCTGTGCAAATTATGCTAGTCTGGGAATAAAGTATCTGTAAGTTGAAGGCAGTAATGTTAAGTCGATGCATTTGTCCAAGAAGTAGCCAATAGGGCAATTTAATTTTGAAATTCACGCTTATTATCTTCATGTAAAATGAATTCTATCAACTAGTATGATCCAAATTGCCATATATATTAGATCCTATTCACACAATAGACAAAAAGTACATTAATTTGTGCTTTGAGATTTTAAGCATAGAGAATAAAAAAATGCACATCCATAACTCATATGGCTGAGTGATAATGAGTAAGCAAATTTCAGAATTTTACAAAAAGATTACAAGCCTTGCAATAGTATCCATCATCTGGCACACCCAGGCAGTTGAAATTCAGTTTACATTAGTTAAAGATGGGGCACCTGGGTGGCTCAGTTGGTTAAGCGACTGCCTTCGGCTCAGGTCATGATCCCGGAGTCCCGGGATCAAGCCCCACATTGGGCTTCTTGCTCGGCAGGAAGCCTGCTTCTCCCTCTCTTACTCCCCCTGCTTGTGTTCCCCTAGCTATGTTTCTCTCTGTCAAATAAATAAATAAAATATTGAAAAATGAAATAAAATACATTATTTAAAGTGAAAATGAACTTCTGGGACTTCATCAAAATAAAAAGCTTCTGTACAGCAAAGGAAACAGTCAACAAAACAAAGAGGCAACCCATAGAATGGGAGAGGATATTTGCAAATGACACTACAGACAAAAGGCTGATATCCAAGATCTATAAAGAACTACTCAAACTCAACATCCAAAAAGAAGATGAGCAAGAGACATGAAGAGGCACTTTTCCATAGAAGATATACAAATGGCTAACAGACACATGAAAATATGTTCATTGTCACTAGTTATCAGGGAAATTCAAATCAAAACCACACTGAGATACCACTTTACACCAGTCAGAATGGCCAAAATTAACAAGTCAGGAAACAACAAGTGTTGGAGAGGCTGTGGAGAAAGGGGAACTCTCTTAGACTATTGGTGGGAATGCAAATTGGTGCAGCTGCTTTGGAAAACAGTGTGGAGATTCCTTAAAAAATTAAAAATAGAACTACCCTATGACTCTGCAATTACACCACTGGGCATTTGCCCCAAACATACAGATACATTGAAAAGAAGGGCCATATGTACCCCAATGCTCATAGCAGCAATGGCCACAATTGCCAAATTGTGGAAAGAGTCAAGGTGTCCTTCAACAGATGAATAGATGAAGAAGATGTGGTACCTATATACAATGGAATACTATGCCTCCATCAGAAGGAATGAATATCCAACTTTTGTGGCAACATGGACTGGATTGGAAGAGATTATGCTGAGTGAAATAAGCCAAGTAGAAAAAGTCAAGTATCACGTGGTTTCACTTGTGGTGCATAAGGGGTAATATAGAGGACAGTAGGAGAAGGAAAGTAAATGGGAAGTAGGGTAATTCAGGGAGAGAAATGAAACATGAGAGACTTTGGACACAGAAACAAGCTGAGGGACTTGGAGGGAGGGGTGCGGGGATGGGAGAGCCTGGTGGTGGGTACTGAGGGCATGGATTGCATAGAGCACTGGTAATGGGGCATGGGCAATGAATCTTGGAATACTGAAAAAATAAAATAAATTTAAAGTAATGAACGAATGAATGAATGAATGAATGAATAAATAAATAAATAAATAAATAAATAAATAAATAAATAAATAAGGATAGCCGGGAGTGGGGGGAAGAAACAAATACACAGAGTCAGAAGCCAACTCCTTTTGAGTTAAATGAGAGAACTTGGCAGCTGATATCAGTGATTTAGTATCTAACAGATATTTCTGTAGTTCTAATGCTTTATCTCATTTATCACTAAAGAATGGATAAATAAATATACATTTTATCTGCATGACAATGATAATCATAACTCAATTTTTGCATCTATGACAGGAGTTAAAGACCTGGTGAAAACTAAAATTAGGCATTTATATAGGCTAATATGCCTGCAAATATGGTATGTTTAATTGGCTTTTTTCTGAGGACTTCCTTGAATAAATTGTCATGGAAAAACTTTGCTCAAAGGTTTATACCTTGAATAGTTTGTGCTGTGGTGGTTAAATAAAATTTAAACATACATCAAAATCAGGTTAGATGCCTATTAAAGGGAAGAAGGTATTCAGGATATACTAAATAAACCATCAAAGTAAATTAAAAATAGTTCTTAAGGGGCGCCTGGGTGGCTCAGTTGGTAGAGCGACTGCCTTCAGCTCAGGTCATGATCCTGGAGACCTGGGATTGAGCCCCGCATTGGGTTCCCTGGTCCGTGGGAAGCCTGCTTCTCCCTCTCTCACTCCTTCTGCTTGTGTTCCCTCTGGCTGTGTTTCTCTCTATCAAATTAAAAAAAAAAAAAAATTTAAAAAATAGTAAGTTTTAACAGATCTTCTCTTGATAAGGTAAAAACAAAATACAAAAGTTATGTACAAATTGGAAAAGTAGAAGAACTTAGTCTTCTGTTGCCCCTGTTAAATCTCTCAAAAGTTGTTATCTTGCTAGATTTTAACAATTTGTTGAATATTCAGTTTAAATTAAAATGTGCTAAGAAAGCCAATCATAAAGACTCCCTTTGTACCTTGTCTACAGTACTTTTTAATAAACTTTCAAAAATTCTCCTTGGAATATTATGCTGTGATCACAAAATTGGCTCTATATTGGATTATTTTAAAAGAATTGATTTTCCAGGTTGAATTAGCTCTTTACAGCATTGGTAGATAATCTAAATCATGTCTTGTAAATTTTAATGCAGAAAGGAAAGGACAGATTTAGAGTATGGAGAATTGCTGTGAATACATGCACCTCAATATGGTACTGGATATCAAGGAGTGACCTAAAAGGTAGGTGACACTAGGATAGGAAGGAGGCACTGGCTTGGGAAGATTGAAATCACTCACAAAAAGAAATGAAAGTTAGGTTCACAGATAAATTTGAGGAACTAAAAAAGCTTAATCATTTTTCCAGATTATTACCTGGTTGAACATTTTTAACTGTTTTGTTTATGTTAATATATTCTTCTTGGGAAAGAATATGTAGTTTATCAAGCAGATTAAGAACAATGGGGTCCAGGGCACCTGGGTGCCTCAGTTATTTAAGTTTCCGCCTTTAGCTTGGGTCATGATCTCAGGGTCTTGGGATAGAGCCCCTCATTGGGCTCCCTGCTTGACAGGGAGTCTGCTTCTCCCTCTCATTCTCCCTCTGTGCTTTCTCTCATAAATAAATAAATAAATAAACAAACAAACAAACAAATAAATAAATAAAATCTTAAAAAAAAAAAAGAACAATGGACTACTTAAGTTATGCCTTCTTGACACAATGAGAAAATATAAGTTCCATAGTCATTAGCACAAGAACTCCAAGTTGCTGGGTACCTGCGTGGCTCAGTGTGTTAAAGTCTCTGCCTTCAGCTCAATTCATGATTTCAGGACCTCGATCTTGGGATCTAGGCCTGCATTGGGCTCTCTGCTCAGCAGGGAGCCTGCTTCCTCCTCTCTCTCTGCCTGTCTCTCTGCCTACTTGTGATCTCTCTGTCAAATAAATAAATAAAATCTTAAAAAAAAAAAAAGAATGTCAAGTTGCTTCTGTTTTTGATAGAGGAAGAGTTAAGAGAAGGTTCTCCCTATAAGCTTGTAAATATTGTGATTGGTATTTACATGGCTGAGAAATCCCAGATTTATGCATTCTACACAGATTTCAAATAAGGATAAAATTGCATATTATAACCAATTCTTATTTAAAATATATAAACTGTCCAATGAAAATGTTAGACAAGTAACCCTAATTATTTTCCTTACATTGCATTAATACATAAAAATACAATTGGAGAAATTAAATTTATTTAATGTTTATATTTTTAAAGATGTACAACATGATTTAATTTACACATGCATTGTGAAATGATTGCCAAAATCAAGTTAATTAACACATCCATCACCTCACATGTATGTGTCTTTTTTTTTAATGTATGGTAAGAACAGTTAAGATCTACTCTTTTAGCAAATTTCAAATACACAGTACATTAACTATATTTACCATGCTATACATTAGATCCCATGAACTCATTCATCTTAAAAGTGAAAGTGTGTACCCTTTGACCAATATCTTTCTATTCACCCTGGCTCCACCCCACCCTCATTTTCTGGGAGCCACAGCTCTTTTCTCTGTTACTATGAGTTCAACCTTTTTTAGATTCCATATATAAGTGAGATCATGCAGTAATTGTCCTTTTCTATCTAGTTTATTTCTGTTAGTGTAATGTCCAAATTTATCCATGATGTTGCAAATGGCAGGATTTCCTTTTACAGCTGAACAATATTCCATTATATATATGACATTTTCTTTATCCATTATCCATTCCTGGACATCTAAATTGTTTCCGTATCTTGGCTATGATAAATAATTCTGCAGTGAATATGGAAGTGCAGATAACTCTTCAAGATAGTGATTTCATTTCTTTTGGTTATATACCCGGAAGTGGGGCTGCTGAATCATATCTTAGCTCTATTTTTAAAAATATTTATTTATTTAAGAAAGAGAGAGAGGAAGTGGCAGGAAGAGACAGCATGAGAGGGACAGAGAGAATGTCAAGCAGACTCCTCACTAAGAATGGAACCCAACATGGGGCTCAGTCTTACAACCCTGAGATCATGACCTGAGCAAAATCAAGAGTCAGATGCATAAGGGACTGAGCCATCCAGGTGTTGTTGTTGTAGTTCTATTTTTAAATGTTTTGAGGAACCTTCATAATGTTTTCAGTAGTGACTATACCAATTTACCTTCCCAATGACAGTATACAAAATGGTTGCCTTTTCTGAGTATCTTCAATAGCATCTATTATCTCTTATTTTTTTGATACTAGTCATCTTACCAGATGAAAAGTGCTATCTCACTGTGCTTTTGACTTGCATTTCTTTTTTTTTATTAAAGATTGTATTTATCTATTTGACAGAGAGAGACATTGCAAAATAGGTAGATAGGCAGGCAGAGAAAGAAGGAGGGGGAGCAGGCTCCCTGCTGAGCAGAGAGCCCGATGTGGGACTCAATACCAGGACCCTGAGATCATGACCTAAGCCAAAGGCAGAGACCCAACCCTCTGAGCCACCCAGGTGCCTCTTTATTTGCATTTCTATGATTATTAGTGATGTTGAACACCTTGTCATGTTTTTTTTTTTACATACATATCTGTTTTGTGTTGTTTACATACATATCTGTCTGCTTTTACTTTTGTTTTACAAAAACAAAGACAAAATGTCTAGATCCTTACCCATTTTTTAGTTGAGTTGTTTTTGTTTGTTTGCTATTAAGTTATATAAGTTCTTTATATATACTAGATATTGATCCCTCATCAGATTCATGGTTTACAAATATTTTTTCCCATTTCATAGATTGACTTTTTGTTGGTTGCTTTCTTTGATATACAGAAGCCTTCTAGGGGTGCCTGGGTGACTCAGATGGTCAAGTGTCTGCCTTTGGCTGGGCTCACAATCCCAGGGCCCTGGGATCAAATTCCGCATACAGCTCAAGGTTAAGTGGGGAAACTGCTTCTCCCTCTCCCTCTGCCCCCTGCTTCCCTCACTTGGGCTCTTTCTCTCTGTTAAATAAATACAATCTTCCAAAAAAAAAAAAAAAAAGGAAGCATCCTAGTTTGAGGTAGTCTCACTTTTCTGTTTTTGTTTTTGTTGCCTACCTTTTCATGTCCTATTCAAAACTTATTGTTATGACCAATAACAATGATTTTTTTCTCAGTTTTCATCTAGACATTTTATAATCACAGGTCTTACACTTAAGTCCTTGATCAATTTTGAATTGGGTTTTGCATATGGTTTGAGATAATGGTTTAGT
Organism: Spilogale gracilis; assembly: GCA_004023965.1. Taxonomy (NCBI): domain Eukaryota; kingdom Metazoa; phylum Chordata; class Mammalia; order Carnivora; family Mephitidae; genus Spilogale; species Spilogale gracilis. The sequence goes on from PITA01001752.1 coordinate 71,787, forward strand.
TTCATTCTTTTGCATATGAATATTCAATTTGTCCAGTACCATTTATTGAAGAGACTAGCCTTTCCCCATTGTGTATTCTTAGCACCTTTTTCAAAGATTAGTTGACTGTATATGTGACAGTTTATTTCTGGGTTCTCTGTTTTATTACACTGATCTATATATCCCTTTCTGCCAATATGATACTGTTTTGATTACCAAATTTCTATAAGGTAGTTTGAAAAGGAAGTGTGATGCCTCCAGCCTGTTTTATTTTTCCCCAAAGTTGCTTAAGCTATTTAGGATTTTTGGGGAATTTATGAAAATTTGGGGATTTTTCCAATTTTTTCTTTTTGTCTGCATTTGTTGAGATGGCCATGTGGTTTTTAATCCTTCATTCTGTTAATACGGTATCTATGTCCTGTTTATTTAGTATGTATGTTGAAACATTCTTGCATCACGAGGATAAATACCATTCAGTCATGCTCTATATCCTCTCAATGTGATTTTGTATTCTGTTTGCTAATATTCTGTTAAACTTTGCATCTATGTTCATCAGAGATACTGGCTTACAGTTGTCTTATCTCATAATGTCTTTACCTTTGGTGTCAGGGTAATGCTGGTCCCATAAAATAAATTTGGAAGTATTCCCCCTTCTTTACTTTTTCAGAAGAGCATTAAATGTTCTTTTAAATTTGGTAGAATTCACATGTGAAGCTATTTATGAACTCTTAATTGTTGATGATTGTGAATGTTGTGATGTTTGTGATTATACTTTATAGTATAATGTGACCAAATAAACCTTCGTGCTATCCAATTATTTTTAAAAAACGTAAGTTTTTTGTTTCTTTTATGGAAGAACACAGTGTAAATTTACTTGTTTTTCCCATTTTTGTAGGAATTCACTATTTCATATTTGAATACAGAGTATTTAACTTATTTTGTATATGTAATCTTAGTACACTCTATAGAATACCATATAGTGTACTTTAAATTATTATTTCAATCAAGTTCATTTCATTAACTTTTCTATTATTCTCCATTACCCAAATGACAAATCATATGATATGATGTATTCAGTTAATCACTGAACTTTCAAGAATCTGTATTAAGATCAAATATTTAGTATCATTGCCTTGAATACTAATTTCTTTTTTTTTTTTTTTTAAGATTTCATTTGATAGAGAGAAACGTAGCTAGAGATGTAACATAAGCAGAGGGAGTTAAAGAGGGAGAAGCAGGCTTCCTGCCAAGCAGGGAGCCCGATGTGGGGCTCGAACCCGGGACTCTGGGATCATGACCTGAGCTGAAGGCAGATGCTTAACGACTGAGTCACCCTGGCGCCCCCTTGAATGCTAATTTCAAAATACATACTGAGAAAGATGACGTCAATCATATTGAAGTATATTTCATATATCTCATAAAGATTTTATTATATAAATATATGAGGAAATATACAATTTAAGAAAAATATAACTCACTTATATTATCTAGGAAAATGGCATAATTAGGCTATGGAGTAAATGACTTATTTAAATTAACAAAATGTCTGTTTGTCCATGACTTTAGAATATACCAAGGAGCTTATGCTAGATGAGAAATAAAGTAAAAGATAATTATTTTTCAAAGTAATACAAAAAAAATGTGTCATATATGGACAACTGGGCAAAGGTGATGAAAGAACAGAGCAGGAAACATGGACAGTTACATCAGATCTGGGCTGTAGAGGAAGGAGTCAGCAGGAAATATGCCAAGGTGACAAATGGTCAGTACAATGTAGTTTAAGAATGGCTAATATTCATCTTTTAGTTGGTCCTTATATAGAACTATAATCTATTAATTTTCATCATTTTCTCAAATCATTGGTAAGGTGTTAGTCCACAGTTTTGTTTTAATGATACTTTGAAAAGTTAGGAATTTAAGTAACATCTACTAGTAATCAGTATAGTCTGAAAATGTAACCTGAACAGGAATCAAAGACAGAGATGGAAAATTTAGTAGAGGTAAAAAACTGGAGCTGGGAATCATAAGGGAAAGCCATAGGAAACACATGTACTTCTACTCCCAGCAATCCCAGACAAAATTATGGAATGTAATTGTTTTTCCAGGACGTGAAGGTTCAAGCAGTTTTAACAGGCAATTAAAGAAGATGCTGAAAGAATGATTTGATGAAATTTGGGCAGCTGACATCTTCATTCCAACTATATGTATATATATGATCTTTTTACATTAGGAATAATTAGTGACTAACTGCTCATTGTTTAGTTTTAAGAACAATAAATTTTTTGTTTATTGAAGTTTAATCATTAACTTATGGCTACTAACTGTAGCACTTATGAACAGGTAGGTAGAGAGCTATAGAAAACAAATATCCTTACAGAAAGAAATGATTTTCCAACTTAAAAAAAATCTTTCTAAAGTTATCTTAATTAAAAAGTATCAAAATAATTAAATTTGGAATTTATTTTGTATATTTTCCCAGTCATATTTCAAAAGGATCTCTCAGATACCAATTATTTATTAAAAAAATCTTTATCAAATTATTTAACTTGAAATGTTCATTCATTTGTCCACAGTACTCTTATGCCAGTATCTATATTAAATGCTGTGAGGAAATTTTCTAAACCTCTTTTTACTTTTCCGTAAGTAAGCAATTGATTTACACTTTCAAATAAAAAATGTAAAAACCTTGATTTTGGCATTTGGTTTTAAAATAAAAAGAACTTCAAAAGCTTAGTCCGGATTTGCATATTTTAAAAGCAGATGATTTCAAAGTTATAGAAATATTTACTTATGTTTTTTATTATTCATATATATAGATTATTAATTCAGATTATTAAGAATAAGCAGAGATTGTTAAAAATTAGATTTTGGTATTCCAAGTGTGTAATACTTGTTTATTATGTATGAAACAATAAATTAATGTAACAATATTTATTTTTTTGTTATTACTTTTTTTTAAAGATTTTATTTATTTGACAGAGAGAAACACAGCCAGAGAGAGAACACAAGCAGGGAGAGTGAGAGAGGAAGAAGCAGGCCTCCCGCCGGTAAGGGAGCCCGATGTGGGACTCAATCCGGGGTCTCTGGGATCATGACCTGAGCCGAAGGCAGTCGCTTAACCAACTGAGCCACTCAGGCGCCCCAATGAAACAATATTTAAATTAATAGTATTCATTTTCGGTGTAAGAGATACCTTAAGCATAGGACATCATTTGTTTTCAAAAGTACAGGTAACAACTATATACTTTGCCTAACCTTAATAATATATTCTTAACATTTTATAGGACATGAATATAATCAACCATCAACTTCTTTAGAAATATAATGTTTGGGATTTGGGTGTGGAATTTGGCAATGAGATATGGTAGCAACATAAAATTAGTGTGACAGTTTGGATTATTAAATCTTTATCAACTAATTCTTTCAGAGCATGTTTGGTAATCTTCAACTCTGGCTCAATTCCAATGTAGATAATTGTTCTCCATATATATATATATGCATATATGCATATATGCATATGTATATATAATGTATACATATAAGTGCACATATGTAATATATAAATATATATGCAATATGTACACACAAATACATATATGTGCAATGTGTTCATGGTATGTATATTATTTATATGCATAATATACATTTCATTTTATAGTTTTTTTCTAATGAAATTATCTTTGAAGTCAGCCTTATGGGCATCTGGGTGGCTCAGTGGGTTAAACCTCTCCCTTCGGCTCAAGTCATGATGTTGGGATCCTGGGATCCAGGCCCACATCAGGCTCTCTGCTCTGCGGGGAGCCTGCTTCCTCCTTTCTCTCTGCCTGCCTCTCTGCCTATTTGTGATCTCTCTCTGTGTCAAATAAATAAAATCTTAAAAAAAAAAAAAAGCCTTAAATCACAAGAGAATTCGACATGACCAATGTTACAAAGATGGGCTATGATTATCTAATCAGTACTTACATTTTGAACTACAACCAGTTATTTAGGGTCTATGTACCTAATTATTTATGTAAATTTTATTACTTATACTATGTAACATTATTGTTATGAGAATAAAGTGATATATCTTGGGAAAATGCTAACCTCAAAATGACTGAAATCATGCATTCAAAATTATTTTATTTGCCTTCTGTCTTTTTTCTCTGATCATTTGGCTATATAGAAAATTTAAAAATACACCAAATTTTTCAAACCCTTTCTATTAATGAGAATGGTTCTTTAAGAAATCATGATTTTTATTAGAATATTCCTCATAAATGCCACAATTATTAATATACAGATAAGTAATTTATTTTATTTTCACATGTTAAAGTCAGCAATTCTGAAACTAAGTCTTAAAAGTTTAGAATTTAATTCAGTACCAGAGAAAGTGCCTTTTTAAGTAATGAAAATTATGGATGAGGGAGTGGGGAAACATGTTCCAGTAAGTAAGGTATCCACAGGAGAAATAAAGACATCAGATGGACTGAAATAAATATAGTTAGTTTGAGTGTGATGAAGAGCAAAGTCTGACAGGTGCAGTGGCACCAATATTAAGGGCTAGGATGTTTAATATTAAGGGTTATGAATATGAATGATTATGATGGTATTTTATGTGTCAACTTGATTTTGCCACAAGTCCTAGGTGCTTAGACATTATTCTGAGTGTTTTTAGTTGAAGTTAACATTTAAATTGGTAGACAAAGCAAAGCAGATTACCCTCCTTAATGTAGATGGGTCTAATCCAACTAGTTCTTGACCTGAGTAGAACAAAAAGACTCACCCTCTCCTGAGCAAGAGAGATTTCCTCCTGCCTGACTTCCTTTGAACTGGGACACTAGCTTTTTCCTGCCTATCAACTCAAACTGAAATTTTGGCTCTTGGTGAGCCTGACAGTCCTTTGACTGGATCCTATACCATTAGCTCTCCTGATTCTCAGAACTTTGGATTCAGAATAGAAGTATATCTTCTGCTATCCTGGTTTCCAATGTGCTAATTCACCCTGCAGATATATATATGCATATGTACATATATAAACTACATATATAGTTAATAGACTGTATATACATATATACATATATGAACATATGTTGGTGGGTATATGTGCAATCTCTCACATGCATTCTCTCTCCTCTCAGAGTATTGGGTTTGTTTCTTTGGAGGACTCTGAGTAATAAAATGTTGTTTTAAGCATTTTTTTTCTTATTTATCAAGGTATAATTTACATCCAGTAAGATGCATCTTTTTAAGTGTGCTGTTTAATAACTTATCATCATGATCTAGATATGGAATATTTCTAAGACTGCAGAAGTTTTCCCATGCCCATTTGCTTTCAACCTCTGGATTTTGTGTTCTTCTTTTTCTTTTCTGGGATGTCATATACATAGACCAGTTTTACTCAAGAATAATATAGTATTTGAGGACAAGTAGACAATAAAATTGAAACAAGACTCAAGGACAAATGCAATGTAGCACCACCTTAGGGGCTCTGGAAGTATATCCCCATCTCAGTTTAAAAGTGATAAACAGGATAGGTAGAGCAGGTTTTGAAAATTTCCAGAGTATAAATCAAAAGTCTTGTGGTTTTACAGAGTCTGCCAACTCTTCCTGACATTGTTTTGAGAAATGGAAATATACCCACGTCATTAGGCTTTCTTGATCTACAAGTGCAATATCATCTGTATATTATTTATTAGAATAAAAACATACTAAGCAGGTGACTAAGTAATACCACACTAGTATTAGGTTGAACAAGCCAGGGAGAGTTTTTGATGTGGGAAGTGATCTATTAGAGCTACTTTCTTAAAGCGAAATTGATTCACTATTAGGATTTTAGGAAAATAATCAGTTAAAAAAACTCTGCAATAATTTTTATTGATCAAATAATGACCTACTTGGTCATTATTATGCCTGGAATCATGGCAAGAAAGGGGCTGAAATGACTGATGAAGGCTTTGTGGAAATAGCAAAAGGGAGAACTGAAACTAAAAACTTAAATTTTCATTAGCATGTAATAGATCAGTGAGAGGGATACAGGGAAGAACTGAGGGCTGTCATATAATGCCATTAAATACAAACCCACTTCACTTCAGAGCTAGAAAAACAGGTCTGCATCAGTAAAAGAAGGAGAGGGACTAGAAGCATGTGCTGTCATAGAAGTCAAGGAAAAAGATTCTCAAGAAGTGGGGTCAGGGTCTAAGGATTTAAAGGAGGAAGGAGGACAGAGTGAAAAAGACCAGATAGGAAAATCATACTTATTGGCATTTTATTGCAGAAGGTATTTTCACATATGTTTTAGAATGTTCTTTTGATAACAAATCTGAGAAGTAAAATCTGAGATTCACAAGATTTTAATAGGCTGACCAAAGTCATACAACCAGTGAAATGTAGCACTGAAATTTAATCCTAAATTCTAAAGAAAGAGAATTATGAGGCCTTCTGAAATGATCATAAGGCAATTATTGGTCATTATCAAGAAAGTTGCATCACGGGCACTTGGGTGGCTCAGAGGATTAAGCCTCTGTCTTTGGCTTAGGTCATGATCTCAGGGTCCTGCTTCCCCTTCTTTCTCTGCCTGCCTCTCTGCCTACTTGTGATCTCTCTCTCTCTGTCCAATAAATAAATAAAATCTTAGGAAAAAAAAGAAAGTTTCATTACTAGTATTGTTGACATATAGGAAAATTGAAAGAAATTAAAAAGTGAGCAGAGAGTAAGAAAATGGGTCACTAGTCTTTCAAGTTCGTTTGTTCGTTTTTTTTTTTTTTTAAGATTTTATTTATTTGACAGAGAGAAACACAGCCAGAGAGGGAACACAAGCAGGGGGAGTGAGAGAGGGAGAAGCAGGCTTCCCGCGGAGCAGGGAGCCCAATGTGGGACTCATCCCAGGTCTCCAAGATCATGACCTGAGCCGAAGGCAGTCACTTAACCAACTGAGCCACCCAGGCACCCCGCTAGTCTTTCAAGTTTTAAGAAAGAGGAAACAAAGGTAAGTAACTCAGGGGATTAACTTGAGTCAAAAGGGGATGTCTCCAGGTATGGAAGGAATTAAAATTGCTAGGAGGAAGATTACAGAGAATAGTTTCAAGAACAATCAAACTGACAACTCTTGGCAGTGTAGTTCTATAGCTGAGAATTGAACTATATAGGATTTAAATGTTTTCAAGAGCTTTAAATGAGAGGGGAGTTATTGTTTTAGTTCCTAGTATTGTTTGTTAAACTTATTTTTATTTATTTTGAGGACATGAATTATTTTTGAGACTGAAAGTGTCCTTTATTTTAAAGAAAATTGCTTGAATGTTTAGGAAGTGGTACATCTTGGAATGATGAGTTTTAGAGCAACTAAGTTTGAGATCCCCAATGTTGTGAAAGGCTAATTTTGTTGTAGGTGTAATAACATTCCTGAATTTTCCCTGTGTATATCTGTTTATAAATATTTGTCCATGTTGTGAGTGTATGTGTGTGTATGTATGTGAGCACGAGGGCACACTCACATTCACATGCATGTGTTCAGGCCTATGCCTTTGCTTTTGTTTAAGAAATAACTGCAGAAATATAGGAGCAAAGAGCAGATGAAGGAGAAAAATAAAACAGAGCTACCTCTTCATTTTATACTGTCAAGGAACCATAAAAGCATCTGACTTGGTTATATGAAAGCCCTAGACATGAATTTAGAACAATACTAGTTAAAATATATTGAAGAACTAGTCATGTGTTAAATGACTTTTCTTTGGTTTGTTTGTGTGGGGGGGGCGGTGCATGGGTATGTGTATTACATATAAAGCCATTTAATTCTCTTAAAACTCCTCTAATATAGGCATTACTTTGATATTAATTTTATAAAAATGAAACTCTATAACTTGCCTAAGGTCATAAAACTGGTAATCGGAAGAGCTAGGCTTTACTCTAGGTCTTACAACCTCAGAGCCCAGGTTCTTAACTAGTCTCCTCTATAGGCTTTTATAAAATATGCACTGGGAAGGAAACTAATGATCTGATTATTATTGCGTGGGGCAGCATGGGATAACACAATTGCCTAGGAATAAGAGGTTTTCCAGATGTGTGAGTGGCTACTCTGAATGTTCAAGGAGAGTAATATTGGGATGAAAAATTAGATTTTGGGTCTGCCTTCCAAATGACAGATATGTGGACCACATGACTATGGCAATATAGTCTAATTTCCCCAGATAATTATATTAACAAAATTTAATACTGTGACTTTGTCTATTCTTAATCTTTCTTACAGAATATGAAGGAGAGCAATCACAGGGGAAACCAAGTATTACATGGCATCTTTCTTTCTTTCTTTCTTTCTTTCTTTCTTTCTTTCTTTCTTTCTTTCTTTCTTTGTTTTGTTTTTTGTTTTTTGTTTTTTGTTTTTTGTTTTTTGTTTTTTGTTTTTTGGTGTGTTTGGTTTTTGAATTCAAAGACTGTAAATAGGGCAGTATTTGGAGAGGCATAGTTGAGGAAGAATATTTTCCCTTTCCTCTTGCTTTCAGGCTGAGAGTTGGGGAAGAAAATAGCTTCCATTCTAAATTTAGGGGATGACGAATAGAAAAGGCATGTGGTCTTACTACTTTCATCAAGAATTTTGAGGGCACCTGGGTGGCTCAGAGGGTTGGGCCTCTGCCTTTAGCTCAGATCTTGATCTCAGGGTCTTGGGATCAAGTCCCACATATGGGCTTTCTGCTCACTGGGGAGCCTGCTTCCTCCTCTCTCTCTGTCTGCCTCTCTGCCTATTTGTGATCTCTCTGTCAAATAAATAAATAAAATCTTAAACAACAACAACAAAAAAGAATTTTGAGATATGCCTTCCTTATCACATAGGCATGGGGACATGAAGTAGAAAGCCACACTGGATGTCAGAAACAGGGCAGCCCTGAGCTAACACCCTGGATTGTGCTTCCTTGTACTATTGTGGCAGGATGTGATTGTCTCCCATTTCGTCAGCTGTGTCTGAAAGTTAGAATAATTGAAGGGGCCTATTGTCCAGGGTCCTTAATATCTGTCTGCAATATATGTCACAAATTCTCATGTCCTTCTTAAAATATTTCTTCATCTGCCTTCTGGGATTTCATGGTCTTGTTTTTACTCCTGTCTTACTAATTGTACCTTTACCTTTTAATTTGATGATTCCTCTTCATTTCCAACATTTCAAAATGTTGTAGTGACCTATAAACAAAAATCTCATCTAGTTCCATAGTTTAATGGGCCATCTGCATGGTAATGACTGTAGCTTGGGTTCCTTCTCTGACCTCCAAACATAGATATTTAACTTTCTGTGACTTCTTCACTTGTATGCGTAATAGTCCTTCCAAAACTAATATGCAGGGATCTAATGTTTGATCCCCTTCCCTGTCCTGACCCCAAACAGCTTTTTTTTCTTCCAGATTTTTTCCCCACCAATAAACAAAACTCAATTTCTCCATTATTTCAGGTAATAAAATTTGAAGTTATCATTATTTCATGTACTTATTTAATAGTAATTGACTGAGCATTATCTCTAACCCATTGTGCTATGAAATTATACAATAGTGGAGAATAAAAGCATTCCTATTCTTAATCTTAATGATTACAATCCCGAAGGACGATGTAGACAATCGACAATAAACCATATGCATACTAATAAGCAGATGACATAGTATCATGAAAGGTGACAAAAAAGAAAATAGGGGGGGAAGAAAAATGGAGCAGGGTGAGGCAGATTGGGAAGAAGAGAATGAGTTGTAATACTAAATGGGAAGGTCAAGATAGGCCTAACTGGGAAGGTGGGAGTTACCTCAAATGCCTGGTGGTGAGAAAATTCACAGAAGGAGATGAATATAACTGCAAAAAAAGTGTTCTGAGGAAGGGTCAACATGAGAGGGGACCTGAGGAGATAATACACTTGACATCTTTGAGAACTAGCAAGGAAACCAGTGTGTCTGAATATGGATCAGCAAGAAAAGAAAACCAAAGACGTTACAGAAGGACACATTCTGAAAGTCCTTTTGGGGACTTTGTAACAACCATGGCCTTTTACTCTAGTCCATGAGATGGGAAGCCATGTGGGATTCAATTAAATGTTTGGCATTTTATGTTTTAAGTTTCAAAAGAATTACTCTGGCTACTCCACTGAAAATATAGATGGGATGGGGTGATAGGCAAAAGGAGAAACATAGGCAAGAGCGCTTTCACATTAACACTTGTGATTAATGGTGATGGTTGTGACCAGGGTGATAGCAGTAGAAATGATGTGAAGTGGTTAGATTTGGAATATATTTTGTGTCCCACAATAAATCTGTCAGCACATCTGTCAATTCTATATTAAGCTTACGTCTAGAATCTGACTTTTTCTTTTTTTTTTTCATCTACTATCATCTTGAACTGATAGCTGTGCCTAAATTAATAGAATAACCTTCTATCTGGTTTCACTTGTTTCCACTCCTACCCCCACTCTCACTGAGTCACCATACAACAATTAGAATGATTCCTTAACACATAAGTCCAGTCTTTCTTCTCTTCAGATTTCTCTTCAAAATTCCGTGAAGTTTTCCATCATATTCAGAGTAAAAGGTAAGTCCATAAAATGACCAACAGAGACATATATGATCTGACTCATCATTTACCTCATTAACTTCTCTTGCTTCTCTTCCAATTTTCTACTCTACTCTTCTGTAGTCCTCTCTAGGGTATTTATACTTACTGTTTCTTCCACCAAGATATCTCTTCCATGATGTCTGTGAAGTTGATTTACTCTCATATTTCCCTTTACCTGAAATCAAATGTCATGATATCAGAGAATTCCCTAATCATTTAAAAGGAAGGAAGGAGGGAGGGAAGGAAGAAAGAAGGGTAAGAAGAAAGGAAGAAGAGAGAGAAAAATGGAAGATGGAAAATAGAGGAACCAAAGGCATACCTCTTTATGAAAGGAATTTAAAATACTTTTATGCCAGTCTTATGAAAAGCAAAATATAACAGGTAGATTCTTTTCCATATATCAATGGATATATGCCTTGTAATCTTTGTAATATCATATCTGTAAATGTCTCAGTGTTTAGGAAGACCTCCATAGAGTTATGAGTGACTGATTTCCTTAACACCCAACTTTTCCTCTTTTTGTATTTTAAAATTTTAATAGCATTTTAATTTATTAAAATAAATATAACAGTATATAAGCTATATATAATAAAGAATATAAATTATATAAAACTAATATATATAATTTTATTTATTGCTACAAAAAATGAATGATTTGTCTATAGGGTAGTTTTACTATTTTAAAATGGTATTAGTTTGTTTCATTAGAAAATTATTGAAATATATTTTTCACATACTAATTACAGGATCAAGTATAATACAATGATTTATATTTAATTCAGTAATTTCAAAATATAAAGATAAGGGTAAGGCAAATATTCCAGTGGAACTGCAGGATAAGAATATACTAATAGAATCTTAATTTGACAAAAATATAGAGTATTTAGTAATTCCTGATCTCTCTGAAAACTGACAGATGGAGGTGAGATTTCATTTATTCTGCCTTTCAATGATATAAATTCCTTGAGACCTTCTTTATTATAGTTCCATAATTCTTCTTTAGAAAAAGACAGAGTCTGCATTATTTCTTTTATAAAGCTCATCGTAGAATCAATAAGTAACATTCTAAATTCATTCTTCGCATCAGCAGGCTCTCTTTCTCTTCTCTTATCCTGACAGCCTTTGCTGTACTATACCATCTGAGGTTGTCACTAAGCCTTCAGCATCAGGTTTCCTTAGCAACATAAGGCTTTTTTTTTCTTTCTCCCACTGTCTCTATCTGAATTAAAAAAAAAAAAAATCAATTTGTAATAATCCCTGAAAACATAAGAAAACATTCAGTCTGAGGCATATGAAGTTAACAATGAAAATGGTGAGTTACAAATGAAATTGGAAATAATTAAATTATAGAGAAGTATTTTGCTTATGGATTTATACAAAGCTCCAGATGGCTTTCTGTATTCATCTCCAGATTAGCTAAATAAAGGGCAAGCCTTATGTCAGCCTGTACTTGGCTTTAATGAGTTTACCTTTATACTACAACAGGTTAAGGCTTTTAGCACCTTGTTTCAGAAACCGCATATAAAAGAAGCTTTATTTGATTAGGGTTCTGAGAAACAAGTGAAACACACTAGGTGTGTGCAGACATTAACAGTAATCACAAGCCTTCCAGAGTTGCAAACTTCTTGGCTAATGGTTGAAAATCAGGGGTAAGTTGTACTTGATTCCACCTAGAAATTATTTTTATTATGAGATTACAAAACTGCCTAGCTGAATTGAACACAACCACAAAGATCTCTATTAGTCATCATAAGCATTTCTTTAAACAGTATTTTTACCTGATTTACAAAAACTTCTTTGTCATATGCTTAAGGGTATACATTCTATTTGAATCAAGAAAAATAAGTGCTTTGTATTCTTTGGATCTGAAAACAATATAATGTTTGTCTCCTCTGAGCTATAGGATCTAGGGTAACACCAGTCTTTATTTAATCATAATATACTTAGAGTTGCTTGAGATTTTTAAAGTTTTACCCTATTGTCCACTAGCATATATAGTGCTGTGAAATGTCAATTGCAAAATAAAATGTATAATTTTCAGTCTCAGTTTTATAAAAGATGTTAACCATAAATCTGGAAATACTTAACAAAGTGTTTTGGAAGCTCCTTTTATTGTCATGTTCATACTCACCAAATGTTCCTTCTCAATGACACTCTAAAGGCAGCATTTTCTTTTGACATTGTTGTTAATTTAACTTTATAGCTTATTAGATATGATGATTTATTTTTAAAAAGAAAATATAAAGATGATTTGAATGTCACACAGCCTTACCTTATTAACATCATGTCAGTTTTATTTTAGTATTTACATGATTCATGCCTCAACAGGATTCATCAGTACTATTTAAATATTGAGATTCTTATTATCTTAAAAATATTTAGTTAATTATTGAAGTATTCATAAATTATGTTTTGAGCCACTTATATTTACTTAGTATATGATTTTGAAATGACAGACTATTTCTTAAACTAACGGTTAATTTTATTTTAAAAATTAATGAAATCGTATGCAATATTGTCATAGGTACTAATATGTCTTTCTATCCTAAAAAATTCTGCCCCCAAATTACTAAATATTGAATTTCACAAAATACATATTATATGTGTACATACAAATTTTGTAATATATGGTTATGCTACACTGATATTACTATCTCTAATGAATTTTTTTAATTTAAAAGTTAATATTCAGGTAATAAGGATGTCAATTTATAGTGTTTTTTTTTTTTTTAAGATTTTATGTATTTATTTGACATAGAGAAACACAGCCAGAGAGGGAACACAAGCAAGAGGAGTGAGAGAGGGAGAAGCAGGCCTCTCACTGAGCAGGGAGCCGGAAGCGGGGCTTGATGTAGGGTTTGATCCCAGGACTCTGGGATCATAACCTGAGTCAAAGTCAGTCGTTTAACCAACTGATCCACCCAGGTGCCCCAAGGATGTCAATTTATAGTATTAAGAGCATTTAGAAAAAAAAATATTACTAGTAGATTGTGTTTATATTCTCAACCAAAATCACAGTTGTTAGTAATTCAGATTTTAAAGAAATTATTAAGAAATGATTTTAGTCTTTACCTTCCTGGAATGCTGAGTTACAATTACAATTTTAATTGCTTTAAAATTGCTTTTAAAGGGGTGCCTGGGTGACACAGTTGGTCGAGAGTCCAACTCTTAGTTTCTGCTTGGGCTGTAATCTTGGAGTCCTGAGATCAAGCCTTGGGCTCTATGCTCAGCGTGGAGTCTGATTGGGACTCTCTTTTCCTCTCCCTCTGCCCCTCCTGCCTTGTACTTTCTCTTTCTCTAAAATAAATGGCTAAATCTTAAAAAAAAAAAAAAAAAAAAGATGCTTTTAAAAATAAAAAAGATACTTAGGCTACTTTATATAGAAATGAAAAAGATATGATCTTGATTTTATCTTGATTAAAATAGTTTATTTTATTTTATTTAGTTTTAAAGACTTTATTTGAGAGAGAGAGAAAGCATGAGTGGGGTTGTGGAGGGAAGATCAGAGGAAGAGGGAGAAGCAACCTCCCTGCTGGGCAGGAAACAAGCACAACATGGCTCAGTCCCAGACCCCTGGGATCATGATCTGATCTGAAGGCAGACACTCTACTGATGGAGCTATCTTGGTGCCCTAAAATAGTTTTATAATTATTAATAATAATTATTTATTAATAATAAATATTATTCAGTGTTCAAGAACTCAAATACCTAAATGTGAAGAAAGTTCCATGTTGTAGCAGACAGAAAACACATTCAAGATTTTCAAAGATTTTCTGCCTTACAATTAGAGAACAGGTTTTGTGAGAACAAGGAACAGCCATGATTTCTCTTTCCAACTAAACCTTCAAACCCAACACCGAGATTGTCATCTGGGGACATTCAAGAAATACTGAGTAAATTAAAATAAAAACAAACACCTACATTGCATAACTTGTTTCACTTTCCATTTCTACAGTTGTCTCAGAGCAATAGTAAGTTGCTTAGGAAAAGAGGAAAGAAATAAAGGAAGTAAAATATTTTTGGTGGAGAATTGCCAACAAGCCCTTATTAGCAATTCCAGCATAAATTATCATCTTATATGACCCAGGTTCTTTGCCAGGTTCTTGCCTTAAAAGGCGACATCTACAGGATTCAATGTTCCCTATGTGTGCCTTAGGATGTCAGGAGGCTAATCATTTAATGATCTTAATAAAAATTTTATGTTTGTTGAGGCTTACAAAAACTTCAGAGGTGTCCACACATCTTTGGAAGAGTCTGAACAAATTTAAATGCTTTAGTTATTTTCTATCCCAACTGACATAAATAAATGCTTCATTTCACTTCTGTCTCTATGGTGAGATCGAAAAAGTGAAAAATTAAAGCATACCACCTCACAAAAACTGTGTGTTTTAGAGGATATTCTATTTTAAAAGATAACAAAGCTAATATTTCTGAAGATCCTTCTTGAGAATAATGCTGAATAAACAATCTTCATCTTTGAATAAACCAGAAGAAATGGAAATTACTAAATTATACCTCCGGCCATATATTGGGTTTTGCTTAAAGAAAACTTAAAGTGTATCATTGTCTTACAAGGTTTAACAGACTCCTGATGTTCTCAGAAAACTAATTTGAGAGCATTGTGTGGTGTTTCCTACTTACCATGTCATACTCATTTTAACCAGGTGAATTTTCTAATGTAGATGATCAAAATAGTAGCTACTAGATTTATGGGGCTGACAATCTTGAAGAAATATAAAGTGTCAACCATTAGTTTTATACTCTGTATTTTGAAAAGCTACTCGGAAACCAAATATAGTTGAAGTTTAAATTATAAATTTATTCCAATTTGTTATTTTATAGCAAGAAATAAAACAGCATCAGATTCTGCAGAGATACCTTCTTTATCAACACATGTTTTTTCCTCTGAAACAAAATATATAAACCTGAATTATAATTCTAACTGCGCTTGTTGAATTTAGGATCTAAATGGGGAAATATTAGATTAGCATAATAGTTGAGAATGGGTTCTGAAGTCAGATGTATATGGCTGAAAACTCTTTTTTTGTCACTCATTAGTGTTGCAAATGTGAACAAATTAATATTGCTCTTTCATGAAATTGAGGTAAAAACACCTATCTGGTTTAGTTGAGTGTTAAATATAATATTGCATGTAATATGCTTAGTACAGTATCAGTACATTAAGAATTCAACTCATGTTAAGGATTATGCATTATTAGATGATTTACATGTTTTATAACACATACAAAAGCCCAAGTTTCCATGTGCACAATGGAGGTATATTTAACACTGGGATTGTACCAGTGGAGATTTTATGTGATAATTTGCTTCACCTTAGAATTGGATTGCCTCTATGGCTTCTTTTCAGCTTCCTTCTCAAGGACCCTCACTTCTAATTCACTCATTCATTCTCTAGACATACTAATAGTGCTGTTATGAGATTACAGCCAGATCTGACAGTCTTAGCAGACATCTTTAAAGTGACTTTGTAGCTCCATGGCAATCTATTACAGGATAGATTTACACTTAATGCTCAGAAGGCAATTTATTTCACTCTTCTCAAACCTTGGGGAGAACCTTATTAGACTTTCCAAGTATTAGTAGCATACTTTACTCAAGATAATGTAGCATCTCACAATTTTAGATAAACATTTATCAGAACTCAGAGAACTTTCTTCCAAAGTAATAATTTGGCATTCATAGAATTATAAGTTAACTATAAATAGGGATAATGGACTACCTTGATATTTTTAAATATGAATAGAAACTCACTTTTTATTTGGAGAAAGTAAATATACATGGAACCAATACATTTTGCTTATTCAAATTTTTGAATAGAATATATTCATAATAAAATTTTAATATTATGTCTATTTATAGTTAATATACAGTTATTAAGATGGTTTCTTAAAGGTATCTCTTACATCTTAGGATATAGATTTGAAAGTCATCAACTAACATAATTAAATTTATAAAATTATTCCTTCAAATAAGCTAAGTAATTTCTTTTTTTTTTTTTTGGGCAAACTGGAGGACAGTGGCAGAAGGAAAGCAAATGGGAACTAGGGTAATCTAGGGAGGGAAACGAAACAACAGAGATTTTGAACACAGAAACAAACTGAGGGACTCGGAGGGAGGGGGGTGGAGGGATGGGAGAGCCTGGTGGTGGGTACTGGGGACACCTAAAGCGGGGAGCACTGGTTGTGGGGAATGGGGAATGAATCTTGAAACACTGGAAAAAAAAAATTTAGTAACAATAAAAAAAAAAAAATCTAAAAAATAAAAAAAATAAAAAAAATAAAAAAAAAAAGTAATTTCTTATGTTAATCTGTAAGGCAGTCTGGAAAGGTGGAGATGCATGGCATAGTTAATGTGACAGCTCTATATCTTAACGCAGGTAGAATTCCTCCTCCCTGGGGAATCTCCGTCTTTTAAGGCCTTCAAATTATTGGATGAAGCCCACCCACATTATGGATGGTAAACTGCTATAGTCAAAATCTGCTGATTTAAATGTACAGGTATATGTAAAAGATATCCCAGCTTCAGTTCCAGGGCACTGCAATAAAGGGAATATCACAATAAAGCAAGTTAAATGAATTTTTTGGTTTCCCTGTGTATATAAAAGTTATGTTTAGGGGAACCTGGGTGGCTCAGTTGGTTAAGCGACTGCCTTTGGCTCAGGTCATGATCCCGGAGACCCGGGATCGAGCCCCACATCGGGCTCCCTGCTTGGCGGGAATCCTGCTTCTCCCTCTCTCACTCCCCCTGCTTGTGTTCCCTCTCTCCCTGTGTTTCTCTCTGTCAAATAAATAAAAAAAACTTAAAAAAAAAGTTATGTTTATACTCTACTGTAGTCCATTAAGTGTGCAATAGCATTATATCTAACAACAATAAAACAATGCATATCTCCTAATTTAAAAATACTTTATGTGGGTTCTTGGGTAGCTCAGCTCCTGTCTCTCTCTCTCTCTTTTTTAAAGATTTTATTTATTTATTTATTTGACAGAGAGAGAGATGACAAGTAGGCAGAGAGACAGGCAGAGAGAGGAGGAAACAGGCTCCCTGCTGAGCAGAGAGACCATACAGGCCGTGATCCCAGGACCCTGAGATCATGACCTGAGTTGGAGGCAGAGACTTTAACCCACTCGGCCACCCAGGTACCCAAGCTTCTGTCTCTTGATTTCGGCTCAGGTCATGGTCTCAGGGTGAGTCCCACTTCAAGTTCTGCGCTCAGTGGGGAGTCTGCTTGAGCTTCTCTCTCTCCCTCTCCCTCTGCCTCTCCCTACCTCTGTGTGTTCTGTCTCTCTAAAAGAAATGAATAAATCTTAAACAATAAATAAATTCTTAATGCTTTTCTTAAAAATGCAATCTATCATCTGAACTTTCATCAAGTCACAGTCTTTAGGCTGGTAGAGGGTTTTGCCCCCATGCTGATGACTGCTGGCTGATCAGCCCCAAAGTTGGGCTGACTGTGATGATTTCTTAAAATAAGACAACATTGAAGTTTGCTGAATCAACTGATTCTTCTCTTCATGAATGATGGTTTTATAACATGCCATCCTATGCTGTTTGATAACATTTTACCCATAGTAGAACATTTTTCAAAATTGGAGTCAAATTCTGCTACTGCTTTATCAACTAAATTTATGTAATATTCTAAATCCTTTATTGCCATTTCAACAGTCTTCACATCACCTTCACCGTGAGTAGATTCCATTTCAAGAAATCACTTAATTTGCTTTTATATAAGAAGCAACTCCCCATCTGTTAAAGTTTTATCATGCGATTGCAGCAATTCAGTGACACTTTCAGGCCCCCATTTCTCATTCTACTTCTCTTGCTGTTTTCATATCTGTAGTTATTTCCTCCAGGAAAGTCTTGTACTCCTCAAAGTCATCCTTGAAGAATGGAATCAACTCCCATTAATATTGATATTTTGACCTCTTTTCATGAATTATGAATGTTTTAATAGTATCTAGAATGATGCATCCTTTCCAGAAGGTTTTCAATTTACTTTGCTTAGATCTATCAAAGGAATCATCATCTCTGGCAGCTCTAACTTTAAAAAAATGTAATTCTTAAATAATAACACTTGAAAGTCAAAATTGTTCCTTGATCTATGGGTTTCAGAATGGATGCTTTGTTAGCAGGTATAAAAATAACATTCATCTCATTGTACATCACCATTATAACTCTTGGTCAAAAGCATTGTCAATGAGCAGTAATATTTCGAAAGGAATCTTTTCTTCTGAGTAGAAGTTCTCAAAAGTGGGCTTAGAATAGCTGTCATCCAGGCTATGTTATTTCATTTATAGAGCACAGCCAACGCTATCAGTTGGTATCAGTCTTAAGGGTTCTAGGTTTTTCAGAACCTTAAGTGATTACTGGCTTCAAACTAAAGTCACCAGATGCATTAGCCCCTAACAAAAGAGTCGCCTGTCTTTTGAGGCTTTGAAGTCAGGTTATAACTTCTCTTAAGCTGTGAAAGTCCTAGATGGCATCTTTATTTAGAGGGAGGCTCTTTCATCTACACTGAAAATCTGTTGTTTTAGGTGTAAGGTGTGGAGCACTGGGTGTGGGGAATGGGGAATGAATCTTGGAACACTGGAAAAACAAAAAATTTTAGTAACAATAAAAAAAAATGAAAATCTATTGTTTAGTGTAGTTCCTTCATTAATTATCTTAGCTAGATCTAGATAACTTGCTGCAGCTTCTGCATTAACATTTGCTGTTTCACCTTGCAGTTTGATATTATGGAGACAACTTCCCTCCTTAAACCTCATGAACCAACCTCTGCTAGTTTCAAACTTTCCCTCTGTAGCTCCTTCACCTTTCTCAGCCTTCACTGAATTGAAGAGAGGTAGGGCCTTGCTCTGGATTTAGTTGTAGCCTAAGGGAATGTTGTGGCTCATGTGATCTTCCATACTCATCACTAGAACTTTCTCCATATCAGCAATAAGCCTATTTTGCTTTCTTATCATTTGTGTGTTCACTGGAGTAGTGTACTTTTAATTTCCTTCAAGAACATTTCCTCTGCATTCACAACTTGGCTAACTGGCACAAAAAAGCCTAGGTTTTGGCCTATCCCAGCTTTCGACCTGCCTTCCTCATTAAGCTTAATCAATTCTGGCTGTTGATTTAAACTAAGAAATAGGTAATTCTTCCTTTCATTAGAACACTGAGAGGCCATTGTAGGGTACTTAAATTGGCCTACGTTCAATACTGCTGTGTCTCAGGGAATAGGGAGGCCCAAGGAGAGGGAAAGAGATGCGGGAATAGACAGTCAGAGAAGCAGTCATAACATGTACAACGTTTATTTGTTGAATCGGCTGTCTTAAATATGCATGTTTGTGATGTCCCCAAACAACGATAATAGTAACATCAAAGATCACTGTTTATAGGTCACTGTAACAAATAGAGTTATGATGAAAAAGTTTCAAATGATACAAGAACTACCAAAATGTGACACAGACATGAAGTGACTTAATGCTGTTGGAAAAATGACACCAGTAGACTCGAGACAAGGTTGCCACAGACCTTTAGTTTGTAAAAAAATGGAATATCTGAAAAGCACAATAAAATGAAGGAAAGTAAAATGAGATATACTTGTAATTCTATTTTTAAAATAATGCTTACTGCTATATCTACACTGGTGTTTACCAAAAACTTGGATACCATGGTCTAGCCAATTTAACATATAAAATTGATATATAAGCAAGTATACACACACACACACACACACACACACACATGCATATATGTGTATATATACATCACCTTATGTATTTGATGAGCTAATCTATTTCCTTTGTTCTTATGATAATAAAGTCAATCATGTCAAATCAGCATAAATACTCTCAGAAATCTCAAATTAATGAAAATTTGTTTAGAAATTACACTGTATTTTGAAACTGGTTGAAATGTAATATAAAATTAATTAGTTCCAGTAAATACAAATAAATGTAATGGGAGAAAATAAGATAATTTGCCTTTTGGAGAAAAAAAAATCAGAGACAAGATAGAGAAGTACTCCCTCTAAAACAGAGTGAACAACTGAAAGCCTGCATGCATGGTGGGGAGAAAACTGTTTCTAATCTTACCACAAACCTGTGGAGATGGTGATTTCTCCAACACATGTCAGTTATTAGCCTGTAGGACACAACATGTTGAAATAGGCTTGTTTAATCTGAATTTGGTCCCAGCGTGATATTTGGATGTTCAATATTGCCTTTATGGATTAACAGTGCAGCCAGAAAAATGTTTAAATATCAAAAGAATGCAACCAATACATTATAAAAATTTCTAAACTGTGATGAAATTACAAAGCTTTCTGTTACCAAAAACTTCCAGTTATGTATGTATCCTTTGATTCATTTATTTATTTAGCAAATAGTTCTGTGTACCTGTTGTATTCCTTGCACGGTTCTAAATTTTGAGAAAATAACAGTTTTCAAAAATATTTTATGTATTTATTTGACAGAGAGAAACCCAGCTAGAAAGGGAACACACGCAGGGGGAGTGAGAGAGAGAAGCAGGCTTTCCGCCCAGCTGGAAGCCCGATGTGGGGCCCGATGTGGGGCCCGATGTGGGGTTTGATCCCGGGTCCCTGGGATCATGACCTGAGCTGAGGGCAGTCGCTTAACCACCTGAGCCACCGAGGCACCCCAAGAATATAATAATTAGTTTGACAGCCAAAGTTCCTGATCTTATTACACTTTTATTTCCAAGGAAGAGCAGAGAAATCAATATACAATTAAGAAAGAAAATAATAAATAATAAATGCCAAGCAGAGAATTCATATTGATTGAAGAGCCATTTCTTGGGTAGGTACTTTAGATTGAATAGTCAGGAAGGTCCTCAATAGTTAAGATTTAAACTCACATATTAATAACAAGGAGGTGTATCACCTATCCAAATAGCAGAAAGAAGAGCAGTCCAGGCAAATAGCATGAACAGTCCAAATACCCTGAAGCAGGAGAGAGTTTGACACAATCAAAGGGGAATGCTGTGTGGCTGTAGTCTGCAAAAAACTGAGCAGTACTGGATGCATTTGAAGAGAAAACAAGAGTCAGAGCCTATGCTAAACCACTCTAAGAGATGTCCAATGTATTATATGGCAAAGGGGACTTTTAGAGATTTTTTTTTTTTTAAACTGAGGGTATTAATCATTAGTCTCTTAAAAAACGTTCTGTCAGGGGCTCCTGGTTGGCTCAGTTTTTAGGTGGCTGCCTTTGGCTCAGGTCACAATACCGGGGTCCCAGGTTCATGTCCCACATCGGGTTTCCTGCTCAGCGGGAAAGCCTGCTTCTCCCTCTCTCACTCCCCTTGCTTGTGTTCCCTCTCTAGCTGTGTTTTACTCTGTTAAGTAAATAAATTAAATCTTTAAAAAAATCATTCTGGCAGTTGTGAGGTAAATTGATTGCAGAGAGATGGACAAGAATGAAAGAGGTTGACAGGGGAGCTAAAAAGTCAGCAGATCTTTTTTGATTTCTGTTTTCTTCTGGTATTACTATGACTTCTTTTCTCCCTAATGTTTGAATTTTTATCCATGTGGAATTTATGTTTGTATAAGGTGGAAAATAAAAAAGCATATTGTATTTTTTTGCACATGGGTAGCCTGTTGTTACCTCAATGTCATTTCTTGAATAATGGTAGGACAATTTTACATATTTATATACCCATAATTGAAGTGATTATTCAGTGCTCTGTGGAAAAAATAAATTAAAAGCTATGGGAAGAGATTTGGGTATATCTTGCAAAGATCTGATCAAGAATGGTATATATGGCAACAGGGAGTTAGAAGCAATCTGTGTATCCATCTCTAGAATAATGGATAAATAAAATGTAGCAAATCACACTATGACATGATGCATAATAATAAGAAGCAATAAACCAGATATGTGATATGGATTGGTACCTAAACAGGTCTGGATGAGAAAATTAGGACAGAGGTGGGAGTTACAAAACCCTTAATGGGGGGCGCCTGGGTGGCTCAGTTGGTTAAACGACTGCCTTCGGCTCAGGTCATGATCCTGGAGACCTGGGATTGAGCCCCACATGGGGCTCCCTGCTCAGCGGGAAGCCTGCTTCTCCCTCTCTCACTTCCCTTGCTTGTGTTCCCTCTCTTAGCTGTGTTTCTCTCTGTCAAATAAATAAACAAATCTTTAAAAACAAAACTAAACAAAACAAAACAAAAATCCCTTAATGGAATTGAAGCACGCAAAAGACATGATATATTTTACAAGGATACATCTATGCTTAGGAACATATATCAAGCACATTATAAATGTTTTCTTTTGAGAGTAAGGAAATGGGATAGGGAATAAGAAAGAACAGACAAAGTAAAACGTGAAATGGGCCTTGTACTCCATAGTGATGGTGATATGTTAACCATAAAGAGAAATGTAAGATGGGCTCCAATGTCAGGCATGATAAATGTGGAAAAGTGTGCTCTGGATTTGATGAAATATGGTAAATATTACGGCTCAACATTATGCATAGGAGGTTTAATTTAAAAATGTGGAAGAAGCAAGATAACAGAGCATTTCAATCAATACTATCATAAAAATTAAATACATATTTTAAAAGTTAAGATAATTATTTATGTGACATGGAATATGTATCATATATTTAGCCATGGTCTGCCTATTTAAACTTAGGGTATATCTGTTTAACCTGAACCTTGTTTTCCAGCTGTAAGCTTTTGCAGACTCTGTCTCCTAATATAGATCACTAAAATGTCTTCCCTCCTTTATCCATATCTCTGGCACAGCCTTAGTACAAATCCTTATTGTCTCCTCTTTGGATCATTGCCATAGTTTTCTTAATTGGTCTCATAGGGTCTCATCTTATTGGCAGCTATATTACTCTGTGATCTTTCCAAAAATGCAAATGCGATTATAACTCCCTTTCTTAAATTCTTTTGATGTTTCTACATTTTCTCAAGAGTGAAATCCAAATTCAGGTTGGTTAGTACATGACCTTCATTATCTGGTCTTTGATTACCATGTTTTTTGGTATCTAACCATTTCCCTCTCTCAGGCTCCCTTTCTCCAGCCATTCCATCTGTCTTATAGTTTTTGTCATTTCACTGAAAAATGTCAACATTTATTCTTCTAACCGTTCACTAACTATCATCTAATCAAGTTAAAAATCTCAATGCCTTAAGATCAGTGGATATCCTAGATCAGATTGTTTAGCAGCTCTTCTACACATTAATGCCTATTGTATCTATTAAATAGGGTATCCTATTACTGCTCACATCTGTTTGCTCATTTGTTTCTCTTACTCATTGAGAACTCCTTCAAATCAAAGTTTGCATCTAGGGGCACCTGGGTGGCTTAGTGGGTTAAAGCCCCTGACCTCCCTTAGCATCCTGGGATCAAGCCCCACATTGGGCTCTCTGTCAATGGGGAGCCTGCTTCGCCCTCTCTCTCTGCCTGCTTCTCTGCCTACCTGTGATCTATCCCTCTGTCAAATAAATAAATAAAATCTTAAAAATAAAAGTCTGCATCTAATTTTTTCTTGAAATCACCAGTGCCTAATATGATGTAAAATATGAAGTAGGGGCGCCTGGGTGGCTCAGTGGGTTAAAGCCTCTGCGTTTGGCTCAGGTCATGATCTCAGGGTCCTGGGATCAAGCCCCACATCGGGCTCTGTGCTTGGCAGGGAGCCTGCTTCCTCCTCTCTCTTTGCCTGCCTCTCTGCCTATTTGTGATCTCTATCTCTGTTAAATAAATAAATAAAATCTTTAAAAATATATATATAAAGTAGAATTCAGTAAATATTTATTCAGTAAAGGAAATTCATAATTATTTTCAGTTAAAAGTAAGTGTTCAAAATATAAAAGAAAATCACTTGTAAAATATCATTGTACAACTTTAGAAAATTTTGAAAATACATAAATTACTAAAGGAATAAAATTGTGAGAGTTCAACTTCATAAGTACAAATAAGCATCAAAAAAAAAAAAATACCAACCCACATTTACAGCAGTAACAACAACAAAAATACAAACATGATGTCAAAGGAATAAGCATGCAAGTGAAATATAATCAAATTTTTTTTACCTGACTTAAATCAAGTGTCATTGTTAAATATTAAAGAAAGCTAAGAAAAATTAGAAGAAAAATTGAGAAGTAAATTTAATCCATGAATAAAATATAAGACCCAGGATGGATCAAAGATGAGCGCTCTGGGGGTGCCTGAGTGGCTCAGTTGGTTAAGCGACTGCATTCGGCTCAGGTCATGATCCTGGAGTCTGAGGATTGAGCCCCGCATCGGGCTGCCTGCTCAGTGGGAAGCCTGCCTCTCCCTCTCTCACTCCCCCTGCTTGTGTTCCCTCTCTCCCTGTGTTTCTCTCTGTCAAATAAATTTTTTAAAAAAATCTTAAAAAAAAAAAAAAAAAAAAATGAGCGCTCTGGATGATTTTGTTTTATCTACTTGACCCTGTTTAAAAAGCTACTTGTTATGGTGTGCGTATCAGTTTAGGTAATTAATTATAAGAAGTTATCTGTTTTGGACACTATCAGCAAGACTTATTCCTTAGTGCTTCTTATAAGACAATCCATATTTAATGCTTTATGTGGGGGATTATAAAAAAAGAGAGAGAGAGAGAGAGAGAAAGAGACAAACCATAAACAGACTCCTGACTAAAGAGAATAAATTGAGAGTTGCTGCAGGGGATTAGGCAGCGAGATAAGTGAAGTGGGTGATGCATGTTAAGGAAGGCACTTGTGATAAGCAACGGCTATTGTATGTAAGTGATTCTTGAAAATTCTCTTGAAACCGATATTATACTATATGTTAACTGACTGGAATTTAAGTAAAAGCTTGAAACTACAAAGTAAAGTGAAGTAAGTTAAAACAAAAATTCTTTTGACAAAAATAGAAAAGAAATCAAATTCTGGAATGAACTAGTAAAAGCTGTGCTGATGGAAAGGTCATAGAATTTTACTAAGGAAATGTGTATGAGTGAATGAGAGAATAACACATAGACATCTGCAATTTGGTAAATGTGTTAGCACTCCAGGTAAAAGGAACCGGTAGGTGCAGTGAAATTCACAAAACAATAGTGCACACCACAGCAGCTGTGAGAATATCCTCAGAGGAAGACATGAGACCGATACCATATGATTTAATGTCAGTTGGGGGTAATACAAATGAATGATAGGTGCTTTTTAAAATTATTTGTAATATTAAAAATAATTATGGTTAATTTTCATTAGTTTATATCTCCTTTTGTTTTATAATCAAAAAAGTTGTCTATTACAATAAAACAAAATTTTAATTTGTTTTTTATTTTGTTTATCTTATTTATTTATTTATTTATTTTTTATTATTATTATTATTTTTTAAAGATTTTATTTATTTGACAGAGAGAAACACAGCCAGAGCGGGTACACAAGCAGGGGGAGTGAGAGAGGCAGAAGCAGACTTCCCGCCGAGCAGGGAGCCCGATGTGGGTCTCAATCCGGGAAGGCAGTCGTTTAACCAACTGAGCCACCCAGGCGCCCCTATTTTGTTTATTTTTTTTTTGAGCATGTTTAAGGAAATATTTGTCATAATGGAGTAAATAGCTCCAATATCTTCTAATGAATAGATTTATAGTTTACTCAAAAATATCTGTGGGCTTATACAATTAATACTTGCTTTATAAAAAAAAGTACATGCTCACTGTTTATATTCAGAGATTATAGATTTTTGTTGAAGCAATGAAAGAACTTAGAAATTTGAATGCAAACACCTAATGGTATATAAAAGATGATATTTCTTTGAATCACTGCTTAAGAAGGCAGCCATTTTTTTAATGTGTAACTGAGTATGCTTTTTATCTTTGTCAAACAAATGGGTACTGTCTAGATATGCTATTTGCAATGCTTAAGTCCTTCTCCCATATAATGGCTTACACACTTCTTCCTTTTCTGACACACACAAATATTACGTTGATGTGTTGTGCAAGAAGCTCATGTTATGAACAGTCTTTAATCAGTATTTTGTAAAATATAAGTCATATGTATTTCTTGTCCATCCGTTGTGGTAGTGCAGTTTCTTTTAAATGTCACATATTGGCTTAATTTGCAGATTCTGAAAATGTGTTATTTTGGCTTATAAACTGTGATAGGGATATGATTTATTAGGCATCTGGCATACTGACAGGCTGTAAAATAGGTAAAATGACATGATGATTTCATATCCTCATTGATGCATGCTTGTTATTGTCTACATTGTTTAATTATATTACTTCACAAGACAGGCTTTTCCACCATTTGAGTTAGTTGTTTTTAAATCCAAATGCCTAAGACCTAATCATCTGGTAGGAACTCAAAAGAGAAAAAAAAAATACTGTTGTTGTTCTTTACTTCTGTTTTTAAACTTAGAACAGAATGATTATGTCAAACAGAAATAAAATGCATAGCTGTAGTGTTTTCTCTGTGGGCTTGCAAACATTTACTTATTTTGTTTACAACGAGTCTCATAAGATCAGCAAATCAAATTGACAGATGATCAATGTCGGGTCTATCGAGAAAATGCCTGTGCAAACAGAATACCATATCAGACCCCAGTGGGTCACTCAAGCCCTGATGATCATATATACATTGTAAAGCATGCCTGTGGTAAAAGCATAATGCAAAAGTCACCTTGGTGTGAAAATGCACTCAACATGAATTTCACATTAGCTTGTGAAAGATTGTTTTAAAAAATGTCTAAAGTACATCATGAAGCAGCTATTCATAATAACAAATATACCTAGAAGATTGAATTTTTTATGTATCATTTTAATTATTAGCAGTTGGTAATCATAGTAATTTTAAAACTAAGATGTTAAAGATACATTTTTATCCAAACTGAATTCACTGAATTAGATGAATATACATTCTGGCTACTATTAGCATTTTTTAGCTATCCAGTAGATTAATGCTTTTGTGATCCTAATACAAACCATGGTGAGCTTAGTAAATTCAGTATGGTTTATTTTAAAAGTGAAGACATATGTATACTCTTTATTAGATGCTAATTTTATAATAGGAAAAATATAGAATAAGTAGAAATTTTGCATTTTAAGTATTTTAAGCATTATAAGAAATTTTGTATTTTATTTTTTCTTGCTTTTGTGATTCACTCTAAATTCTCAAATCATTTTTATAATAAGCAATACATATTAAAATGTAAATTTTATTTATAAAGTCTTTAAAATGATCCCATAATTATTTTTATTGTGAAAATTACTCATTTACTTTTATGATATACCAGATTCATGTATCACTTTACACTTGTCCATGAAGTAACTTATACCCTATTTCTATATATTTTCCAAATAATTAAAAATTTATAAAATTTTTTTATTCTTTTTTTTAAAGATTTTATTTATTTACTTGACAGAGAGAAACACAGTGAGAGAGGGAACACAAGCAGGGGGAGTGAGAGAGGGAGAAGCTGGCTTCTTGCTGAGCAAGTCTCCAGGATCATGACCTGAGCCGAAGGCAGTCGCCCAACCAACTGAGCCACCCAGGTGCCCCTAAAATTTTTTTATTCTTAGTTGTCCACACAACTTGCATTAATTTTTATTCATTTAATTATTCAATTTATCAGAAACAGAGGCAGTGAGTTTCAGTAGTGATAACAGCTAAGAAAATCAAGACTACTCTTAAAATACATTATACAAAATTCAGCATATAGATGGGGCTTGCTTTTTTAAAAATATTTTATTTATTTTTTTGACAGAGAGAGAGAGAGATCACAAGTGGGCAGAGAGGCAGGCAGAAAGAGGAGGAAGCAGGCTCCCTGTGGAGCAGAATGCCGGACGCAGGCCTTGATCCCAGGACCCTGAGATCATGACCTGAGCCGAAGGCAGAGGCTTTAACCCACTGAGCCATCCAGGTGCCGGGGTCTTGTTTTTTATCCATTTTGACAGCCTATGTCTTTTGACTGGGGTGTCTAACCCCTTTATATTCAAAGTAACTTGTTATAGATAAGTTATTTATTACTATTCTATTACTTGTTTTATCATTTCTGGAGATTTTTTTCTGATCTTTTCTTGTCTTTATCATGGTTTCACCTTTACAATCCTTTACACTTACTATTCCTTGCAAGGCTTCTTTTTTTTTTTAAAGATTTTATTTATTTGACAGAGAGAAACACAGGGAGAGAGGGAACACAAGCAGGGGGAGTGAGAGAGGGAGAAGCAGGCTTCCTGCCCAGCAGGGAACCCAATGTGGGACTCGATCCCAGGTCTCCAGGATCATGACCTGAGCCGAAGGCAGTCGCTTAACCAACTGAGCCACCCAGGCGCCTTCTTGCAAGGCTTCTTTAGTTACAAACTTCCTTAGCTTTTGTTTGGGAAACCTCTTTTTTTTTTTAATTTTAATTATTGTATATAGAGTGAAAGCAAGCAAGAGAGTTTTGGGGGTACACATGAGTGGAAGGGAAGGGCACTGAGAGGGAGAAGCAGACTCTGATGAACAGGGATCCTGATGTTGGGCTCAATCCCAGGACCCTGGGATCATGACCTGAACTGAAGGCAGGTTTTTTTTGTTGTTGTTTTCTTTTTTTTTTAAATATACAATGTATTATTTGCTTCAAGATACAGATCTGTGAATCATCAGTCTTACAATTTACAGCACTCACTTTTACAGATACCGTCCCCAATTTCCATAACTCAACAACCCTATCCCTCCCTCCCACCCCCCAGCAACCCTCAGTTTGTTTCCTGATATTAAGAGTTTCTTATGGCTTGTCTCCCTTCCCAGTCCCATCTTGTTTCATTTTTTTCCCTCCCTATCCCTCACAATCCCCTGCCAGCCTTTCAAATTCCTTATACCAGAGAGATCATATGATAATTGTCTTTCTCTGATTGACTTATTTCACTCGGCGTAATCCACGTCATTGTAAATGGCAAGATTTCATTCTTTTTTGATGGCTACATAATATTCCATTGCATATACATACCACATCTTCTTTAACCATTCATCTGTTGATGGACATCTAGGTTCTTTTCATAGTTTGGCTATTGTGGACATTGTTGCTATAAACATTCAGGTGCATGTGCCCTGAAGGCAAACTTTTAAATGACAGCCACTCAGGCACACACGCTTAACCAACTGACCCACCCAAGATAACCTGTTTGGAAAACTCTTTATCCCTCCTTCTATTCTGAATGGCAGCCTTGCTAGATAGAATATTCCTGGCTACAGACTTTTTCCATTCAGTAATTTGACTATATCATGCCTCTCCCTTTTGTCTTGCCAAGTTTCTGTTGAAAAATCTCCAGCTAGCCTTATGGTTTTCCCTTGTAAATTAAGGATTTCTTTGTCTTGCTGTTTTTAAGAATTTTCCTTTATCACTATAGTTTACACATTTACTTATAGCATATCATTGTGTTGGCCTGCTTTTGTTGATTTTGATGGAAGTTCTCTGGGCCTTCTGGATCTGAATATATGTTTCCTTCCCCATATTAGGGAAGTGTTCTGCTATAATTTCTTGAAATAAATTTTCTATCCCGTTTCTCTCTTCTTCTTCTGGGACTCCTATAATATAAATGTTATTACATTTGATGGAATCAATGAGTTCCATAAGTCTATTCTCATGTTCTTCTTTCTCTCTTTTATTCAATTTCATATTTTCCATTACTATGTCTTCTAGGTCACTAATTCATTTCTCTGCTTCTTCCAGCCTGCTGCTCTTAGCATCAAGCTTATTTCCAATCTTTTGTATTGCATTCTTCACCTCTGATTATTTTTTAACTCTTTTATCTCTGTGGTAAGGGTTTCACTGTTATATTCTATCCTTTTTTCAAACCTAGTGAGTATCCTTATGGTTGTTGCTATAAATTTTCCATCATACATATTACTTTTTTACATATTGCTAAGATCCCTGGCTGTAGCCTTATCTTGTTCTTCTGTTTGGGATAAATTCCTCTGTCTTGGCATTTCATCTACGTTTCTGCCTTCTTCTCTGTGTTAAAAAAGCCAATTATGTCCCCTGTTCCTGAAAGTAAAGGCCTTATGAAGAAGAGGTCATGTGGTGCCCAGGGCCTTTGCTTCAGGGAGTGTCTCCAGTATGTGCTACATGCACTTTGCTGTTTTGTCTTGGTTGTTTATCTCTCAGGTAAGTCAGTCATCTGAAGGACTGTCCTTACATGCTGTGGGCAGTATTTTGCCCCTGGCTTGAATGTGGCAAGTTTAACTAGGTGTGCTATGGTCTGCTTGTGAAATGAGACTTGGCAGCAGCTCCACCAGAACTAGTTCATACAAAACTCAATTTTAGATCTCAAGACACCTATGGATTGAATGTGAGGGCATGGCAAAACACTTTTCACTCAAATAGATGTCAAAAGAAAGTTGGAATAGCAATTTCTAGTTGGACCAACTAGACTTTTTTGTTCTTGTATTACTTTTATCCTGTTTTGGCATCAGGGTGATAGAATAATTTTAAATGTGTTTTCTCTATTATATTATTTGGAATATTTTGATAATGATTGTCATTAATTATTTTTTAAATGTTTTGGTAGAATTTACTCATGAAATCATCAGGTCTTGTTCTGCTTTATGCTGGGAGATTTTTGATTCCGATTTTAATTTTCATTCTCAATGTTGGTTTAAGAAGATTTCCTATTTCTTAGATTCAATATTTATGATTCAATCATGGTAACTTAAAAAAAATCATGGTAACTTGCACAATTTTAAGAATTGTCTTTTCTAAGTTATCTAATGTGTTAGTATATACTTGTTTGCAGGAATCTGTTATCAGACTGTATATTTTTATAGTTATGTGTTATGTTGTTTTCACTTCCATTTCTCATTCTGATTTCTGAGTCTTCTCTCTCTTTTCTTAGTTAATATAGTTAATAGTTAATATAGTTAAAGAATTGCCAATTTTATTTATTTTTTAAATTGGTCGTTACTTTCTCTGGACTCCATTTTATTTCTGATTTTTCTTTGTTATTTTATTCCTCCACTAAATTTTAGCTTTCTTATTTTTCTAGTTCCTTGCAATTTAAGGTTAAGTTGTTTGAAAATTCCTTAATACAAGCATTTATAGCATAAATTTCTTTCTTTTATAACACAAATTTCACTCTAACATCTGTTTTGTTGCATTTTAAAGATTTTGGAATATTATATTTTATTTTTCCTTTTGTTTTGAGACATTTTGATTTGTTGTTTGATTTCTTTTTTAAAAAAATATTTATTTATTTAGTTAGTTGTTTGATTTCTTATTTGGCCTATTAGTTGTGCAATAGTAAGTTGTTTAATATTTCTATATTAAGTATTTAATATTTACACTATAGATTTTCCAGATTTGTTTTATTATTCATCTTTAGTTGTATACCACTGTAGTTGGAAAATAAACTTCGTATGATTTCAGTCTTCTTAAATTTGTAATATTTATTATGTCTCTTTATATGATTTATCCAGGGGAGTCTTAATATGTATACTTGAAGAAAATGTTTATTCAATTTATCTTTTAGAAACATGTACTCTGTATGCTTCAAGTAAAAAAAAAAAAAATAAGAGTTCTTGTTGAAAGCAATGATAATAACTTTAACTGAGGGTACTTAATGAAAATAAAATATGTCAGATGGCAGGTGGTGGTATGAGTGAAATAGGCGAAAGGGATTTAAAGTACACTTATGATGAGCATTGAATAATGCTGTATAGATTTGTTGACTTACTATAATTATACACCTGAAATTAATACTAAAGAGCTTGTTAACTGTATTAGAATTAAAATTAAAAAGTTAATAAGGGGCACCTGTGTGGCTTAGTGATTAAGCATCTTCCTTTGGCTCAGGTCATGATTTGGGAGTCCCAGAATCAAGCCCCGCATTGGACTCACTGCTTGGCGGGAAGCCGACTTCTCCCTCTCTTACTCCCCTGTTTGTGTTCCCTCTCTAGCTGTGTGTCTGTCTATCAAATAAAGAAATAAAGTATTTTTTTAAAAAAATTAAAAATAAATAAATAAAAAGTTAATAAAAAATAAAATGCATTGTGCAAAATACATAAATGTGCAACTAGATTACTTTCAGAATACATGAAGATAGAGGTCAGATCTAATTACCAATATTAATTCATAATTTTCTAATAATCATATATTTCTAATAATCATACATATATATGTAGTACTTAGAAGACAAAGATTTATACTTTAGTACCAGTTTGCATTCTAAACCAAAGGTAATAACTAAAGTTATTCAGATAAATAATATATATATTTTTTTTCCTTTACCAGTGTCATGACATATTTTAATACATCTCTGATAATTTGACTGAGAGTTTAATGAGATCAGGGATGTTGACGAGGCAACCAAGGTCAGAAGTTTTTAATAACACAGTAGAATCTTTAACTTTCATCTCAATATTTACTAGTGTAAGCAGAAAGATCCTTTGTTTTATAGGATCTGACTTGGAAGGAGATCTATTAGGTCATCTTTTTAAAATTTTCCTGTCCAAATAAAGTTGGTAATTTCCTTTCAGCATAATCACCCCATGCATTAAATAGACCCTTTTTGTGATTAATCTAGGAAAATCTAGGATTTTATGCAGTTTAGAATAAATATTTTAGACAAAATTTAAGAACAAAATGTCAAAATTATAGTTAACTGGCCTGTTCTAAACATTTTGTATAAATACGGAAAGGTGTGTGTGTGTGTGTGTGTGTGTGTGTTTGAATATGCACAGAGCATAGACTATCTAAAATAATGCTTTGTAATTATATAACTATGTTTATGTGGCTCCATACTTGACCACACAATAAAAACAGTTTTCAATAAAAATCAATAGAAAATAGATTATCTGTTAGAGCCTTACCCACCTGTGTAGAAGGTATCCTTATAAAACAGACACCGTCACAATTAAAATAATGTTACTAAGATAGAAAGCAAAACATGAAAAATGGTAATCATTTAAACCTTCAATTTTTAATAGGTACAAATTTGATTATGTCTCTCACCTGACTTCCTCTCCTTTTCTCTCTCATTGACTTCTACTGCCTTCCTGATTTTCTACTGAAAAGTCTACATCACATGATATCACATAATATGTAATACTGTCAACTGAAGAAAGAAAAAATATTATATTGGATATGAGATATATGGATTCTAAATTAGAATCCAGAAAATGAAGTAGAATTTCTTAGGGTCCCTGAATTGAGGCTGACTATATGGAATGATAAAGACCATTAAGTCTTCTAAACATTGAATGTAAAAACATGGAATTGTGTTCTAACTTCTTCATTCCTTGCAAGCTATATGCCTTTTGAGATTTTCTCATTAATTAATATTACTCTAAGTTTATTTGTCATATTCTCGTTCTTACCATACAAAATGATAAATATCATGAGTTGTCTCTTTTCTTCTAATTTTGTAGTTAATGTTTCCATGATGGTATTTTTAAAATATGCACATAATTCTCTTATTGAAATTTCTATTTCATTTCTATTTCACATATTTAGATGTACCCAGTCATTTAAGGACCAAAATGTGCACTTGTTCCAAAGTAACTGACCAACTTCTTTGCCCCTGCGTATTATATTCCAGTATTACTTAAAAATACTTGGCTTACATATAAACTCTAGGTTTTGTGAAAGTTATTTCCTCTTCTCTCCCTCAATTCCTTCTAAGTTTTCAGATCTTACATCTAGTTCTCCCTTATTTTGAAATCGTTTCCAACTTTACTAGAAAGGTTTCATTATACCCAAATTTTAGTCATGATGGCAAATGTTATACTTTATTATAATTTTCCCCATGCAACTCTGTTATATCCTGAGATTATATACACTTTTATAGTAAGCAAATACATTATTTCCTTTGCATTCTCAACATGACATAATTGGAAAATATTGATAAATACTGAATGTCTAAGAGCTATGCAAAGTATATTTTTAGAAAAATTTCACAAGAACCCAATTATCTAGTTGGTGGTTAAAATCTTTTTGTACAAGGTCATCAATTTACAGGAAGCCAAAAAAGCAGTCAGTATTACAACTGGGATTC
The DNA here is from genome assembly GCA_004023965.1 of Spilogale gracilis. Lineage (NCBI taxonomy): Eukaryota > Metazoa > Chordata > Mammalia > Carnivora > Mephitidae > Spilogale > Spilogale gracilis. The sequence goes on from PITA01001752.1 coordinate 106,311, forward strand.
AGACAGGCTGACTTCAGAATATGAACTCTTTTTTTTTTTTTTTTTTTAATATTTTATTTATTTGACAGAGAGAAACATAGCCAGAGAAGGAACACAAGCAGGGGGAGTGAGAGAGGGAGAAGCAGGCTTCCCACTGAGCAGGGAGCCCGATGCGGGGCTCGATCCCAGGTCTCCGGAATCATGACCTGAGCCAAAGGCAGTCGCTTAACCAACTGAGCCACCCAGGCGCCCCAGAATATGAACTCTTAATAACATTTAGAGTTATGGTTACCTGAACTATACTGCCTCATTACTACTGATTACCAATGGACTGTCTCTACCTAGAAACTAAGACCAGGAAGGGATATATATTCATTTGTCTAGGTTCAAATATTTTTCTCTCTCTTTTTAAAACTACTTGAGGTATAATTAACATACAGAAAGTTGTACATAGCTAATATATACAATTGATGGGTCTGTAGATAGGTATACACAAGTGAAACTGTCACCACCATCAATATCATAAACATAGAAATCACCTCTAAAAGTTTTCTTCTTCCCTTTTAGCACTTTTTTAAGTATACTATATGGTGTTGTTGACTATAGGCTTTATGGTATACAATAGATCTCTAGGACTTACTCATCTTGCACGACTGAAACATTGTACCTTTTAATCAGTATCTTATTTATTTATTTATTTATTTATTTATTTATTTATTTATTTGTTTATTTGACAGAGAGAAACAGAGCCAGAGGGGGAACACAAACAGGGGGAGTGAGAGAGGGAGAAGCAGGCTTCCCGCTGAGCAGGGAGCCCGATGTGGGACTTGATCCAGGCTCTCCGGGATCATGACCTGAGCCGAAGGCAGTCGCTTAACCAACTGAGCCACCCAGGCGCCCCTAATCAATATTTCTTTATTTCTTCCTCTTGCCACCACCTCCAGCAGCCCCTGACAACCACCATTTTGGTCCCTACTTTATTCCAAACATTTAGTTTTAAAAATAACTGAAGAAGTCTCTTTTAATAACTGAAGAGATTAAATTTACATCATAACTTCAAAAGACAAAATAAATTGTGAAGAATTAAATAGCCATATAAACTCCATGAAAGGCGCCTGGGTGGCTCAGTTGGTTGAGCGACTGCTTTTGGCTCAGGTCATGATCCCGGAGACCTGGTATCGAGTCTCACATTGGGCTCCCTGCTTGGCAGGAAGTCTGCTTCTCCCTCTCTCACTCCTCTTGCTTGTGTTCCCTCTCTGGCTGTGTTGAATAAATAAAATCTTTAAAAAAAAAAAACAAAAAAACAAAAACAACTCCATGAAGATTTAGTACATTTAAAATAATATAAGTACCATTGCATGCAAAGTGAATGTGTTTTATTATACATGCTTTTTAAATAATCCTTTTTAGCTGTAAAACAAAAGCTTCATTCCTTGTATCTGTTTTAGATCGTATTGTCCTTCTTCAGTCTCCCTAAAGGATTCCTTATTGATCAGTGACCATAGCATCCAAATCAGGACATTCTTGAAAGTAATAAACATTAAAGCAGTTAAAACAGAGACAAATCTATAGTACAAGTAGCATAAACCAGGACTTCACTGGGCAAGCTGGGGGGGGGGGGCAGGGTGTCACCTTATTCATTGATCATTTTCTTAGTGTCCTGTAAGCCATAATTCCACAAGAAACATAAAGTCTCTTAGATCTCTGCATTTTTCAGTCCCTTTTTAAAAAATGTAAATGTGCTTTCCAACCTCAGATACATAAAAGCAAATCCTTATGGCCCCTATTAGTCTTTCTTAATTTTATCTCTCAACATCTTTGAACTTAAAATTCTACATTTTGGGGCGCCTGGGTGGCTCAGTTGGTAAGCGACTGCCTTTAGGCTCAGGTCATGATCCTGGAGAGCCTGGATTAAGTCCCATATCGGGCTCCCTGCTTGGTGGGAAGCCTGCTTCTCCCTCTCTCACTCCCCCTGCTTGTGTTCCCTCTCTGGCTGTGTTTCTCTCTGTCAAATAAAGAAAATCTTTAAAAAAAAATTCTACATTTTTCCACATTCTGATACTTTTCTAATAGTAAAACTCTGAAGCTCAAGACTTAAGAGAAAAGGAAAAGAAGAGGAGGAAGAAGAAATCCAAAGAAAGGAAAGGAAAGGGAAAAAGAAAGAAAACAGAAGGCTGCTTACTTTTGAAGACTGTGCCTCACCAATGCTCTCAATTCCACCACATGTTCCTTATTTTCATAAGGTTACAGGGATATATAAAAACTCAAAATTATGCAAACAACATATATTCACTGTAGAACATATAAAGAACAAAAGGTAAAGAAGATTTGAAGGAAGGAAGGAGGGAGAAGCAGGAAAGGAAGAAAGAAGGTGTAAGAAAGAAGACAGGAGAAAGCAAAGGGAAGGAAGGAGGGAAAAGGAAGAGAAGGGAAGTAGGAAGTGTTGCCGGTTGAACTGGATTGATCCTGAGCCCTGAGGCCTCAACTGAGCCTGTCCCCAAGATGTTGCTAGACGCTCTTGATCTCCTCACAAGAGAGATAATTCAAGGACAGACACAACACAGCAGATGAGTAACACAGTGGGAGAGTTTATTAAAGCAGAAGTACATTTAAGATGTGCGAGTCAGAGAGCTCAAGAGAGAGACGAAGAACTGCAAGCCCCAGGGTTTGGGTGTCTGTCTTTTATTGACAGTTGTTAATGAGGGAGTGGCATATTCTTTACCTCTTGGGAATTTCTTAGAAGCAGTGTTTCTTGCCTTTTCTTCCTTATTTAGTCGGGGGCTTCTTTTGTGGCACCTGCTATCTTAGTCCTGTCTGCTTTGATCCAGCTTCTTCTGACTTTGCTTTGGAATGTTGCCTCTGACTTTACAGAGAGCTGGCCTTGACTTCCGCATTGTTGGCCTTCAAGGCATCTTGTTAGAACCTAACTAATCACCTCTAACAGAAGGAAGTGCTAATAAAATTCAACCAAATGAAATTTAAAGACTTTATTACTTTTATTGAACATTCATGAAATGAGTCAGTATCCCTTTATGCAAACAGAAGGAACTCCAAGGAGCTATAGAAAATGGAAGACATGGGGTGCCTGGATGGCTCAGTTGGTTAAGCCACTGCCTTCAGCTCAGGTCATGATCCTGGGGTCCCGGGATCGAGACCCACATTGGTCTCTGAGCTCCGTGGGGAGTCTGCTTCTCCCTCTGACCTTCTCTCCTCTCATGCGCACACTCTCTCTCTCTCTCTCTCAAATAAATAAATAAATAAATAAATAAAATCTTAAAAAAATAAAAGAAAATATAAGACTTTATAGGCAGAAAGTGGGGAGATACAAGGAAGTCAAAAACAAAAGAAAGGATTATTTCAGGCAAGATCACTTTCCTTTGGGGGTCTGTCAGGTATATTTCCTCACTTCTGCTAGCCAGAAAATTCCAGACTCTTTGGTTGAGATCACATTCCTAGCAGAGGCTGAAACTGCACTTAGTTTTGAATCAAGTCTTGGTTTTCTGACTTGGAACTTTTCACAAATAACTCTTTTTTAACAGAAGGAAGGGACAGAGGGAGTGGGGGTGGGGTAGGAAGGAAATTTGACTTCTTGTTGTTATTTAAGTTTTTCATTACCAATTTGACTTCTTCTTATTATAGAAAAGGAAGGAAAAGTACTTTATATTCTCTCTTCCATGGTGCTCTTTATAGAGGATCATTTGACATGCTATATATTCTGCTAATATTTACCATCTCTCTTGGTGTCTATTATACCTATTTAGTAGATGTCTAAAACTGCCCATGAAAGGGGGGGACTTCTAATATAACAACATGATTATTATATCTAAAATATAAAATGTAAAAAAAAACCTAAATTGTAAAACAAAAGTTCCCTATAGTTGGCATTTATCCTAGATTATATTTCTTTTAAATTCTCATCACTATGCAAAGCATTGAAAATAGTCCTGCTTATTTTTTTAAAGTTTGTAGCAATTTATAAACACATTTTAAAGCATGACTTTATGTGTCCCCAGAACTGGATACTTCTACATAATTATAAATATTATAGATTTTGTAAGCACTGAATAATCACATTCAGTTCCTTTGTTGTTCTTTATGGAAAGAACTTAAGCATACTTATGCATAATTCATTTGAAAGTCATACTTTTGTTTGCATAGTTATCATATTAATGTCTCACAACTATAGTATGACAAAGAAGAATATATATCCACTTTTGCTTGATACTAGGTCACAATTTGATAGGATCTTCTTTTAACAAATTATCTCTAATTTATATTTAATATATTCTATGATTTTTTTTCAATTTTGCATGTTTGATTATTTAAAAATCAATTTTCTAAAGAAAGATCATTAACAGTTCATGAAATTTGAAATAAGATGAAATAATAAAATATTAATGTGATTACCAAAGCTTTATATGTATGTATATATATATATGTGTGTGTGTGTATGTGTATATATATCATAATAAGCCAAAGTAAAATACAGTGTTTGACTATTTTTAAATTCAACTTTATTTTAAAAAATGATCCTTATTTTTATTTTTCCCAGAAACAGGCGCATTTAGTGCTAGGAAAGTAAGTTGGTGATTTATTACAAAAAATTAAAAAGTTGTGGGATCTTGACCTTGATATACCTAACTTATTCACATTTTTCCACTGTGATTCACTTCAGCATATATCATATTTAAAGTTGTAAATTTTCAATGGGACTGTTATGCTTATGGATACTGAAATATCATCTGGAGTTTATTTTTTACCTTATATACATAACCTTGAATTTTTTTTAGTAAGTTTTTTTTTTCAAAATGTGCTATATTCTTTTTAAGTAATCTCAATGCTACTGCTTATAAATTATTCAGTTGCAATTTTTATGCTATAAAGATGTGTAAATTTAAATCTGAATATTCCTTAGTTTCAACAGCACAACAATAATAATAATATACTTAATGCACCATTTATCACTGGTCTGTGGTATCAACCTAGGTATAAATTGTGACTAAAGAATAAATTAGCCCTTTTCTCTATTCTATTCTCTATAGAATAATTATATTTCTAATATTTTAAATTAAAAATAATATATCATTAGACTCTGTTAAAATGTATTTAAATAGTTTATAACTTAATGAACCCTTTTTTCAGTTTTATAATATTGTCACCAAGTCCCAGAGATTCTAGTTTCAAAATCTTTCAGTGAGTCCCCGGCAATATTTGCCAGTTCAACATCCTACTTCAGATATTCATCATCTCTTACCTCAGCTTCTATAATAATCTCTAAATTGGTCCTATTGATCCAAATATCACACTGCTACACTACTTTCCTACTAAAAAAATCAGATGTCATACATTCCAGCTTTAAAACACCACATTACCTAACAGGTAAGTCAAAATTCCTTAGAATAGCATTTAAAAAGTTTATAATATAAATCCAACCTTTATTTTCTTAAGTTTCTCCTTAAGTTTCCTTAACGAACACATGAATTCTACTACCCTTCCTGTGTGTGTGTCTGTGTGTATGTGTGCATGTGTACAAGCACACATACAAACAAACCTATACAATCGTATAATCATAGTGAATTTACTACATAGACATCTTTACTGAGTGACCAAGGGGCCACTAGAAACCCACAGAGATGATAAAAATTATTCAGTAAATGGTGTTGTATTAATGGTTACCTATTGTGGGGGGGGGTCCAATTTAAGTAAGTTGGACACAAGAGGCAGAGGTGGATATTAGTATTAATCAAGGGCTCTTGAGATCTATACTGATGGAAGGTCAAAGAAAAAAGCAAAGTTGGATAACCAAAGAAGATGGGCTGTGATATCTCTAAATATTGACCTCTAAAGATATCCCAATCCTTGATTATTTCAAATAGAAGAGAAGGGGCCAGGTTTTTTCTAAGTCTGCATCCACCTATCACCTGATGCAGGCTGTTGCCAAAAAGGTCAACACTTTTTACCAAGGCAGTACTCTTCAACAGAAATAATACCTGGAGTTGAATAATAGTTAAAGACTATCTGTTGAACCACTTTTGGGTGCTTGAACTAAGTTCTTTAATCCTGAGGGAATGGGAGAAACACATCACAGGGTCTAGTACACTTACCTCACAGCAGTAACCAAAAATATTCAATATGAATTGAAAGATTAAAATAGTAGACATTGAAATATAAATAAAATGTACTGTAAACATTGTTCCTTCTACAATGTGAATGACTATATATAAAAGATATAGAAGAGAATACAAAGGAAATATAAAATCTGAACATAATATTTACCACCCGTCACATGCATATGGACAAGCATATTCTTTATATATAACCAAAATAAAGAGGTTAGAAAAAGGGCAAGAAAAAGATATTGGAGCAAATATGTAAGATGATTAATACTCTTGCAACTAGATTATTTATGGGCTATGAATAGGAAACTGCCTTTACTTTTTTTCAGACTCTGTCTTCAGTCATACTTTATTAAATTCCCTTTGCTTAACTCTAAGTATATCCAATACCTTTCCAATCAATTTCAGTTGTAAGAAAAATTTATTAAAGCAACTCTGATACTTAGTTATTAAACTATTTAGTTCAACTAAACAAAACTTCAATTTAATATCATATTCACAGCTTGACCATTGCTTCTGACTTATGGACTTATAGAGAAGAGGAATTAAAGGATTAAGAAGAGGCAGATTTGAGAGTTTATAGAGTGGATGCTGTTGAAATGTGGCCATTTATGCCTCTATGTGGCTACCACCAAATGGAGACTGTCCTTCATGGATGATGCTTGCTGTTCTTTGGAGGTGTTCAAGGGACTTTGACGTCACACTGTTGCCTGACACAGGCTATGTTCTCATCCAGCGACTTGGGCAAAAGTCTACCACCTCCATCTTTCATTATCCCCACTCTAACCCTCTCATGGCAGGGACTGCATGGAAGAACACTAGCCAAGTTGTCATTTGCACTGTCCCCATGGTCCTTGGGAATCTTACACATGCTTATACTGCCAAATGATGTAAAGGTCCTCACTTAATTGCTGACACCTCTCTCCTCACCTTGCCGTGGAAAGCTTCTCTAGACTCCTGCCTTTTGACTTCTCTAGCAGAGAACAGTCCCAAGGTTCATATACGTTTTCAAACTCCCTAGAACCTATACCAAGCTCTCTCAGAAACTTTCACATCATACTACATTCCTGTGAAGTACAGAGCCTGTAAGTTTCTGCACTTATACAAACATTTGGATGAGGAAGAAAAATGCCCTGCTTTCAGACACCTTAATTCTCTACAAGTGTTTCTTCTTTGGAGAGGAAGAGAAGGAAGGCCTCTCTTATCTCCTAGGGGAAAAAAAAAATGCCACAGCTTTCTCTAAGCCTGTAAATTCCCTTCAGATAACCTCTCCCAAAGTTCTAGTATTATATAGTTATGGAAATATTATATAGTTATGAAACAAGAGAATTTGCTATTTATAAGTAAATTCTGTGTGAATGTGTCTTGTATTATACCTTAGAATGGAAGGATGCTTGTTTCCATCATCATCCTCTTACATCTCCCCCAAATTCCTTGTGTAAAATTTGATTTACCAGTGTCATGACTTTAATAAATTCAAAGGCAATGGATTTTAATAGATAACTCACCAGTGAGGAATAAATACAACTGAAAAACTAAACAACTCTTTCCTCCCCTTTTTTTTTTAAAAGATTTTATTTATTTATTTATTTGACAGAGAGAAACACAGCTAGAGAGGGAACACAAGCAGAGGCACTGAGAGAGGGAGAAGCAGGCTTCCCACCGAGCAGGAAGCCCAATGTGGGGCTCAATTCCGGGACTCCAGGATCATGACCTGAGCCGAAGGCAGTCGCTTAACCAACTGAGCCACCCAGTTTCCTCCCTTTTTAATGATGATGCCGTTGCTAAAAATTATGTATTAAAATTGGCATTATTGGGGCACCTGGGTGGTTCAGTCATTAAATGTCTGCCTTCAGCTCAGGTCATGATGCTGGGGTCCTGGGATCCAGCCCCACATTGGACTCCTTGCTCAGCAGCAAGCCTGCTTCTCCCTCTCCCACTCCCCCTGCTTGTGTTCCCTGTATCACTGTATCTCTGTTAAATAAAATCTTTAAAAATAAATAAATAAAATTGGTATTACTGCAAATAAGGGAATTAAAAACTTTTTATAGTTGATTTTCATTACTCTCACTTAACTGGTTTCAAATACACGTGGTTGAGAGAGAAAGTGGACCAATTTGAACAGTGCTGGCATATTACATACCTACCATTTTCTACTGAATAAATATCCCAGACCCTATGGATTATGGAAGAAAATATGAATCTGTTGTTCCTTCAGCCCTTGTCAATTCCAGTTCATGTCCCTCACAGTCTGAGCTTTACTCTGCAGTGAGTGTGCTGCTTGACTTTAAGGGCACAGTACTTATTTTAATAAAATATAGACCCTAATACAAACCACTACTTCATCTGTTATTTTACTGAGGAATAGTAATCTATTTCAAGATTAAGGAAAAAAGAAAAAAATAAGTTGTCGGACATTTTGAAAGACAGATGGAGATCTTCAAAATGATGCTTGTTCAGAAACTGAAGAGTGATTCTGACATTAGGATATTTTTCATTAAATGTGTTGACTTTAAATTCTAATTAAGATGTGTTGTATATAGGACACCTGGGTTGGTCAGAGGGTTCAGCCTCTGCCTTCGGCTGGGGTCATGGTCTCAGGGTCCTGGGATCAAGTCCCATGTCAGGCTCTCTGCTCAGTGGGAAGCCTGCTTCCTCCTCTCTCTCTGCCTGCCTCTCTGCCTCTTTGTGATCTCTCTTTCTGTTAAATAAATAAATAAATAAAATCTTTAAAAAAAATGTGTTGTTGTAAAATCTTTTGGGGATACAATTTGGCACTATATATCAAGAGTCATAAAAATACACCAAACATCATGTTTTTAGGATGAATGTATTATGAGTTTAGGGAAGTTTGGAAGTTTATATCCCATAGTTTTTTCAAGATTAAAATGGTTTTAATTTATATTCTTTTTATAATATTGCCTTTTTGTAATCCAGTTAATTCCATAGTCAAATGACCTTTCTGAAATCCAATTCTTGATTATAGTACTCCCCAGCTCAAAAATGCTTACACGGTATCCCATGATCTACAAATAAAGCTCCAGATTCTTTATGGTAGCCTGTATATTCCTTCCTGATAGGCTCTCATTTACTTTACTAGGTAACTCTAGCCACTGCCAGGCAGTACTTGCTATTTTCCCAAATACTCCACACCAACGCCATTCTACTTTTTCTGTTTATTTATTTCCCTTTATTCTTCCCTATAGATATCCCTCTCTCTCTTTGCCTGACAGACTTAACCTCATTCTTTGAAATTCTGGGTCTATTTTTGTCATTCTGTCTCTGAGGTCTTTGAATGTGGCACATAATTAGCAAGTTAACTAGTTCCTATACTGAAGGTCCTGGAGAACATGAACTTACTGTACTTTAAACTTGTAACTCTTATTCAGTGTATGTAGCTGATTTAGGCAACCAAAAAAAGTTTGTTGAATTTATGGTTGAATGAATAAATAAGGGATTGACTAATAAATGAAAAAAAATGGACGTTTTATTATAAAATAGTACAGCTTAATACTTTCAAATGATTATACACCAAATGCATTAACTATTCTTTATGTACATTTTGAGTACTATTGCTTAGATATAAAATCATTTATCAGATACATGTTAGGATAAGCGAAAGCTTTGGAAGATAAAGATAACATCTCCCTGTTGGGAAAAGAGATTTATCTTTTTTTTTTTTAGATTTTATTTATTTATTTGACAGAGAGAGATCACAAATAGGCAGAGAGGAAGGCAAAGAGAGAGGAGGAAGCAGGCTCCCTGCTAAGCAGAGAGCCCAATGCGAATCTCGATTCCAGGACCTTGAGATCATGACCTGAGCCAAAGACAGAGGCTTTAACCCACTGAGCCACCCAGGCCCCCCGAGAGATTTATCTCTTGACCAGGATAATAAAGATAATGTTTCCCTCTCACTTTAGGGAGTAAGCTAGACAGATTTATTAGCAATCCCTTTATGAGATTAGATTTCCTAAATTTGTGTTTCCTCAGAAATGGCATAATCCCACTATTAGCCAGTTATCCACCTGAAGCTCTCATTGCTTCCATAGGACCTAAGAAGTATGGAAAAAAATAAAATAAAATAAAAAATAAGCACACTGGATAGAAGTAAGCAGACAAGGAAGACTATTCAGGACAACTGTGGTGGGGTCAGGACTGTGGTAATCAGGGGGAATAAGACTGAACTCAACCTAACTGAAATAAAACGCGAGAGTTCTTAAGCATTGATGTGACCTAGTGGAAAAGTGCTGAAGAAAGTTAGAGGAGGGAGGTTGGTCAAAGGGATTAGGTAATTTTTGCTAATTCATGTTTATGAAAGTAACTTCTACATTCTTCAGAGAGACTGGGAGATAAGGACACTATCTTTCATGGTAATTATATTTCAAAAGGATGGCTCCCAGTCATTTGAGAAGACATTCCTGGGTTGTAAAACTGGATAAGAGTCTGGGAGATTTACATTCAGATTTACATCTGAAAGGGGCAGAGAAAAAAAAATCTGTAATTGTGAGTTTTCTAGAGTAAATGCTCTAAAAAAAGGGAGGTCAGGACCTCTAGTCAGGGGGAAACCTGTTTAAAGTTTAGTCAAGCTGAGGATAATGTTAAGTCCATCTTGATCAGGGGACAAGGTGAATTGATGTTCTTGTGGCTTGTTATGCTAGGTAAAATAAGTCTTTGTCTCTGACCCTGAAATCTCTTGTCTTCCGTCAGTACATTATTCATGTCTGGTTTGGATAAAGGCTTGAAATCTGCTGTTGAAATTCAGCTATGCTATAGCATGACAATCATAACACAAAGCAAAAAATTAAAAAATTTTTAAAAAACCCTCTTATTAAATTCCCTTCCTTATTTGGATTTTGCTGGAAATCTTAATGTTGATTTAGTTCAAGTAAGTTTTTCTTTAAAGACTATTCTTTTATGTAAAGAGAGTAAATTAATGTATTTGGCATTGAAATAATATATTGTTAGATTAAACTAATAATGAAATTATTGTCATATTTCATATTGTCAGTAAAATTAAGCTTTGTACAACAAAAATATGCTATAAAGGATAAAATATGGATTAGTATTTATAATTTGACAAGTATTTGTTAGTAGGTCATATATAATAGAAGACTGAAATTGAGCTTATCTAATGAACTTGAGTTTATCATAGAGCTTTTCTAAAAAAATTATATTTTTCTTAGGATATGGTCTCTAAACCATACTTCTTCCTTTTAAGTTAATAATAAAAGGACCTCAAACTATTAGTTTAGCCATACAAATAATCCATTTTTCTTACATATTAGAAAACAGAATGAGCCAGTTTATTACACTGCTGTTAGTAAACTTTCAAGCTTTTAGATTCTTTTCAGTGCTATAGATGAATAAAATGATGATGATGTCTTTAATAATGTCAAAACCAACATTGTTTTGCTTTTTTAAATTGATTTTTTTTCTGAGATATTAAAGAAACAAAGTATGATCATCAAGATCATACTTAATGCTGGACTTGGGACTTTCAGATCTACTTTATAATGTGACTGTCCTATAAGTAACTGTGCCTCATTGCCTAGAACTGAAGGTAGTATTGATTATCAGGTATGAACAGTAAGATTAGAAGAGTTCAGTATACATACGCGACCCATCTTAAATCAAAGTCCAAATCTAAAATATGGTTTTAGCTTCAATATATATAGTTTTAATTAACAACGTTTGCCTTTTTTGAATGAAAATTGGTTAGCTCAAACAAAAATATAAATACAAATTTTCATATAAAACAGCGACTTTAAAGTTTCTGTGTGAATTTACCACTGGAGACCATTTGAAATATAGATTCCTTGGGACCATTCACCAGGACTGTGGTTCAGTAGATTTGGAAATATTCTTTGAAATTAGAATTTTTATTCTGAAAGAAGAGTAGTATAGGGCATACTCTGAGAGACATTGGTAGACAAGGCAAGTTACTACAGTAAGACTTGGGATTAAATACAAGATTTCAACATGTTCACAAATAATTCATGTATATTTCAACCTCCTCTGCTGTACTTGTTTTTTTTTTTGTTGTTGTTGTTGTTGTTGTTTTCCCAATTGGAAAGTGACATGTATCAGAATCTACTAAAGATATTTTTCGAACTAAGAATGTGTTTATCCCTACCCTTCTTTTCCTGCTCCTAAATCAGTTCAGAGATTGTTCTACAAACTAGGATTGGATTTGGACTAGGAAAAGTATGTATAGTTTGAAAACAAACAAACAAAAAAATGATGCATAGGCTGCTGATAATGACCTCTCATCCTTACCCTCTACCACATAAAAATCTGGTGCAGCCACTAGACCAGTTTTGGAAAATGCTTAGTGATATGACTTCAAAACAACTATGTTATAATAAAGGAGTAATTTATAAAGTGAGCACAAAATTGTTAATGAGATAGTTTTTGTGTTTTTTCCTTTATCAGCTAACCACAGGAAGTTTATCTTGTATCTACCTATCTCCTGTCAACAGTGAAATTTCAAATGTGGTTGTGATTGTGGCTGATAGAGAGTCATGTAGGTGTGGAAGGTTTCAGTTTTCACCCTTGGTAAGAGCTGGCCCTCTGTTGATGCCATGGTACAAAACAAAGTAGTAAGTGACTGGCTCAAGGCATCCAGTGACATAGGTAAGAAAATAATCCTTTTTTTTTTTCCTAAGAAAAGAATCCTTGCGTATTCTTTTCTCTTTAAATTATATTGACTACTTGAAAGTAGTTGCTCAAATACTATTCATTTGTGTAATTTTCCTTTGTTTTAGTATATTGTATTTTGTAATATAATATTTCATTATTAGGAGAGTGCTGTGCAATAGGACAGTTTATCCACATGTGATAGATCATCAAAACACTGACACATAATGACTCCCAGATTGCTGAAACTGGAATTAGAATTTAGGTCTCATGCTTAGTCTCCTGTTCCTACTTTATTTTAGATTTTGATTTACATTAAACTTTATTTTAATTCAAATATGTATATAATGAGATATTTCAAATTGATAGTGTTTGGGTGCTTAACATTTTATTGAACAATTAATATAGTAATCTCAAAATGATAGTAATCACAGATTGAAGATTTCCTTGCTTCTGATTTAGTCAGAAGGAACAATATTTGTTTTTATTGTGGTAATTTTTTTAAGTATATCATATAGTATTGTTCATTATATAGGCCTTGTTTTATAAAACAGATCTCTAGATCATTTTCATCTTGCATGACTGAAACTCTAAACTCATTGCACAATTTTGCATAAACTCCTCCCTCAAACCCTGGTAACCATGATTTCAATTTCTGCTTCTTGTATTTTACTACTTTGAACATGACATATAAGTGAAGTCATGCAGTATTTATACTTCTGTTATTGGCTGATTATACTTAGTATAATGTCCTCAAATTTTATCCGTAATGTAGCATATGACAGGATTTCTTTTTTTTTAAAGATTTTATTTATTTATTTGACAGAGATAGAGATCACAAGTAGGCAGAGAGGCAGGCAGAGAGAGAGGAGGAAGCAGGCTCCCTGCCGAGCAGAGAGCCTGATGTGGGCCTCGATCCCAGGACCCTGAGATCCTGACCTGAGCCGAAGGCAGAGGCTTTAACCCATTGAGCCACCCAGGCGCCCAGTATTTATTTTTTTAAGGCTGAATAATAGTTGATTGTCTTTCTATTCATTTTTATTATCCATTCATCCACTGATAGGCATTTAAGTTGTTTACATTTCCTCGATATTGTGGGTAATGCTGCAGTAAACATGAGAATACAAATATTTTTTTGAGATCTTTTTTTCAATCCTATTGGATAAATACCCAGGTGTGGCATTGCTGGATCATATGGTAGTTTCATTTATAATTTTTTGGTGAGACCCCATACTGTTTTACATAGTGGTTTCACCATTTTACATTCCCATTAATGGTGTACAGGGTTCTAATTTTTCCAAATCCTCATCATCACTTGTTATTTTCTGGGTTTCATTTTTGTTGTTATTGTTTGTTTGTTTTTGCTTTGACGGGGTGGGGGGTTGATAGTGGCTATTCTGAGAGGTCTGAGAGATTCCACTGAATATGTACATCACTTTGGGTGGAAATATTTTAGCAATATCAGTTCCTACTATACATGACTACAGGATGTCTTTCCATTTATTTGTGTCTTCTTTAACTTATTTTAGCAACATTTTGTAGTTTTCAATGTATAAATCTTTCACTACTTTGCTTATGTTTACTCCTAAGTAATTTATTGTTTTTGTGCTATTGTAAATGAGATGGTTTCCTCAATTTCCTTTTCAGATTGATCTTTATTAGTATATAGAAACAAGATGATTTTTTCTATGTTGATTTCGAATCCTGCAGCTTTGCTGAATTTGCTTATTAGTGCTAACATTTTTTTGTGTGTACAATCTTCAGGGATCCTCCATATAAGATTATGTCATCTTATAAATTTATTTATTTGAGAAAGAGAGAGAGAGACAGTGTTCATGCAAGTCTGGGGAGGGGTAGAGGGATAGGATACAGAATCCTAAGCAGATTCTGTGCTTATCTTGGAACTGGAGGTGGGGCTTGATCCCAATACCCTGAGATCATGATCTCACCTGAACTTAACATTTCAACCTTTGCTTAACTAACTGAGCCACCCAGGTGCCCATATATCATTTTTGAACAGACATAATCTTACCTTTATTTTATTTCTTACTGATGCTTCTTAGTTCTTTTTTTTTTATTTTTTTTATTTTTATTTTTAAAGATTTTATTTATTTGACAGAGAGAAACACAGCCAGAGAGGGAACACAAGCAGAGGGAGTGGGAGAGGGAGAAGCAGGCCCCCCGCCGAGCAGGGAGCCCAATGTGGGACTCGATCCCGGGTCTCCGGGATCATGACCTGAGCTGAAGGCAGTCGCTTAACCAACTGAGCCACCCAGGTACCCGATGCTTCTTAGTTCTTTTTCTTGTTTAATTACTCTAACTAGGACATCCAATATTATTTGAAATAGAGTTAATGAGATTTGGTATTCTTGTCTTGTTCCTTAGCAGAAGTTTTGAGTGTCTTTCCCTATTGATTATGATTATTAGTTTTGTTTTTTTTTACATATGCCCTTTAGAGTGTCAAGGTAATTTCCTTCTATTAATAGTAAGTTTGATGTTTTTAATATGAAAGGATGTTGAATTTTGTCATATCCTTTTTTTATATCAATTGAGATGATCATATGATTTTTATCCTATTGATATGATATGTCATAATGATGGAGTTTTTGTAGGTTAAATGGTTATTGCATCTTATAAATAAATAAATTTCACTTGGTCATAATTCATGATATTTTTAATGTGCTATCTGATTTGGCTTGCTAGTGTTTTGTTGAGACTTTTTATCTGTTTTGGTTTCTGGGGTAGTTTTTTTATTTTTTTTTCCCTTGCAATGTCTTTGTTAGGCTTTGCTATCATAATAACACTGACCTATAAAATGAGAATGGAAGTATTTCCTCTTCTCCAATTATTTGGCAGATTTTGAGAAGGATTGCCATTAAGTTTTCTTTAAATCATTGGTAGACTTCTCCAGGGAAGATATTTGGACCTGGACTTTTCTTCAGAGGTTTTTAATCATTGATTTAATCTCCCTTTTAGTTATTGATCTGTTCATATTTTCTGTCATTTCCATAATTTAGTCTTGGTAGGAATCCATTTCTTCTAGGTTATTTGTTTTGTTGGTACATTATTTTTCATAGTAGTCTCTTATGATTCTTTTTTATTTCTGTGGCATCAGTGCAATGTATCCTCTTTCATTTCTGATTTTGAGACTTTTTCCCCCAGTTAATTTAACTAAGGGTATGTCTTTGTTTTTATGTTTTCAAATAACTAACTCTTTTTTTCCATATTATTTTTCTATTTTCTTTTTTGTTTACTTCTGCCCTAAACTTTGGTTTCCTTCTGTCTCCTAACATTAGCTTAGTCTGTTTTTTATTTTGGTATAACTCCTTAAGGCATAAAGTGAGGTTGTTTATTTGAGAGCTCTCTTCTTTTTAAATTCAGGCATTTATTATTATAGACTCATTTACTACTGCTTTTGATTCATTTTATTAGCTTTCTTGTATTTACATTTTCGTTTGTCTCAAGATATTTTCTCAAGAAATTAGGAAAAAAACACTTTTTTTTGAACAATTGTTGGTTGTTCAAAATGTGTCATTTAATATCCCCATGTGAATTTTTCAGTTTTTCTTCTAGTATCAATTCCTATTTTCATCCCATGTGGTCAGAAAATATATTTGACATGCTTTCAGCCTTCAAAATTGAAGACTTATTTTTGTGACTGAGTATGTGGTATATCAGGGTAAATATATGTGCTAGAGAAGATGTGTTCTGCTGCTGTGAGTTAGAATTAGGTCCACTAAGTCTATAATGTTCATGTGCTCTGTTTTCTTATCCATCTTCTGTCTGATGGTTCTGTAAACAGTTGAAAGTAGCATAATACTGAAATCTCTTATTATTTTGTTGCTCTTTCTCCATTTAGTTCTATCAGTGTTTGCTTTATATGTTTAGGTGGTCTGATAATGCCTGCATATCTTACAGTTGTTTTCTCTCCCTGGGTAATTGACCCTTTTATTATTATATCATGTCCATCTTTGGGTCTTGTGAGAGTTTTTGACTTAAAGTCGCTTTCATCTGATACAAGTGCAGTGAATCCTTTTCTCTTTTTGCATTAGCTATAATAATTTAATTTTAAACATGTACAAAAAGCTCTTCTGTTTCTTCCCCTCTCACACTTTTTTTGTTATTGATGTAAAAAAAAAAAAACGCTTTCATGCCTTTTTAATATATACTATAGTTATGTTTTATATTTGTCTTTTAAATTCTATACCACAAAAATAATTTGTACATTAATGCAGTATTCTGGATTTGTGTATATTTTACCCTTACCAGTGAACTTTGTATTTTCATATGCTTTTATGTTGCTGTCTAGTGAACTTTGACTGCAATTTGAAGGTCTCCTTTTAGCATTTCTTGTAAGGCAGATGTAATGGTAATAAACACCCTCAATTTTCATTATCTGGGGGCATCTTTCTTTTTTCTTCTTTTTCAAGAACAGTTTTTCTGGGTATAGTGTTCTTAGTTGGTAGAGCTTTTGTTTTGTTTTGCTTTGCTTTTAACACTTTCACTGTGTCATCCCACTCCCTTCTGGTCTATAAGGTTTCTTTTCTTTCCTTTCCTTTCTTTCCTTTTCTTTTCTCGTCTTGCTTTTTTTTTTCTCCTAAAGATTTATTTATTTATTTTAGAGAAAGCGAGAACACAAGCAGGGTTGGGGGAAAAAGGAAGAAGTAGACTCCCCCCTGAGCTCCATCCTAGGACCTGGAATCACTTGAGCTGAAGGCAGACACTTAACTGACTGAGCCACTCAGGCACCCTTATTCTGTAACACTTTGGCTGATTTTGTGGATAAGCTTATGGGAGCTCCTTTTATGTGATGAATTTCTTTTTCTTGCTGCTTTCAAAATCATCTCTTTGTATTTGACTTTCAACAGTTTTATCATAACATGTCTCAATGGTTGATTGACTGATTTTAGTTTAATTTATCCTAATTGGGTCTTTTGGGTTTCTTGAATCTGAATGCCCATTTCCTTGCAGAGTTTGGGAAGTTTTAAGCCATTATTTCTTTGAATAAGCTTTCTGTCCCATTTTCTCCCAATTTTTCTTGTGCATTGTCACTTTGTGTTAGGATCCTCATATTTGATCAAGCAGGCCCCATCTCCCAGTCCTTATGAACTGGCTTCAAAAAAAGATCTCTACCAGTCAGCCCAGCTAGAGATTCTGGAGGCCTCTCAAACCTTTTCTGTAGTTGAGCCTTCTCTATACTTGTATATGTATGTAAATTCCCAGTGAGAGAGGTTTTCTCAATTTTATTTTTCTAGGAGCTTCTAATACCTTGTTCCATGTGACATTTATCTGAAATTCTACAGATTATTTGGACTTCATAAGTGGCTTCCAGACAGCTATGCTATGCTCGGTTTCATCAACACTTCCAGATGGTGAGATAGAGACTAGTCCCCCTTTTTTTTTTTTTTTTTTTTTTTTTTGACAGAGAGAAACACAGCCAGAAAGGGAACACAAGCAGGAAGAGTGAGAGAGGGAGAAGCAGGCTTCCTGCCAGCAGGGAGCCCAATGAGGGGCTCTATCCTGGGACTCTGGGATCATGACCTGAGCTGAAGGCAGAGGCTTAACCACTGAGCCACCCAGGTGCCCCACAAATAAAAAGTCTTAACAAATTTAAGGAGATTGTGATCATACCAGTTACCTTTTCCAAACACAATAGAATGAAACTGGACATCAATAGCAAAAGAAAAAATGGAAAGTTTACAAATACAGCTAACTCTAGAACAACATGGGTTTGAACTGAATAGGCCCACTTTTATGCAGATTTATATGTATATGTATATATAACTGTAATTATATTTCCTTATGATTTTCTTAGTAGTATTTTCTTCAACTTATGTTGTTATAAAAATATGGTATATAAAAACATATAACATAAAAATATGCATTAATCAACTGTTTATCAGTTAGGCTTATGGTCAACAGTAGGCTGATAGTTAAATTCTGGGGGAGTCAGAACTATGAATGGATTTCAACTGCTTGGGAGGCTGAGCCACCCACATGCCCAGACACTACTCCCTTAAGCAGAAAACCAAGAGATAGAACTTAGACTTATGTTCCACTCTTTTTCCACACCCACAACCCTGAAGCACCAAACTATTGACCTGTGTTTTCTGTACTACAGTCCACTGGAGCTCACTTTTTGTGTGTTCAACAGTCCCCAAGGGATCTAGATTGTACTGGTTTCCATCAGTGCTCTGAATTGGGCAAGACTCTATGCTAGGCCAGGGGGAAGGCCAATGGCAAGTGAGTTTCGTGTTAATTCAAACCATTGCTTTTGTTCTCAGTGCCCTCCAAAGTGATGCCCTTTTCTGTAGTACGTAGTTGAGATAAGACAGAAACCAGTGCATTAACTTGCCCCTCAAAAAGCCCGAATGTTAACTGCCTATCCCAGTCTTCTCTTTACCTCCTGAAGGAGAATCTAATAGTTGGTTGTTTCCTCCTGATTGTACCTTGTTGAGTCTGTCGGGGGACTCTGGCAAGTGGGTACCACATATTGTCCTACCAGTTTTGATGTGCCAGCTTTTGTGTTCACTTGGGGTACAAGAGCCTCTTAACTGATCTCTGGATTTCTCTTAATGGGAATTGGTCCATATATTATTGAATGGGTATCTTGATGGGTGAAGAAGGGCATGGGGCTTCCCTTCTGTTGATGTCACCTTTCAATGAGGAATGATTATTTTGTAGATTTTTTTTGCTTATTTGCATATCAAGAAATTCTATCAAAACTGTTTTTCAGTAAGCTATGTAGAATAAAATATTTTATGTTACTTTCTCTGTTCAGAATAGATTATTATTTATGCATCTTTGATGTTACATTAATCTGCAAAAGAAGAGGTTTAGCCAGTCAAACCCAAGAACCATAAATGTGACTTTAGTTGAGAAAAGAAAATACTATAGTGTACAGATATACTGTTTTTAAAAAGTCCAACTCTTTGTTCTTATGTAGAAAGATATAATAATCAGAATAAAAACATCTACAAATTTGATCATTCTGTTTCATGATTGGAAAAAAAATGAGGGGCACCTGGGTGGCTCAGTTGGTTAAGCAGCTGCCTTCAGCTCAGGTCATGATCCTGGAGACCCAGGATCGAGCCCCACATCAGGTTCCCTGCTCAGTGGGAAGCCTGCTTCTCCCTCTCTCACTCCCTCTGCTGTGTTCCCTCTCTAGCTCTGTTTCTCTCTGTCAAATAAATAAATAAAATATTTTTTAAAAAAGAAAAGAAAAAGAAATGAAATTGGCTCCAATTTAATGATCATATTGCCATCTGGCATTTGCAATTTTGTAATCTCCACAAATGCCATAGGATGTGGGAGGCAGGAACAAGAAAAACTGAAAGTGGATGTGTAGAATTTAAATATAACATAGCATAGAATTTAAAGTACATAATTACTATAATAAGGACTATCCCACAATGTAATTATCAGACAAATTGATTTTTAACATCTGAAAAGGTGTGTTTCCTAAGGTTTTATGCTTTCTTTGTGCTTCAAAAGATGAGTTGATAAATGTGTCTTAGTGAAAAGAAATGCAGGTGCCTTTTACATGAACTGTGCTTTTTCAACTCTTTAGGACAGCTGCATCTGTGGACAAGGAAATAAGGATAGTGATTCACTTGTTTCTTTTTTTAAATATGTAATGATGAAGAGTAAATATTCTAGTGCTGAGAATAAAGTGAGAATTGGAAATGGTGTTTATTTTGGAAAAGAAGAGAAATTAGTTCCTGAGGTAAGAAGTAAGCTTTTTTACCCCTGAAATATGTAAATATATGAAATATAGATCATATACTTCTTATTAGTCTTCAGTCACTATTCATTAGAGATTATTTACTATTCTTAGTAGCTTGCATGTACTAAGCCACCAATAGAGTTTGAATGATTAAAATATCTTGGAACTGTTAGCTTAGTACTCCTACTGACTCCATGAAGCTCACAGGTATTAGTGTCACTCATGACCTTGGCACAAAACAGAAGAACACATTGAAATATGACATTTCAATGAGGGAACTATTTACGGAAGTGTGATCAGCGTAAGGAAATCTATACAGATGGTGAAGCACCCAGTGATCAACAATAGTGGAAAGCCCTTACTTATTATCCCAAAAGGCAAAGGGAACTAAAAGCTGAGTTCATGCAGAGGGAGTCATAAGACAGAAGTTATGTAGTTTTATAATTTACTTTTTGATGAAAAATGTTTATGTCTTTCAGGACTGATCCAGAAAAGAGCAAGTAGTTGAACAATGAATAGCATCCCATAGGAAGACAGAGAGACTAGAGGATTGAGAGAGACCTTAGATAAGAGGAAGCATGATAAAAAGGGAGATAGAGAAGTATAAGGCCAATCTTACTGAATTGGTTCTACTTTCTCAGATGGAAAAGTAACAAATGAGTTAGATGTTTGAGAAGGAGGAGAAGGAGGGAAAGGAGCATCATGTTGACAATAATGTGCTTCATTAGGTCTAACTATATACCAGGTGCCATTAATGCTATTACAAGTATATGGTATAGGCTTATTATTATCATCATTCTGAAAAAAAGAAACATGAGAAGAGTTTAACCCCTTTTCCTCAGGACACCTGTGTTTCAAGCCATAGTTACTGGCTCACGTGTGTCCAACATGTTCAGGTTATCAACAACCCTGTTTTGAGGCATAGTTTTTAAATAACTATAGCACTGAGGGAAAGAATGATTTGACTAGCAAATGAAGCAAGATTGTCTTGCCATATTAAGGATTATTTGACAGCAATGAAATGAATTTAATGTGGTACTGACTTGCCTACCTCTGAAATTTGTGTCCTGTGAGTCATAACTGTCTATGTGTAGGCAGAGAAAATGGGAGGAAGTTTAAAGAGGAGATCAGAATGACCAGTGAGGGATGGCTATTGACATCATGAAGGACAAGGTACTCTCTGGCAACTGGCATTATTTTTCTCTGATCCTAAGCCATAAGTAATATTTTTGAAGAGCTAAACAGGCCAGAAACTCTATTACAGAAGGGAAAAATTTCCATCTTTTATAATCCCTACCATAAAGAGACTTGAAGCCTTTAAATTAAAAAAAAAAAAGCATTTTTATATGAATAAGTTCTATGCTTCTGGAAAGGACCTTAGTTCCAAATAAAATTCATTTTGACTGCATCAACCACCATCAACAATATATATATATAGATATATAGGGATATACCTATCTATATATATATCCGTACATATGTATATATACATATAGGGGTTCACCAATGAGTCTACAATTTTCATTATCTGTAGATATTGTTTGGAAACAGGGATCTCAAGAACATTTTTACCTGGTGTGGGTTGTCAAAATTACCTTTTTTTTCTTTTTTTTTTTTTTAAAGGTTTTATATACTTGACAGAGAGAAACACAGCCAGAGAGGGAACACAAGCAGGGGGAGTGAGAGAGGGAGAAGCAGGCTTCCAGCCAAGCAGGGAGCCAGATGTGGGTCTCGATCCTGAGTCTCCGGGATCATGACCTGAGGTGAAGGCAGTTGCTCAACCGACTGAGCCACCCAGGCACCCCACTTTTTTTTTTTCCTAAGTGAGAGTTCTTCCTATGACCATGAATGAAATGCCAAGAAAATAATAATGAAAGTTTAGAAAAGCATCAAAACTTTATATTTTTATATAAACATAATGATCTTATGTTTTCTTATTTGCATTTTTAGTGTATATACACTGTGTCAACAGGCTGTGTGTTATAGCTGTGTGCAACAAATTGAAGATCTTTTCCAGGTACAAAATTATTTAGCAATGGAAGCAATCTCCCATCCCTTCAGAGGAACTAATTATTTCTTTGAAAGCTTAAAATAGCATAATCTACTGATTTATACTGTGTTTTATTGGCTTCCTGCTAAACAAGGTAACTTGTCAATAAACAGTTTTATTAAGAAACTAGTCAAAATGAATTAATGTCTGTTTGCCAATGTCATCAATGTTTAAAGGCTAATAAAGGCCCTTGAGAGGTAATCTTTACATTGCATGGGGAAAAAAAAAGAGAGGTATACATCAATAAAGCTGCTGCAAGAACATGATTTGAAGGGTGTATGGCTTCTAAATGCTACAAAGCAATGGTATAAAGCAGGAACAATAAAACTTTTTCTGTAAAGGGACACATGATGCAATTTTTGGCTTTGTAGGCCATATAGTCCCCTATAGCTGTTCCATCCTTGTAGCATTAAAGCAACCATCGATGATGCATAAAGAAATGGCTGTGGATGTAATTCAATAAGATTTTATTTGCAAAAACATATGCTGGCTGGTTTGATCCATAAGCCTTAGTTTGCTGAGCCCCATTATCAAATAGAGTATTGTTAAGTTGTGGCCTATTAAGGTGATGATACAGTAGTTTTTAAAAGGCATTATAAAAAAAACAAAGTGAGACTTTCATTTCTTATTTATTTATTTATTTATTTATTTATTTATTTATTTATTTTTAAGATTTTATTTATTTGACAGAGAGAAACACAGCCAGAGAGGGAACACAAGCAAGGGGAGTGAGAGAGGGAGAAGCAGGCTTCCCACCGAGCAGGGAGCCCGATGCGGGACTCGATCCCTGGTCTCCGGGATCATGACCTGAGCCGAAGGCAGTCGCTTAACCAACTGAGCCACCCAGACGTCCTGAGACTTTCATTTTAAAGAATTTTTTTTTATGGCCTATTTAACACATCTATGTGAATAAGCAAGTTTGATTACAACAGAATGATTTTCCACTAATCGTGCATTCAAACAAGAATAAAATGCATACTTTAAAGACATTGTCTAATTAAAAGACAGGGTGGGATGAGGAGAGCCTAAAGTCAACCATGTCAAAGGGGATCCAGAGGAAGGGCCAAACAGAAGAATTAGACTATACACAATTTGTGATGAATTGGTTTGGTTGTACCAATTACACTATTTCAATGGTGTATTTATTGATACTTCTGTCCATACTTACTGTTTTTAAATTACGGTTGTTGTACAGTACATTTTAGTTTGTGAAGAGTAAGACACTCTCTGCCTTGCTTATCGCCATTGCATATTTTTCCTTCATTATTTTTTCAAATTTACTGATGAAATTCTATAAACAAACTTCTCTTTTAATTCTTTTTTTTACGGTCATTAGCCTAATATGTATTGTGTTACTGTCATTTATGAAATAATGTTCTGAATGCTAGAAATACAACAGAGGAAAAGGCAACAAAATCCTTGGTCTCAAGGAGCTTGCAATCACAGGTAGGAAAGTGAATAGGAATCTCAGAGAGGAATAAATGTTAAGACAATGCAAGAGTGATACTGTGGACAGTGAAGGAGTTGGTGCTACTGAAGGGGTTTAAACTACATTTGATTTGGTGGTTTTGGAATGCCTCTTAAGAGAGACATCATTGAGTTAAAATCTGAATTATAAAAATATCACACTAGTGTTGAAATCCAGACCCAGAGCTTTCCAGGAAGAGGAAATGGCAAGTACAAAGTATCTTTTCTGGGAATTAACATAAACATATTCCAAGAATAGAAAGTAAAGGGTGAAGTCTAAGGAGCTAGGAAGAGAATGGGTTGCATTCACATAGGAGTGTTAGTAAAGGAAGATGAAGAATTTACATTGTATTTTAAAAGTAATGGAAGTGCTTGAGGATTTTTAACAGAACAGTCACATAATTTATTTCATGTTTTATAAAAAGCACTCTGGCTGCTATGGGGAGAGTGGAATAGAGGACAAAACCAAGGTAGGATAATAGATTAGAGGTAGTGGCAGTAACCCAAACAAGGGTTGAATTAGCCTTTTTAATAATCACTTTACCTTACCTACAGTCTTAACTTTTTGTTTCCTATTAACTCCGTGTATTTTCAGAAGTATTTCTCTTAAATATATCTCAGCTTAATAAAATGAACTAAGTATATATATATATATATATGTATATATATATATATACACATATATATGTGTGTATATGAACTAAGTATATATATATATACATATACATATATATACACAAAGAACCTCCTTTATCTAGGATTCCAGAAGAAAATGGCTATGGAATGTTGAGATTGCTTTATTTTCATGCATGGTTCCTGCATTAGTATGAACCCACCAACTCTTTTAGAACATTTTAATACATTAGTGAGAACCAAATTTTCAAATATCCCAAACCTTCAGTTTAATAAATTTCTACAGAAGGCAATGAAGAACATACCAAAACTACTACTATTAACAACCTCAATTTATGGAACAGTTGCTATGTGTCAGTAATTTTGCTAGAAACTTTAATTAAACTAATTCATTTAATTACTACCCTAAATACATAAAATATGCATAACTATGTAAAGCATACATAACCACATAAAGTATATATAATTAATACCATCTTAAAATTGAGAAGACCAGGACTGAAAGAAATTGTGAGTCTTGCTGAGACTACAACAAATAGGAGTTGGAGATGGGAACTAGCAAATGTGTTTATAGATGTTATGAGAATGATGTTTGGTGGTCTACTATATTGCTTCCAGTGGTTACTTCTCATTTTTTCTGAATGCATGCACATAATTTTTTATTTCTCTTTTTAATTTGGAATAATAGAATATTAATTTTATGAAAATGACATTGAGGACTTAGTTTTAAAGAAATATGAATCTGTCCCACTGTCCACTGTAAAAAGGGAATTTGGGTTATTAGGTTAAAACAAATCAAGAAATACACCCAGAGAAGTAAAATTCTATAGACTGACAAATTAGAATTCCTTTTGGAAACTGAGTAAATATTACCATGTTTTAAATTGGGAAACACAGGTATGAGAGAGAATACTAACACTAAAAATTGAGAGTGTATATGATTGTTGAAGACCTGGCCCATGTTATGAGTGTTATTTGTATCTTGGGAATAGAAAGTCTTGAGTTTATCCATACTTATTTTTTTGGAAATTTGTTTATGATGGTTATATAATTTTGTAACTGGGATTACAGTGGTTAATTTAGAGGAGAGGCCCCAGCGTTTTGTTTCATTTTCTGAATCCTTACACAAATAATGGAGAGAACAATGAAATACAACAAAAAATATCTAGAATTAATCACTAGAAGGCATTATATATATATATTTAAATATAGTTAAGATAAAGGATAACCATAGAACTATTAGATTAAGTTATTTTATATTATTAACCCATCTTTGAAGAAAGAAAAGTAAAAACATAGATGGCTGAGGTCACAATCTTGAAGGAGGAAATTGGATAGGTTTGATTATAGAAAAGGTAATGTAGAATATTTGGAGATCATTTTTTGGTGGGAAGAATACAGAGAGAACAGTAATGGTGCACCTTATCACAGACTTTGAACTACATACTGGGATAAAAAGAACACTGAAAAAACTGAAGAGAGAAAACAGTAAACACAAATCTTCTTAACTTCAATATTTTTCCTACTAAATAGGGTGACCAGATGCCCTAGTTTGTCTAAGTTATGTACCTGCTGTTCCATCATAATTATCAATAGGTTCTGTGTTTACTCTTTCTGAAACATATCACTTGAACAACAAATTATTCTTCTACCTATTTACTCATGAGTAATGAGGGGTAAATAACTTGCCTGTGGTCAAACAACTTATAAATTGTTATGCTTCATATTGAACCAGGAAAATCTATCTATGCCTCAGGGTGTGTGGGTGGCTCAGCCAGTTAAGCCTTAACTCTGATCTCTTGATTTCAACTCAGGTTACTCTTTTTCATTTTCTTTGTCTTAAAAAAAGAGGGAGAGAGAGAAAGAGAGAGAGAGAGAGAGAGAGAGAGAGAGAGAGAGAGATATCTTGCCCATTATGCTCTCTAGGATGTTTATGGCACATATTACATGTTTATCAGTGCTGTTATCGTTTTTTTTCTGTCAAAGTATTTTTTTCTCCTTCCAAACTCCTCTCAGATGTTCTTCAGAAATTCTTCTCTTATACATTCTACAATATGTTTGTTTCACTCAGCCAGTGTACTAAAATACTCATAGCTTGAAAAATGCATTGTCTGAAACTGTCCCTGTTGTTTTGTTGTTGTTGTTTTTATTTTTTTATTGTTACTAAAAATTTTTTTTTTCCAGTGTTCCAAGATTCATTCCCCATTCCCCATACCCAGCGCTCCATGCTTTAGGTGTCCCCAGTACCCACCACCAGGCTCTCCCATCCCCCCCACACCCCTCCCTCCAAGTCCCTGTTGTTTTATACCCAAGATTGATTTTCTTTCTTTCTATTGCTTTCATTTCCATAGCACTCCATGAATCTTTATAAGTTAGTTGTATCTCATTGCCCCCTTTCTTCTTGTAGACAAAGTATGCCTTCAGCCATAATGTTCTGGGCTGAACCTTAGTGAAGGTGACCATTCTCTGGTTCATCTACTGTTACTAGTTTTATATATACTCTTGTTGAAATATATATAAATAACAGAGCTTTACTCATCATGTGTCTACTCCTCATGTATCTGTGTGGGTTCAACTTGTTTTGGACCAGGATCCAAATCATGGTGGATAGATTTAAAAACTATCTTTTTGTCCACTTTGACCAATCAGCTAGAAATGATTTTCCTAATATGTCCCATAGTTGTGAGTCTGATATCCAAGATGTTTTTGGTGGGATTTGTTATCATCTCTTTTCTTTTTTATCTTTTCCTACTCCTTGGTTACTCTTAATTTTGCTAATACTCTTCTTATTTCCTAAATAAAGGTAAAACTGTTGACATTCTGTTATTTTTCTAAGGTGTCTTCTAAGAGATTATGTAAATACATGGCTTTAGCATCACTTCTTAGAAGATGACTACTGTGTCTTATACTTTTAGAATTATTTTTTCAGCTGAGCATCAACTCTAAACTTCTAGCTGTCCTTTTAGATACCGAGACATAGACACACTCTTTAAAAAAACTAGCATGAAACTTATAGATGTTTTGAAAGCTAAAAATAATATGCCTTCCTTTATGTGATTTATAAACAGTACTGTACTGTACAGTGCATATAAGGGAATAAGAAAAATTATCCCCATATAGTGACTAATTTGCTGCTTTAATAAGCTACTGAAATACTTCCAAAATATTATTTATGTATTTTTTTTTATATTTTGGTATCCCTCTCTCCCTAAACCTTAATCAGACACCTATACTGTGCATCATTACATTTCAGAGGGAATTTATTATCTTCCTATGCACCCCATTTTTGGCATTGTATTTTCATGATCCTAGTTATCTAGAAGTAAAATCTTGGTTTTGTTTATCTTGTCTTCTCAATTTTATAAAAAAACCACCTTGACCAAGTTCCTGTTTCTTCCATCTTTCCTCTCATTTCCTTTCTATAATACTGTTGAATATTCAAGATAATGCTAACAGTTATTAAAGATAAACTGCAAAATCTTAGTGCTTAAAATAATAAAAATTTATTATTCACTAATTAAAATTCTAAAATGGATTCTGCTAATTGGCGATAGGAAGTAGAACATGTAGTTATTAATACACTCAGATTTTAGTCATGCTGCCATTTTTGATGTAAGGCTTCCAACATCACCCTGAATATGGATTATAGAGCAGGAATATAGAATAAATGACAAAGAATCAATTTCTAAGAATAAATATTACTTATAAACCATCCTACAAATGATTAAAATAATTATTTCAGGACCCTGGGATCATGACCGGAGCTAAAACCAGGAGCTGGACCCTTAACTGACTGCACCGTCTAGGAACGCCACCCCCCTCTTCCTCCCCCCCAAATTTAAATTGCTTTTGATAAAATATGGGAAAAAATTCTCAAAAGATGTCAGTTAGTTTAATCATTTAGTATTTTATACTCTATATATGGTGGTTATATACACCTAAAGTGTAGCTCTTGGGAGTAGAGATGCATGTCCTAGGTCTGGAACAGAATCTAGTCATTTCTTTGGTAAGGCAGACAATCTTTCCATTTTAAGCCCTTTCGGATTATATTTTGAAAGATATTTAGGAGCTTCAACCAAACATCAAGTAAAAGACTACCCACTTACAGAATGTGAGTCTTTTTGAGTATTTATGCTCTGTGGACTGTACTTACCATCAGCTCGTTTCAAGGTACAATTTAATGTGATTAAATATCTCTTCCATCCTCATCATTATCATTGTAATTATCATCACACTAGTACTTGATAATAGAAAATTAAAGCAATTAGTCCTGAGGAGTGGGTTATATACAAAGCAATAAATAGGGGCACTGTGAGTCCTGATATTCTTTCTAGTTGACTCCTGAGTTCCAAAATTCAATTAAAGTTTTTTACAAAGTTTCATATGCAAAAAAGAACTAATCATCAAGAAATCAAGGTAACTGCAGGATCAGAAAATCAATATGTTGATTTTTTATTAACATTGTTTGTTTTTGATATTTCTTATATTTCACCATAATAGAAATTGAAAATATATAATCATATATATACATGTATGTGGGTGTGTGTACATCCCTCAACATTAAAAGAAAACACCCTTCTTTTTCCAAATTTGAAATTCAACAAACATATCTGCCTATTGATGCTCCATTGTTTGAAATCTTTCTATGGAGAAATTTTATAAAGGTATGGAGAGTTACATAGATTAAAAATTGAAATGGAAAAAAAAGAAAAGCCATAGAGGATTTTTCCATTCCTTAGTTATGACTTTGTGCTACCACTGTGAACTACCCTCTCTTCACATTTCATCCATTTAAGACTTTAAAAAAATAACAGCAATGGCAATAAAAAAAAAACAACAAAAAAAAACAAGAAACAAAAACAAAAACAAGAAAAACAGAAAGGTTAAAAAAAGATAATAGATGAGATAATAAACAAAAAAAAGAAAATGGTTTATCGATGAATATTTAAAACAGAAGATCAGAAACTTACCAAATTATAACAGGAGTAATGTTTCATAATTCTTACTGTCCACACATAGAGCCAGCTCCATGGGCCTGTGACTGTGAAATTTTACAGGACTCCTAGCTTAGAAAGTTCTCACTCTTGATTTTCATGCTACGCTAGTACCATCTTAGAAGTCTGAAAATATTTTTGACAAGAGACCTTACTTTTTCATTTTGTAGCAGGCCCTGCAAGTTATGTAGATAGTCCTATACACAAGTATAGGAGACACCTCTATTTGTGTGGTTGGCCAATTCACAGAAATTCCTCAAAATTCAAACAGCCTTCATACTCTGGAACGGGCTCCTGAAAAACCCTTATATCCTACAGAATTTGATTTTTTTTTGGCTATAATAATTTGATTAATAATAACCTAAGTGCATTATTTAATTAACTAAAAAAAAAACAAAGGAAATAGATATATTTTTGTTGCATAATGTACCAGAGCTTGCACAATAATGAATTAGCAAAAATGTTTATAAGAAAAATCTTGTAGATATTATATTAGTAATAAAAAAATAGTAACTGAGAAGATGATGAAATATTTCCCATGACATATGAATTCAAGGAAGTGACAATTTCTAGTTGTCATCATAGTCTTTTATCTCTAGCATCTCAGATATTTCTAAAATTTTCAGGAACACTATATTTACATCAGTAATAAAATTCTTCAACAACTTAGTAAGCTTTTTTGTTTTGTTCTGTTTGTTCTTAATTTTAATGTAAATCCAAGTTCACAACCTCAATCACTGAGATCACCACAGGCAAAGATCTAAAGTGGGAGACCTAGTCTTAAATTTCAACACTTCCTTTTCTGGTATTTTACTATTATTATTTTTTTTTCCTCAGAGCATGCTGAATGTCTGAATCTCACCCAGTGTGACTTCAGAAAGCTTCTGTTTGACTTCAGAAAGCACTTCTGCTCAATTGAAGCTGACTGTTAAAAATAAAATTTGCTTTATTTTTTTTAATCCTAAAAAAAAAGAAACATAGAAAACTGAATATATGTTGGATGGAAAAACATAGTTATCTGTACAGCTTACTTCCTTCTTTAAAACGCAGCTCTAAAAGAATATTTTCAAGTTTCTTAGCAGGTTGATGACTGTGAGGCTATAAATTAGGGAAGTCAAGACAGATTTAAATTAGCTATAAAAACAGTAGGATCTTGAGGGACAAAGAGTGAAAGGAATTTCAGTTAGTTGGGGGGAGGGGAAAGAGAGAGACAGAGGAAAATACTTCTTGGGAGTGGAAATATTTAGTCCCTGATTTATCAATTTGGACAAGCATATTTTAATTTGGACATATGTATATGTGTGGAAGTTTCCTTGAATTACTGTATTTTCAAACAAATAGCCATAATGCTATACTGTACACTTAGTAAGTTGGTCCCTGGGATAATTTTGTTTCTCAGCTGTGGTCCTAAATTATTCCCTTTGGTGGTCTACTTTTGTCAGGAATAGCTTTATTTATTTTTTTTTCTTTTGTTGAGCTTTTCTTGACTCAGTTTAATGAACAGCACTTGCAAGAACAGAATTGGGTGGCCTTTGTAATGGACTCTCACCTGGTACAGAGTTATCAATAGGACTTTTTGACATCCAGTACTGTGGATCTCAGAATCCTTAACACCTTTGATAGATTTTCTGATATCTATCAGTTGTGAGGAAAACTGAGTTCAAGCCTACAGTGGCAAGTCTAAAACTAGGAAGTCATTACTCAAATTCAGGAAAGTAAGTTTTCCCTAAGAGTAAAGGAAATCATAATCTATTAATCATTGAAGAAAACTTTGGGCTTGCAAAGATAATATCCAAAAAAACAATATCCACACCCAAGAACTGTAGTTTTCTCTCATAAAGGATGTCATATATAAAATCATATTTATTCTAAATTATAAAATAAGCCAATCACTGCAACTGAGATCTATGTGTAACTGTGACAGAAGGTAAATAAAAAATAAAGCAAATTCACACACATACCATCAATTCATAGCCTGTTTCCAGCTGAAAGAATTTTCATACTGCCTTTGTTCTAGAAACTTCCACATTATAAGGAAATTATTTTGAGAACTAGTAAGTAGTGATAAGTAATGAAGGTGATAAAGTCAAATGGCTGTCATCAATTTGTTACTAACTTGTATTTTAGTGGAATGTTAAAAACAAAAATAAATAGAAATATATCTAACCATCTTGTGATTTTAATACCAGTGAAACTTACTTTTCTTGAGTGTGAGTATCTGTCAGATATCCATGGTGGAAAATGAAGGTAAGATCTCTTAGATTGTAGTGAGTATATTGACCTCAAAGGGGAAGGAAGAAGGTACAGTGCTGGCTTTACTACTGGAAGTTATCTTCCTTACAGAAAAGGTAGAAGTGGGGTTCTGTTTTTTTGTTTTTTGTTTTTCTTTAATTTTACCAAAGCAGGTAAGATAGTAGTAATTGGTTGTTGCCCAGCAAGATGTCTAGAATAAGGGGTAGGAAGTTTTAAATTCATCAGTCTTCAGCTACTTCAAAAATCTGACTGTTCACCTGTCTCTAATATATAAGGTTGAGCATAAAGAGATCTTAGAATGGGAAGGATAGTTCAACAATGCAGTTCAATACTGGGTTACTTTGTACCTAGAAGTTTCATACAATTAATTTAAATATTAAGGTTAGACTGCTCCAGAATCAGATGAAAGATTAGGGATGTAGCAGTGCAGTCAGATCTGAGCTTAAGTTGGTATGTACATAGTATTAAATGGCTCTCCAAATGTAATTTCCTTAACAGCACCAGCATCCTAAGTAAGCTCTGAAATCAGTGTATATCACAGCTACTGCTGGGAAAATTATTTGATGGCAATTCTATCTTCATTGCTAATGCATACTTGCAGATTCACTTTTTTTTCTGAAGTTATTTAGTGACACTGTCCTCCTTATATATGAATTCTGTGTATATCAAGAGAACAAGTCTGTTTTGCCTAATTTCATCCAAATGAGATGGGAGCTAGGGATTTAATGTAAAGCAATATTTTTTTTTTCTCTATAGAAGTTTTCAATGTGTATTAGTAGTTTATTATAGCATAACAAATTATCCCAAACCACAGTGATTTTAACAATAGGATTTATCATTTTATAACTTTTTAGGTCAGGAATCAAGGTCTGGCTTAGCTGGATAACCCACCTTAAAGGTCTTTTAGAAGATTGCAATCATGTCAAGAATCAGTTGGAGAAGGTTCTGCTTCAAGTTTATTCGTGTTCTGGCTTGCAATATTCAGATCCTTATGGTCTTTTGGATTAAGGCCTTAGCTTTTCACTGGTTGATGGCCAGAGGCTGCCCTTATTGAATTCCTTCACATACTGGTTTCTACAGAAGGCTTTCGTAGAGTAAGCAAGTGAAATAGCCAGGGAGAGTGTACTAGCAAGACAGAAGTCATGACCCTTTCTATATTAATCTCTAAAGTGACTCTTCATCATTTTTACTGTACTCTATGCGTTAGACGTAAGTCACTAGTTAAAGCTCACACTCAAACAGAGCATAAGGAATGAACACTAGGAAGCTGGGATAATCAGGAGCCATTTTATAAGTTGGCTACCATAGACAGAAATAAACAGGAAATTACAAATGATGTTATAATAATATGTCAAAATTTAGTACCTATTTAAGGAGAAAAACTGAAGAGTGGCTTAAGGGAGACTTTCAGTTTACATTTGATATTTTTGTGATTCACATTATCTCACATTTCAACTTTATTTTTTTATTTTGTTGAGTACATAGAATGTTTAGGTGATGATATAATGAAATGTTTTTTCCTTATATATAACTCTTATTAAAATAAAAATGATATCTTATTGTCCCAAAGCTACTCTTTATATAAAACATGGAGAATAGACCTTGGAGAACTAAGAGTGTGTCTAAAGAGATTGCTTAGAGGGCTGCAGCTACATTCCCAGCTGGGCATCAGTGGAGTTTGAACTTCGGTAATTTTTACAGGAAAAGAGAAAGGTGGATAGATTAAAGAGCAGGTTGGAAAGGAAGATCTGATAGAAAACAAAAGAAGGAAAGTAAGACTTCCACGTTTCTGACTTGTATCCTCTCATGGTTGTCATAGATTTCATTTATATCTGAAATGAATGAGTAAGTTTGGAACTGAGGAGTGGAAATGTTGAATTCTATTTTTGAAAGTTTAAGTGTGAGATATCTATAGGACACACAAATGGAGATAAAATGAGATTAAATATAAATTTGAGACTCAGGAAATAGGATATGGAGCAATAACAGGAAGTTAATGTCATATATGTATGCACAGAAGCACTAGTTCATGATCACTGTCTCCAAAGAAAATTAAATTCCAATTCCTTTACTCTATAGAAATAACCCAGTCTTACAAGCATGCATTTTCTGGCAGTAGCATTAAACAAACAAACAAACAAAAACAAATAACAAATATATTTTAGTCCATTTTGCCATTTTTTTTTTTTTACTGATACCATAATTTGAAGCAGTTCCTTTAAGTAATAGCATGCAAATACTTCCTTTCAAAAATGATTAGCTTCTCCAGTTTCTGTCCTGTCAGGAGGGACTCTCTCCAATACAATTTGCAATTGCTAACTAAAATATTGCTGAATTCTCAATAATTTTTGCCATTATATATTTTAGTAGTCAGTCAGACATAGGAGTTTGTTTAAATTCATTGAGAATTCTGTTATAGTGTTGCCCAGACTTCTCATTTTCAAAACATATCTGAACTGAGTCCCATTTCTTTCTGGCTCAACTCTCTGAAGCAAACTAATGTGATAAAATGATCCCTGCTAAGGTGTTAATGAATGATAATGAAGTCAATGACATCCCCATTTAATGGCATTATATTTGCATTTTTAAAACGCTATTTTAGAGATATAAGATCTTAAAAAAATTAAATGAAACAATAAGCAAGAATGGCAAGCAAATATGAGAGGGCATGCAGAGCTCTCAGCATGCAGCCCTGCCTTTGTTCTTATACCTAGCCTCAGCCTGGACTATTATATATGTGGTTTCCCCTGAAGAAGAACCCTTCTTGATACCATCTTACACGTGTTAGGATGACCAAATGCCGGGTGCCAGCCCCGGCAACGGTCGGATCCAGAAGGTGGGGACAGCGTTGGTGAAATGAGGAGACCAGACTCGAAGAGTAGTGTGGGGATCTCCCAAAAACATTGTTTTCAGGGCTCTTTAATTATAGCACATTCCAGTTAAAGTCTAATCTGAGGAACAATCAATTATAAAAACAGATCTTAACTTTATTGATGCACATCATGTGTTTTCCTCAGGTGGTTTTTATCAATCATTATCCTATCAGGACTCTCTGCCTCCCCTAAATGCAGGGAGGTGAGAATGCAGTCATGTGGTTACAAGATTTCTTTTATTTTAACTAAGCTAGTTACAATGCAGCTACCATACTACTATGATTGTTTTTCTCATTTCTCTCTTAATTATCATATTTTAAAAGGGTAGGGTGGAACTTGAGGATTGAGGTAAGCAAGCTAAAGTAGGAGCAGAGAAAGGTTTAATATGATTGCAGATAGAAAGAGAGAAGTGTTTTTCAGAACTAATCAGGTGAAAAGGGAGAACAAAGAAAGCAAAGCTGCATGGCGGTCAATGACTGTGACTCTGTCTAACTGCCTCTCTTTGAGGGGGGGTCATGGCATTCTGTGCCTTGCAGAGGGAACCCATATGAATGACCATGCTTCTGGTCTACAGCAGTCAAAATTAACAAGACAGGAAGCAACAAGTGTTGAAGAGGCTGTGGAGAAAGGGGAACCGTCTTACACTGTTGGTGGGAATGCAAGTTGGTACAGCCATTTGGAAAATAGTGTGGAGATTCCTCAAAAAATTAAAAATAGAGCTACCCTATGACCCTGTAATTGCACTACTGGGTATTTACCTCACAGATACAGATGTAGTGAAAAGCGGGGCCATATGTACCCCAATGTTCATTGCAGCAATGGCCACAATCGCCAAACTGTCGAAAGACCCAAGGTGACCTTCAAATGATGAATGGATAAAGAAGCTATGGTCCATATATGCAATGGAATATTACGCCTCCATCAGAAAAGATGATTACCCAACTTTTGTAGCAACATGGACGGGATTGGAGGAGATTATTCTGAGTGAAATAAGCCAAGCAGAGAAAGTCAAGTATCATATGGTTTCACTTGTGGAGCATAAGAAGTAACATGGAAGACATTAGGAGAAGGAAAGGAAATGTGACATGGGGTAAATCAGAGAGGGAAACAAAGCATGAGAGACTTTGGACTCTGAGAAGCAAACTGAGGGTTTTGGAAGGGAGGAGGGGTAGGGTGATTAGTGAGTCTGGTGGTGGGTATTAAGGAGGGCACCTATTGCATGGAGCACTGGGTATGGGGCATAAACAATGACTTTTGGAAAAATAAATTATTAAAAAAAAGAAAACTCTCCTCAAACTCGTATAAATTTGGGCTCCAAAAAAAGTTGTCTAAAAATGCAAGAATAGAGGAACAATGATTTTTCACCTATATTTGTCTGTCACTGTTAGTGGTGAAACAGAGGATCCTGTTCACCTTTAACATAATGACAGTAAAGCCACACAAAGTACTCTGCAATAATACCTACAATATATATATTTTTTTAAGATTTTATTTATTTGACAGCAAGAAACACAGCGAGAGAGGGAACACAAGCAGGGGGAGTGAGAGAGGGAGAAGCAGGCTTCCTGCTGAGCAGGGAGCCCGATGTGGGACTCGATCCCAGGTCTCCGGGATCATGACCTAAGCCGAAGGCAGTCGCTTAACCAACTGAGCCACCCAGGCGTCGCCCCTACAATATTTCTAACTTACTTAAGATCTGTAATACATTTCGGGATAGGATTGAAATGAAATAAATATGTGACTGTTCTCTTGTAAACCAGCGTGGCATGCTAAATATTGTTGATCTCTTTAAGCCTAGATTTTAATTCATGTGAAGTTGAGCCTTTGTTATTAATATAGACTTACATCCTTCAGGTATCAGAGGCATCATTTGTGTGCTAAATGGAAGAAACTGTATTTGGGTCCTTATTCATCTTATAAATTTACAACAGAAGACAATGGTTTCTGTGCATATTATTCTGATATCATGACACACAGTCAATGAATCTTTACAATTTGACTTTGATCATTCAGAGAAAGTTATGCAGGTAATGAGAATACTCAGATAATACTGAAGGCAATCAGATAAAATATTGCCTTCACTTCATTCAGAGGAACTTATGTAGGTCATAAAATTATTCAGGTAAGGGGTGCCTGGGTGGCTTAGTTGGTTAAGCAATTGCCTTCAGCTCAGGTCATGATCCTGGAGACCCGGGATCGAGCCCCACATCGGGCTTCCTGCTTCGGCGGGAGGCCTGCTTCTCCCTCTCTCAGTCCCTCTGCTTGTGTTCCCTCTCTGGCTGTGTTTCTCTCTGTCAAATAAATAAATAGATAAAATCTTTAAAAAAAATATTCAGGTAAAACACTGAAAACACAAACATGCTATTTCTGGCAAATGGATCCACTTCTATATAATTAATCCTAGTTGTAAATAATTCTTGAATTAGTACTGTATATTTAACTGATCTTTTATGCAATTACTCTGCATTTTAGAATTAGTTTTTTAATGAGTTTTTTCATATTTTCACCCCTTTGACTTCCTTCATATTCCTATGTAAACTAATGTATGTTATCTTCCACTGGTTGTAATCTGCAGGTGTTTTGGTTCACTTCTTTTGTCTTATCATCACTAATGATAGAAATTATTTGGGGATCAACTGCAACATTACATGAAAGCTATTAACAACTAAAGTAAGAACAACCATTCCTTCATCCTGAATTCTTAGATTCTCACAAAGATAAACTAAATGGCTCCAATTAGGAGAAAGAACGGAACTCATCAATAGCATAAATTAAAAGAATGGTGTGTTACTTCGAGGGAATCACAAATGGAGTTATTTGCATGTATCAATTTTTCATGGATCAAATAAGTATTTGCCAAAAACTAGAAAATGATCCTTATGTCTCCTGGCATCAGTTTTAACTTATGGAATCATTTCTTTTATATTTATCACTTAAATAAATATATGATGATAATTTTATGTTTGGTGGAAAGTAAAGAAGATTCATAATTGCTAGTGATCAGCTTCTTTGAGCTTTATTATATATGAATAAAGTGGGTGTGTGTGTACATATATATGTATATGTGTTTAAAGTTGGACACATTTTCAGGACATAACTGTTATGAAGTTCAAAAAACCTCTTTTTTTTTTTAAAGATTTATTTATTTATTTATTTGACAGAGAGAAACACAGCGAGAGAGGGAACATAAGCAGGGGGAATGAGAAAGGGAAAGCAAGCTTCCCGCCGAGCAGGGAGCCCGACGCAGGACTCGATCCCGGGTCTCCAGGATCATGACCTGAGCCAAAGGCAGTTGCCCAACCAACTGAGCCACCCAGGCGCCCCAAAAAACCTCTTTCTAGAATATTGGGAAATCTGTAGAATGTTGAATCTTGCAAGTAATATCAATTTGTTTAATCTAAGTTTTTCTTGAAGATACCTTCTGTAGAGTAAGTTTTTCCCATAATGGCAGGTCAGGTTATAAGGACCAACCTTTCTTCTCAAAATGTCTAAACTTATGGACAAAGTGTATATTGAAAATTTTTTCTTGAAAGCACTGATGTTCTAATGAGAAAAGAAACAATTACTAAGCTAAAATTGAAGGAAAAACTGAAACCAAGAGAGGTACTTGTGGATTGCAGAAAATGTGAACATTTATTTTGACTGATCTATGGGTATAAAATATAAAACAAAGCCCAGGCTACATGAAGGAAAGCATCTAACAGAATGCCCCATAATAAGCTACACTAAAGAATGTATGTTCTGGTAAAAGGTAAAGAAGAAAAGGACTGATCCACTTGCTGAGTTAAGGTCTAGTTTTAAATGCCTGAGTCCTTTAGGTAACCTGAAACATTCAACAGTGTTTAATGTCGCTGAGGACAGGTAATGTCGCTTTGAAGGACTTAAGCATTCACAAATTCTCTGTAGAGGAAGGTCCTCTTTCGTCATAGTCCTAGTCCAAGTTATTCCTACATGTAATTTTTATTTTTTTAAGATTTTATTTATTTATTTATTTATTTATTTATTTATTTATTATTTATTTGCGAGAGAGAGAGAGAGAGAGAGAGGGAATGAGAGAGAGCATGAGAGGGATAAGCAGAGTCCCCTCAGAGTAGGGAGCCCATGTGGGACTCAATCCCAGGACTCTAGGATCATTAACTGAGCCAAAGACAGTTCCTTAACCAACTGAGCCACCCAGGCACCCACTTACACGCAATTTTTAAAGTGCAATACTTAGCACATCACGTTAGCCAGGCCTACAAAATAAAAGCATGCTAAGAACATGAACCAAGAGAAATGGAAGCAACAAAAGAAACGACCCAGAAATTTGTTCTCTTGGAATTATCGGATACAGATGACAAAATAGCTCTATCCTTTTTGGGTCATTTATTTATTGAACGGATACTTATTGAGCACCTACTAGATGTTCAGAACTCTTCTAGGCACTATAAATTCAGTGGTAGATGAAATAAACAGTCCCATTTTCCTTAAGGAGTTTATATCTTAGTGGCATAAGACAAACAAGATCTTATTATTTAGAAAGGTCTCAGGTGGACAACACTGGGCAGAGCTTGAATTCTAGCCCAGTTGTGTCAGACTCTAAAGTCTCTGCCCTTTTCATGATGTTACTCCATGTCTAGAAGCTTATACAGGACCCAACCGAGGCCAGAGTGGCCAGTAGAACTTAAGAGGTCAGGGTAGCAACAATAAAGTGTCTTTGGTTAAATATTTAAATCAAAAACGAAGGTTGAGTATTATCTATAAGAATAGGAAGATATAAAAAAATGGCATTACTGATGTGAAAAAGATTATAAAGAACATAAAGATCTCAAAAATTTAATACATAAAAAAATAATAAATAAAATGAAAAAAAATGAATGGACCATATAGTAAATTACGTATAGCAGAAAGGGAAGTTAATGAAGTTACAGAGAATGAAGAGAAATAGTGCCCAGGACAGTGACTGTTTAATTATGGAAGCAGAAGTACTCTGAGTACTAGAGAATAAGATATTCGTTATCATAGTAAAACTACACAAGTATAGAACACACTGAGTAAGGGTCAGAATGAGTAAGGCAGACGGTGAAGAAAAAAACAACACCAATAACAGAAACAAAACGTCGTTTTCTCTGAAACACTGGCACAGGTAGACACACCAGAACTTGCCAGAGAATCTCAGAAACCAGCCATGGCTGCCAGAATGAGTCAGGGGCCCTTTGAAGTCTGTAGCAAGAGGCCTGAGGTCAGTTAGTCAACAGGCCAAAAAGTCAATGGACAACAACTGTAAATGTAGAGTGGGGGAAAGTGTGGTCAGTGCTGAATCTCATTCTCTGAGATTGCTGCTTCCGTTTCTCACAGCGTATAGCCACAACAACCAACAGTGATGATGGCTATTGCTTCCTTTCTGCCTTCCAAATTTTGTACAAATTCATCCTTCAGTCGGCTACAACTCGGAAGTATATTGGCGGCATGCGTAGGAAGCATATTTCTAGTTAAACCATGTTTTTGCAGTGAAAAACCACCATAAACATGGCCTAGAAAAAGATGGAAAACACATACCCCCCAAAAAAGATAAAAAACAGAAGACAGAGTGAGAAAATATAACATTATTTAAATTGAAAGCCCAGAAGGAGAGAAGAGAATGGCTCAGAGATAATATTTGTAAAGATTACTGCTGATACTTTACAGAGATGTTCAGTGGCACATCCACATAACCAAGGTTGATAAATAATTTTAAGAAGAAGAAATTTAAATAAATCTGCAACTTGGAGCATTATAATGAGATTATTCTTCAAATTCACAAGGAAAAAACGTATTATCTTTTTAATAGCACAAAGGAAGATATTAAACTGAAAGGTGACTTGTCAATAGCACCGGTAAAAGCCAGGAAATAGAGAATCATATTCTGAACATGCTGAAAGGAAAAAAAAAATAGGAAAACAACAACAAAACTCTCAATATTGTCTTGAAAATATCCCTTGGG
Organism: Spilogale gracilis; assembly: GCA_004023965.1. NCBI lineage: Eukaryota > Metazoa > Chordata > Mammalia > Carnivora > Mephitidae > Spilogale > Spilogale gracilis. The sequence continues at coordinate 147,000 of PITA01001752.1, forward strand.
AATGACAATGCAGTAAAATACTTTCAGACAGACACAAAAGTAGCTGATCCTATCTTTAAAAGCAATTGGACCCAAATACCTAGTACACAAATATCCTGTGTTTTTAAAATCTTTCTTAAAAAACACTAATTCCTGTGCAGTAATTCTTGAAATTCATTTAGGGATACTCTTATGAAAACTATCACTATGAAAACATAAATATAACTGAATATAATTTTAGGGGATTCCTGAGTGTTAAAGCCCTTTCTTTCTTTTTTTTTTTTTTTTTTTTTTAAGATTTTATTTATTTGACAGAGAGAAACACAGCCAGAGAGGGAACACAAGCAGGGGGACTGAGAGAGGGAGAAGCAGGCCTCCCGCCGAAGCAGGAAGCCCGATGTGGGACTCAATCCCGGGTCTCGGGGATCATGACCTGAGCCGAAGGCAGTCGCTTAACCAACTGAGCCACCCAGGCGCCCCAAAGCCCTTTCATTACTGCTTCAGCTGCTGATATTTCATTAATATTTCTTCCCAATATGATATTTGGGTTCATATATTTAAAACATAATGGATGGGGAAAAGCATTATTCTATAAATAACAATGTACTATTTTACTATTTTATCTTACACTTACTTTCATTTGTAGAATATTTATATGTCAATCACTATTGGGATTTTCCTTTTGTTTTGTTTTTGCTTTTATGGAAGGTCTTAAAGGAATTTCTTAAAATTATACTGACAGTTTTGAAGGTTCATTGCTGCGCCATTTGTTATTTCTCTCATTTGACAAAAATTACCAAAGTACAGACAAGGGAAGAATACTTGCTAGTTTAGAGGCAGGAGGTCAGATTCTTCCACAAGATGTATTAATATGGACAGATGATGAGTGATAAGAAAAAAACTGAGCAAGATAGAACAATTTTCATTAGCCCTCCCTGGTTTTAGCCTTTGTCTCAATCTCAGCTATACGTGGATACTCAGGTCTGAAAGCTCTGCTTCATATCTGTTTAGCTAATAAAACATTGATGTCAAAAAGTAAGTGGATCTGTACACTTGTGATAAGGATAAGGGTTCTGAGGAATTAAACAGATTCTTTTTTTTTTTTTCAGAATCCTGCTTCACCCCCTGCTTCCCAGTGCAACTTTTGCTTCCTGGTTCAGAGCCTTTCATGGTCCATTAGTGTTGTACTCTTAAGAATCTCAGCTCATTGGGGCATCTGGGTGGCTCAGTTGGTTAAGCGACTGCCTTCAGCTCAGGTCATGATCCTGGAGATGCAGGATCGAGTCCCACATCGGGCTCCCTGCTCCATGGGAAGTCTGCTTCTCCCTCTCTCATTTCCCCTGCTTGTGTTCCCTCTCTGGCTGTGTTTCTCTCTGTCAAATAAATAAAAAAAAATCTTAAAAAAAAAAAAAAAGAATCTCAGCTCACCATCTTTGGCTCTGCTAAATGGTTACTAAAAATGTGTTGAAATGTCTCAATTGCTGTTGTCACAATTCTTTGAGTTTTCACATTACTGTTACTTTGCCAGACTTTGACTTGGGCCTTGGGAAAAGAAAGAGATGCATTTAGTTAATCCATACTCACTATATGGAAAACGTGAATGGATGATTTTTAAGTGAATAAGCAAACATACCCAGGTTGTTCTGTTCTTTTAGAAATGACTCTCTCGTGAGACAAACCAAGAAACAGAATCTTCTTATAGAGAGCAAACTGATAATTATTATTGTGGGGGGGGTAGAGGGATGGGTTAAACAGATGATGGTTATTAAGAGTGCACTTATGCTGAGTACTGAGTAATGTATAGAATTGTTGAATTAAGAGAAAGAGAGAGAGAAGGAAAGAGAAAGAGAAAGAGAGAAAGGAAGGAAGGAGGGAAGGAAGGAAGGAAGGAAGGAAGGAAGGAAGGAAGGAAGGAAGGGAGGGAAGGAGGAAAAGAGAAAGGAAGGAAGGAAGGAAGGAGGGAAGGAAGGGAAGGAGAGTGGGAGGGAGGAAGAAAAGGAAAAAAAGAAGGCAAGAAGAAAATAAAAGAAACAAAGTAAAGGACAGAAAAAAGAAAAGAAAGAAAGGATGGAAGGAAGGAGGGAGGGAGGAAGGAAGGAAAGGAGGAGAAAGGAAAGGAAGAAAGGAAAGGAAAGGAAGGAAAATCCTTCCGAGTGACTTCTCTTATTTTTCCAAACTAGAAAATTCTAGCTGCAACTTCCCTTAATATGGTTCTTATTTTCCTTTTTCTCCTCCCCTTCTACTTACAAGTAATTTTAATGGTAGTATTTTCTCCTATTACCTTATTTTACTGTTAAGTTTTTAGCTTTTTGTCCTCTATATTCCATCATGAGATTATTTCTTTTCCTCTTGAATTTAACAACTAAGAGAACATTGTTCTAAAATAGTTTACTGTCTACTTGCTTCACTATCCTACCAATCTCCATTTCAATTTTGGTACATTATCTGTTGCTTGAAATGTATTCTTTGTTGCTTGAATTATATTCACAGCTAGGGGGACCATAGAACATCATTATTAAGAGGCTCTCCTATTAATTCACAATTCCTAATTTGAGATCTTGGCAGAACTACTCCCTAGCTATGTGATCCATAGCAAGTAATTTAAATATAACAAGACTTAGTTTATTTTTTTTTTCAATGAGGATAATAACTATTCAATTTGCCACCTGAAGATTGAGTGAGAAAATGTACATTAAATTCTTTGCCAGGAACTTTTTCAAAGATTAGAGGATTCTCTACGGACAAAATAAACAAAAGTCTCCACCTTCATGAACCTTATAATCAAGTCATAGAGATTGAAAAATAATAACAGTAACAATAATGATGATGATGAATTATATGGTATTATAGAAGAAATAAATGCTAAGAAGGAAAATAAAAATGAAGCAAGTCTTAAATGTAGTATATTTTATAATATATAAATTATAGATGGCTTAAATTTAAAAAACGTGTGATAGAAAAAAGCATGAAAGGGGAGTAGAGAATGTAGGCAGTTCTAAGGGTACAGGGTGTGGTTAATGGTTTGCAATTTTATGCAGAATAATTAAGAGAGATTTCACTGAGATTACGTTTGAGCAGAAATTCAAAGAAAACAGGGAGATATCCATGTGACTGTTTGAATGAAGAGCAGTGTAAACAAAGCGAAGAGCCAATATAAAGACTCTGAGGCAAGAAAGCAAATGATATATTCTGCAAGAGCAGCAAGAAAACTAGTACAGTAAGGGAGAGTATAATAGGAGGTCAGAGAGATAACAGGGTAAGGATGGGCTTGATTGCAAAGTAATTTGTAGGTTTTTGTTAAGACTATGGCTGTTACTTAAGAAGGATAGCAAATCATTGGAATATTTTGTGCAGAAAAATGACATAATCTTTTTTTTCATTATTTTTTACTGGCTGTGATATGGAGAATAGACTGAATGAGACAAGGGTAGAAGCAGAATTAGAAGGCTATTGTAGTAATCCAGACAAGAGATGCCCTTGGGTGGCACAGTCATTAAGCATCTGCCTTTGGCTGAGGTCATGATCCTGGAGTCCCTGGATCAAGTCCGGGGATGGAGTCCAGGGATCGAGCCCCGCATCGGGCTCCCTGCTCAGCGGGAATTCTGCTTCTGCCTCTCTCACTCCCCCGGGTTGTGTTCCCTCTCTAGCTGTGTTTCTTTCTGTCAAATAAATAAAATCTTTAAAAATATATAATAATAATAATCCAGACAAGACATGGTGGCTTGGACAAGGGTGGTAGTGTTGAGGAAAGCTTAAATTCTGGATATATTTGAGGTGTCAAATATATTCTCTAAAATACCGAATATAGATAGAAATGAGATGAATCTAGAGTTGTTGGCTTAAACAACTGTAAATATAACATAACTATTATTTGGAATAGGAGAATCCTCCAGAGGTCCAGGTTTTAGACCTGTCTAATTTAATGTATTGTTGAACATCCACATAATGTTGCTGAGTAGCAAGTTGGATGTATGACTAGGGTTATGACAGATTTAAGATTAATCACATAAATAGTATCTATAGTCATGAGACTAGGTAATATCAGCAGTGGTGTGGGTGTACATAGAGGGATAAAGATGTTAAACTCCAGAGTGATTCAGTATTAAATGGTCTTAATATAGCAGCTAACACAATATTATGATTCCAGTATATGTTAGTATATTCGTTAGAAATGTTTTTTTCTTGCTGGAAACAAAAACCTCCACTAACCATGTCTTAAAGACATAGGGAAATCTTTATATATCCAGGATTTTAAGGCTGCTGCTGAGATTGCTGCATGATGCTGTTAGTCACCCATCTTTTCTTCCTTCTGTCCAACCATCATCTTTGCTTATTCTTATCACTCCGTATATACTGTAATTAACTGCAACTCTCAGGACAATGCAGGTGGGGAAAGGAAGTACAGGATAGGAAAGAAAGTAAGAGTCATACCAGTCAAGTCTATTCCTTTTAAAATCATTTACTGGAAGCCCTATCCAAAGATTTCTGCAGCTTTTTAAGGAATTAGCTGCAAGACTGTCTGGAATGTATTTTAGCTTTTTCATGTTTTTCAGCAGGTGTCACCAAATGTTTAATGGAAAGGGCCAGATAGTAAATATGGTGGGCCATGTGGGCTCTGTTCCAGCTACTCAAGTCTGCCATTTTAATGGAAGAACAGCCTGTGTGTGTGTGTGTGTGTGTGTGTGTGTGTGTGTGTGTGTGTATTTGTAACTGTTATATATATTGTTATATATATTGCTTGTAATATAAATATATATATAATATATTTGTCTTGTAGGTTGTTGTATAGAAATTTAAGGAATGCTAAAGAATCTGGCTGTAGATTTCTGAAGTGGCAGTGTAGTTATCTATTGTACAGTGGATGTTCTGAGTAGCTACTACATATTAAGTATGATGATCTCAGTAAGCTCTGGGGGAAACTTCATATTCACTCCACCACTTAATGTGGACCCTGGACAAGTCACTTAACCTTATAATACCAAGTTTCTCATCAATGAAACAAAGAAAAATAAAACTTATCTTGGTTACCTCTATATACTGGTGGGAAAATTAAGTGAAGTAATGGAAGGAAATGAGAATGGTTTTGAAAACTGCCTGGTATTCACAAGTATATGATGTAGGCTAGGTATAAAATATTAAGTATATTTAGCCTTTTCTTTCTTTTTTTCCTCGTTTTTTAAAGTATCTTTTTCATATAATTACATAATGAAATACAACACACTGCAGGAAGGTAAAAAATGACCATTGTACCCTAACCCTGATGAGACAAATAAGGAGAGGAGAGTGAACTCAGGTGTGCATTACTGAAAGATCTCAGTGATAAAGGAATGGAAATAGAAAAATAAGGAAAATAAGGGTTATTGTGGATAGTTCCAAAGAAAGACATAACTATAATAATGTAATGGTTATGTTATAGTTTGGAAGAAAAATACATTTTATGGTATCTTTAAGCTAGCAGATCTTTTGACCTCTCATTTGTTATTATGCTTTTAATGCATTTTTGTACTTAGACTTTTCTGTGTAACAATGATGTTTTCATTTTATTAATTACACAGCAGTATAGAACATGGACTTAGGGACCCTCAATTATGGTTCTAAACCTATCCTTATTTCTTAGTCTGCTCTAAAACTTCAGGAAAATTATTTAACTTTTTGGGACTCAATTTCTTCACCTACAATATATGAAAGTTGAAGTAGATCTCAAGATATTTTTACTTCTTCAGTTCTATGTTTCTACTTAAGAAAAAAAAAGTAATTTACCAGGTGACATATATTATATCCTTATAGTCACTGGACAACATAACAGATGATTAATAACTTAATAAATATCTAACACTTTGATCAGAATGCATATTCCTTCCTCAAAAAGTGAAACAAATAGCAATGCTAATGTTTTAGTGGAGTCTGAGAGTGGCATATGATAAGCCAACTTGCAGCATAAAATAAAATCTGGACTGTGATTGAATATAAATCATAATATACTAGCCTGTACCAAGGAAGCTCTTCATGCAACTGAAAACAATTAGGAGACAATGATTTTTAATTTTATTCTACTATTTATACTTCCAGAATCCATTAATTTGCACAGTGGAAATAAAGAACATCCATATACCTATTGGTGAATGAGTGGATAAAACTTGTATCTATAAAGCCAGAGAAGTAATGCAAAGTACATATGTGTTTTATATTCAGCGTTGTGACAGATACATTCATAGCCTCTCTTTATCATTGACTTACAGGTCACTGTACCTCTTTTTTATTTTTGCTGTCTATGGAATTTTCAGGGTTTTTGTTTATTTATTTATTGGAGGTAAGAGGACTTAGATATTCAGGCTTTAAAATGAGCTTGATTCCCATCCTTTCTACCCATCACATAATAGTTGTGTGACCTCGGATGTGTTGCTGTCCATAATTTTTTTTTATGACTACATTTCTTCATATGTAAAGTACGAATAGTCCCTATGTTGTGAGAATAGAACAGTATCTGCCATATTGCAAATATTTATATAATCATAACTTTTGTTTTCATCCATTGTTCTTTTATGCCTGGGATTTGACTTTACAGACCTTGGCCTCACTGTTCCTTGAACCCTTTACTAGTAAATTTTTCTTTCTACTCCAATACTCAAAGGCACAAGCCAAAATTAAAACTTCTAACATCAATAAAATTTCACTCTCTCTACGTACAGTGGCTTTTTGGGGTAGAGAGCAAGAATAAAAGAGAAATCAGGGGTGCCTGATTTCAGGTTAAGCCTCTGCCTTCAGCTCAGGTCATGATCCCAGAGTCCTGGGATCAAGCCTCACATCGGGCTGCCTGCTCCCTGGGAAGCCTGCTTCTCCCTCTCTCACTCCTGCTGTTTGTGTTCCCTCTCTCGCTGTGTTTCTCTCTGTCAAATAAATAAAATCTTAAAAAAGAGAGAGAGAGAGAGACAGAGAGAGACAGAGAGAGAGAGATCAGTTACAAGTCCATTATAGGAAATCATACCAGGGGCAGTCATATTTATACTTATTCATTCATAATGAAGGTGGAAATGAATGGTAGAGTCCACAATATTTTGAAATATTTGAAATATATTTCTAAGGTAAAGCTTATCTCCCCATCACCCAAAGATTGGAAGGGCAGGTCAGAGTGTACAATTAGCCTGTTCAGACTAGGTTATGTTACAGAAAGAAGCAGTCCAAAAATCTCAAATGTGTAAAATAAGAAAGGGTCATTTCTCTATTACAGTTCAGCTGGGGCCACTATTCCAGGGTTTTTGTTGTACCCATTCAGGAGCAAGCTAAAAAAGTAGTCTTTCTACAACATTATAGTCATAGTATCAGGGAAAGAGGACACTAGAGTATATCAGAGAGAAATTAAGTGTCTTTATTTTTTTTTTAAAGATTTTATTTATTTGACAGAGAGAAACACAGGCAGAGAGGGAACACAAACAGGGGGAGTGAGAGAGGGAGAAGCAGGCTTCCCGCCGAGCAGGCAGCCCGATGTGGGGCTCGATTCTGGGTCTCCAGGATCATGACCTGAGCTAAAGGCAGTCGCTTAACCAACTGAGCCACCCAGGTGCCCCAGAAATTAAGTGTCTTGTCCAAAAATGATGTACATTTCTCCACTCATTAACTGGAACTCACCACATAACCCCACCCTCCAGAGGGAATTAGGAAAAGCACCCTGTGCCCAGAATGGGGGTGGGAAAAGAGGGTTATTTGTCAACAATATTAATAATGTACCCATATCTCTAATGTCACCAAATATTTGATTCACTCTTCTTTTTATAGGAATCTCCAATTCATCACACTGATTTGTTCCTGTAATTAGAGGTCATGTATGAAAATGATAATAGTCTATTTCTTGATAACTTAAATTTACAAATCTATAATGAATCATACATCAGTCAAATATTTACAACAAATACACTCTTTCAAAAATGTATTTAAGTATAATTATGAACTACAGTGCTAGTAATGCACACTGCTCAAAACTTTTTTTCCTAACTACCAGTTTCTATGATTGTTGAAAAACAATTGTATTTTATTCAGTAACGTTGTTCTCCCATTGATCTAGTGTTTCTCAATAGCTTTGCAAACTTAAAGAATTTTCTTCATTGTGGGGGGAGGGGTTGTTTTACTCTAGTAGATAAATACTATAGTTATTATGAAACTGAACATAATTTTTAAAAAAGAAAAATAATGTGCAACACAAGTACAAAATCACAGAGAATATATCAACTGCGTATAACACTATGATGCATTTCATCTCAGAAGGCATCTCCTTTGCTGTTGGTGTACATATTTTCATAATATATGCATATAAATTAGAAGTTCCATCAACTGAGTTTTTTGTGCAACTTGAGACTTTCCCATGTTATTTTTTTTGATAAAATTATGCTGTATTATTGCATTTTGAAGCTTTTTCCAGAGACACATTAAAAACTACACTGAGAAGTACATAAATCTTACATATTTTAGATATAAAAAGATGAGAGGTATTCTATCAAGAAAATGTTAAGGGGGAAGACGTTCCATGAAGTATAACTGTGTATTTCCCTGCCTTTCCCGGAAGAGAATGCAAAGTTCTAACAGTCTTAACTATCTAACTGAAGTTCAGGAATTCTAGTTAGGTACTCTGGTCTCTTTAGGAAGTCTGAACATATTTCTGCTTGATCTGGGGGTCAATTACACCCTTTCTGGCCAAATATTGAGTGGTGAAGCAGAATCAGCATAACCACAATGAACATTCAAGTCTGAGAAGAAAAGGAAATACAAGGTCCTTGGTCAGCAATTCTGAAATCCAGCTGTGAAGAAATTATGAGGGGCACTTAAGCTGGGGCTGATGTGGGTTCCTTAACTAGGTCTTGTTTCTACTTCTGGAAATTAACTACCTAATACCTTGTTCTCAGTGCTCCTTGAGTTTGATCTCTTGCAATTCCCTAGTTTTCTAGTTGTTGGGTTTTTTTGTTGTTGTTGTTTTGTTTTGATTTGTTTTTGATGACTTCAAAAGAAATTTTTGCTTTCTGTGAAAGTTATATAGTTTTAAAGCCTTTTTCACATCCTCAGAAAATTGGGATCATTGTAAATCTCTAATAGTCATAATCACTTTTAGTCTAGAGAAATGAATCCCTTAGTGGAGCAACCTCCTTAAAGATTTAAGTCTTTTTTTTTTTTTTTAAAGGTTTTATTTATTTGACAGGGAGAAACACAGCCAGAGAGGGAACACAAGCAGGGGGAGTGAGAGAGGGAGAAGCAGGCTTCCCGCAGAGCAGGGAGCCCGATGTGAGACTGGATCTGGGGGCTCCGGGATTATGACCTGAGCCGAAGGCAGTCACTTAACCAACTGAGCCACCCAGGTGTCCCTAGATTTAAGTCTTTTTTGTGATTCCAGTAAGTTCTGCTTATCAGGCCTACTCTTCTTTTAATAATATGACTTACTTTTTTATTCTGTTTTTGGTACCTTGAGCCCTCCAGCGTTCTAGAGAACAGCCTTACCAACATTGCCTTTTCATGAAGTCATTTGATACGTGAGATGATACACAGCACATACTGTGCAGGTCTCAGTTGTTTTGATCATGATTGCTAATTTGACTGCCAGCTACTGTGTGGAAGCTGCATTTGAGAAATCTGCAGTAAAGGGTACTGAAAGTCATGATTTCAGAACATACCCAAGAAAGTTCAATAAATGTAAAATGGTTTTGGCAACTGAAAAATAGTATTACATTTACAAATGATTACTGCAAAGTAGAATTCTGAGTAGTTTTAAAATGACAATTGTCACATTTAACTTTCAGGATTTACGTTAAGAATTTTTTTTTTTTTTGAGAAAGTTGTCTTGTTTGATAGTTTCAGAATTGAATGGAAATCATTGACAGCATAGTTTCAAATTTAAAACAAAATAGTGACATTCAAATAATGATGCAAATTCTTAATATGCATATAAACAGTTGCATTTAATTCTCAGAAACTTACCTCTAAATTTAAAATTTTATTTATGAGGTAAACATAAAAATGTGAAATGTGTATGTTATAATTATATGAGAATATTTTAAAACTTCTTCTTGCTTAAAATAAGTGGTATTAATTAACATATTTACACCAGAGTTTTCTTTTTTGTGAACTGAGAAGGGGCACAAAGTTATTAACATATTTCTGTTTTCATATTGGAAAGATCTGAAAGAGAAATGTAATTGTCTGAATTCTCCATTAGGCCTGTATTTAGTTTTCTGTTGCTGCCACAACGAAATACCACAAATTTAGTAGAAAGAAAAGTCCCAGAAGTTTATTATCTCACTGTTTCAGCAACTCATAGTTTAGGTGGGCTCCACTAATTACTCTGTTCTGAGTCTCACCAGGTCAGTCAAGGTACTGGATGGCTTATCTAAGAGAGGATCTGTTTCTTTGTTTTCTTGTTCTTTCAGATTGTTAGCAGATATTAGTCTATTGAGTCTAAAGCTGAGGTCTCAGTTTTCTTGCTACCTATAGGCCTCGATTCATTCTTAGCCACTAGAGACTGTTGTAGGCATTCCTTGTCTCATGGCCATATCAAATGCCAGACCAGATGCTCTAAAATACAGTTTGGGTTTAAATTAAACAATATGTTACAATTATTGGTAACAACTCTCAAAGGAACTTTCATTGCTTTTGTATGAGTTTGAGATGTGTATATTGCCACCTATCTTTCTTCCATCCTTAATATAATTTTATAAAAGAAGATTTTCTTAAATCTTAAACTGTAATGAGGCATTTAATTAGACATATGTATGTATTTATATATATATATATATATTTACTTCAGCTACTATCTATATTAGAGTATCTGCCTATAGAATATCTGTCTATCCTATTTCTGGTTTATCAGTGGTTAATATCCTAAAGATAGTGAGCATTAATTCTTGAATGGAGAACATACTTACAGGTTATCATTCCCTTGCTTCCCAGTCAGCAATAGCTCATGTTCAAGAAAGGTGAATTATGTAATTTATACAAGAAGTGGACAAAGAGGGATAGATCTTGTCTATCCCATTCTACTCAAAAAATAAAGAGAATGTATATTCATTGTATATTTAATTGTCTACTGTATGCTAGACATAGTCTAGGAGATTTATATACATTACTTTTTTAAAAAAATATTTTATTTATTTATTGACAGAGAGAGAGATCACAAGTAGGCAGAGAGGCAGGCAGAAACAGAGAGGAAAGCAGGCTCCCTGCTGAGCAGAGAACCCGATGTGGGCCTCAATCCCAGGACCCTGAGATCATTACCTGAGCCAAAGGCAGAGGCTTTAATCCACTGAGCCACCCAGGCACCCTGCGTTACTTTTTTAACATTACTTTTAATTCAAACAAATAATTACATATTTGGTCAACAGTGAATTGAACAAGTGGACTCAAGATCCTAAACTGATTGAGTTGCAAAGCCAAAATTAAATTAGATATCTATTTGGAACCAAAGCCCATTTTCTCTCCAATTTTTCTTTCAAAAGGTACTTACCGAATACCTATTATGTTTCAGACTCTCCTAGGCACAGCAGTACTAAAGAATTTGTAAGTGTCAGTTCATAGAAGTTATGCCTATGAGTTAGGCTGCCAAGACAAATGAATTTATTTTAAATATATATATTTTTTAATTTCACCGAGAGAAACACAGCTAAAGAGGGAATACAAGCAGAGCAGGGGGAGTAAGAGAGGGAGAAGCAGGCTTCCCGCCAAGCAGGGAGCCCAATGCGGGGGTGGATCCCAGGAATCCGGGACCATGACCTGAGCGGAAGGCAGATGCTTAATGACTGAGCCAACCAGGCGCCCCTATTTTAAATAATGATTGAAAAATTATCTGAATTATTTTGAGCTATTGAGGCATCTGAAAGATCCACATTAAAATTTAAGGTGACTAGTTTCAAGGGTTGACCATTAATTGACATATGGAGGATTTAACATCAGTATGATTGATTTTTAAATAATAATACTACAATAAATCTCTCATATTATTTCCTCCTCAACAATGACTTAGCTACCCCTTGGTTTCTATTAAGTTCCTATGAAAAGAAAAGACAGAGAATAATATAGCTAAATTTTAGGATGTTATCCAAAAGGAAGATTGTAAAAAAAAGAAGCTGGTTCAGTTGCACCAGCTCATGTGCCCAGAACTCAAACTCTATGTTTCCTCTCAGTTCTAGAATCAGAAGTAAGTCCCACTCCTTGCCAGGCTATCATCTCGCAGTTAAGGTGTCAGAACAGAACAGTGATTCCTACTAGTAAGGGACATTCATTAAGAATGTAGTTAATTCCTGATTTACTCAAGATACCATTAAATCTGAAACATTCGTACAGTAGACATCTATTGAGTAATGTATTTTTCTCCAATACAAAGATTCTAACCAGGCATTTTAAATATTGATCATTACTATTCCAAAGAAAAGTAAATCTAACATCTCCATCTCATAAAACTGTTATACTTAAAATAAATAGAAAAAAAAGTACTACAATGAAATCATGTATATAAGGTATTTTAAATTTATGAGGAATTACACTATTACTATTTTATAACATAATAATATAAGTTATTCTATTTTAGGAAGATTTAGTTATATATTTGAGAGAGAGAGAGAGAGTAGGGAGAGGAAGATGCAGAGAATCTCAGGTAGACTCATTCTAAACACGGAACCCAAAACAGGGCGAGATCTCAGGACCCTGAGATCATGACCTGAGCAGACTCCAAGAGCTAGATGCTTCACTGACTGAGCCAGCGAGGTGTCCCAATGATGGAAGATATTCTTAAAGAAAATCAAGTATAATAACAAGGGCAATGTTGGAATCTCTTAATCAGGAAAGTAATGAAAGGCTGGTGTATTTCAAGATATTTTAAGTTGGAAACTTAATTTATAGGTAACTTAATGGAAGGCAATTGTATTCAGTCTTGCCTATAGGAATGAATAAAAAAAAAGTCAAAATAAAGTATGAATTTCTGATCTCCAAAAGTATTCCCTTGGTTTCCATACTTTAAGAAGAAAACGATAGACTAACCATCTGGTGAAAGACAGATAGAGGCCCTGGGAGTTGAGTAAGGACAAACAATTCTGCTTCATTCTTATCTCAATTTAGACATCTCTTTATTGCTGATATCAACCTTAAAGATTATTCAGTTAAATTTATAGGCCTCTTTCTCTCTTGCACTTAGGGGCTTAGGAACTACTTGCTTTGTTTATGTTCCTTCTGTAACTTGCAACAGCAGTTGCCACAAGGGGAGATACCATTAAACATTTTTCCTATAGATATGTGCTAGGGATATTTCTTGAAATAATAACAAGTCATTTTATTTCATTCTATTTCATTTTGCATTTTGAATGTCATTAGCAAACTAAAATTTTTTAAAAGATTTTATTTATTTATTTGACAGAGAGAGAGATCACAAGTAGGCAGAGAGACAGGCAGAGAGAGGAGGAAGCCGACTCCCTGCTGAGCAGAGAGCCTGATGTGGACCTAGATCCCAGGACTCTGAGACCATGACCTGAGCCAAAGGCAGAGGCTTTAACCCACTGAGCCTCCCATGTGCCTGTAAATTAAAATTTTTAAGCCTCTTGTAAAGAAGTTAATATGTTTATTTTTAAGTCCTTAAGTTATGTTAGCAGTCTGGTGGATTAATATCAAGTCTAGATCAGTGATAAAATAAGTTCTTTTTCTCCAAGTCAAGATTTCTGAGTCACAAAGTGTTTTCAAATACTACTGATTTTCAATGAATATCTGTAGAATCAAGCTCATTAAAATTACTCAGCACCGCCAAAACTGAAGGCCAGAGCATAAAAATGTCTCTATTCATTTAAAAGCCCATATTATAATATTAGAATCATTTCTTATAACTGTATATTAGTTTTTGTTTGTTTTCATGTTTATGTACATGTTCAATATTGAATTATTATAAGTAGAGCATTGAAATAATAGCATTTCTGGAAACCTATATGTATTACTGAGTCATTATGGTAAGATACCATTTAAATTTAAAATATGAACTAAGGTAAATAATGTTTCTTTTTTCTTAGTTTTATTTTGAAAAATGAAGGATTATCTGTTGAAACACAGGGGCAAATGATGTTATATTAAAACTTTTGAATCTTAGTAAAATTTGTCTTAAAATTGTTCTAACTTGTATGAAACAAACAAGGTTGATTAACACATCATTTGCCTTAAATATTAGGTCAGTTATTTGCAAAAGTAATGAATTTTTAGAGTGTACAAAACTAACTCTGAGTGTAGTAAAACAAAATCAAAGATGACCAAAAACATAAGAATGAATTGATGAATAAATTCAGAATACAAACCTTTTTTTTAAAGATCTTTTTATTTATTTGAGAGTGAGCATGAACAGAAGGAGGAGCAGATGGAGGGAGAGAAGCAAACTACTCCAGAGCAGGGAGCAGGGAACCTGATGTGGGGCTTGATCCCAGGACTCGGGGATCATGACCTGAACTGAAGGCAGATGCTTAACCGACTGAGCAACCTAAGTGTCCTGAGAGTATAAACATTTTATGTGATCATTACCACTAGAAAAATGTCATTGCATTATATTAGGAAAATGAGGAAAACATACAGAGTATAATCTGACTTTCTAAATTAGATATTAACCTTCCATTATACTATGATACAATTTCATGAAATTGGTTATTTAAAAATTCAATGACTATATAAGTTAATCTGTTTTCTTTCAGATTTTTATTGAAATTCTAATTAGTTAACATAATATATAATGTTGGTTTCAGGAGTAGAATTTAGTGATTCATCTCTTACATATAGCACTCAGTGCTCAACACAAGTGCCCTCCTTAATACCCATCACCATTTACCCAAACCCCACTCACCTCCCCTCCATCAATCCTCAGTTTTTTCTCTATAGTTAAGTATTTTATGGTTTGGTTATATCTCTCTTTTTTTCCCTTCCTATATGTTCATCTGTTTTGTTTCTTAAATTCTGCATGTGTGAAATCACATGGTATTTGTTTTTGACTGACTTATTCTACTTAGCATAATACAGTCTAACTCCATCCATGTGTTTGCAAATGGCAAAATTTCATTATGTTTGACAGCTGACTAGTATTCCATCTCGTGCATGCGCATGCGTGCGTGTGTGTGTGTGTGTGTGTTTACCAAATATCTATTTACCAGTCAAAGGACATTTGGGCCCTTTCCATAATTTGGGTTTTGTTGGTAATGCTGCTATAAACCTCATGGTGCTTGTTCCCCTTTGGATCAGTGTGTGTATATCCTTTGGGATAATACCTAGTAGTGCAATTACTGGGTCATGGAATAGTTCTATTTTTACTTTTTTAAAAACCTTTGTATTTTCCAGAGTGACTACATCAGTTTTCATTCCCACTAATGGTGCAAAAGGGTTCCCCTTTCTCTGCGTCCTTGCCAACTTCTGTTGTTTTCTGTGTTGTCAGTTTTAGCTATTCTGACAGGTGTGAGGTGGTATCTCATAGTGTTTTTGATTTGTATTAGCTGATGATGAGGGATGTTGAGCATCTTTTCATGCATTTGTTAGTCATCTGGATGTCTTCTTGGGAAAAATGTTTATTCATATCTTCTTCCCATTTCTTTTTTTTTTTAAGATTTTATTTATTTATTTGACAGAGAGAAATATCACAAGTAGGTAGAGAGGCAGGCAGAGAGAGAGGAGGAAGCAGGCTCCCCGCTGAGCAGAGAGCCCAAGGTGAGGCTCGATTCCAGGACCCTGAGATCATGACCTGAGCCAAAAGCCGAGGCTTTAATCCACTGAGCCACCCAGGCACCCCCTTCTTCCTATTTCTTAACTGGATTACTTGTTATTGGGTATTGAATTTGATAAGTTCTTTATAGATTTTGGATAAAACCCTTTATCAGATATGTCATTTGCAAATATCTTCTCCCATTCCATAGGCTGCCTTTAAGTTATGTGGGTTCCTTCATTGTGCAGAAGATTTTTATCTTGATGGAGTCCCAGTGGTTCATTTTTGCTTTTGTTTCCTTTGCCTCTGGAGATGTATCTAGTAAGAAGTTGCTACAGCCTGAGTCAGAGAGGTTGTTGCCTGTGTCCTCCTCTAGGACTTTGATGGTTTTCTGTTTCACATTTAGGTCTTTCCTCCATTTTGAATTTATTTTTGTGCATGGTATAAGAAAGTGGTCTAGGTTCATTCTTGTGCATGTTGCTGTCAAGTTTTTCCAATACTATTTTTGAAGAGATTGTTTTTCAATTGGATATTCTTTCTTGCTTTGTTGAAGATTAGGTGACCATATAGCTGTGGGTCCATTTCTGGGTTTTCTATTTTGCTCCATCAATCTATGGATCTGTTTTTGCACCAGTACCATACTGTTTTGATGACTACAGCTTTGCAATAGAGCTTGACAACTGGGAAAAAAAAAAGTTAATCTTTAATATTTGATGCTACTATATTAATATTGCCCTTTTTTAACTCAAATAAATTATATGTTGAGGAATTAATGTGAAACTAAGTTCTGTTCATATTATTTGGGTATATATTTTTTCTAAATAATGATCTCTGAGAAGAATTTGTAAGATATCTTAGAGGAAAATTAAATTTAAAAAAATAAATGAATATACCTTATCTATAGAAACATTTAAAAAATCACTTATCAAAAAGAGTAAAAATATGGCAGTGAAAACATTAACTTCTGTTTATGTGCAGAATATATATATTGACAATATATGTTTTCTAGAATTTTATCACAAATTCACTTTTTAATATTAACTAAAAAACATTATTTTTTTCAGTAAGAGTATTCATTTATTTATTTTTTTTAAAGATTTTTTATTTATTCGACAGAGAGAAACACAGCCAGAGAGGGAACACAAGCAGGGGGACTGAGAGAGGGAGAAGCAGGCTTCCCGCCGAGCAGGGAGCCCGATGTGGGACTCGATCCCAGGTCTCCGGGATCATGATCTGAGCCGAAGGCAGTCGCTTAACCAACTGAGCCACCCAGGCGCCCCAAGAGTATTCATTTAAATTAGTTAATATTCATTGAACTGTTACTACTTGTTAGTCCTGCTCAAGAAATTAAAACTAGGTAGTAACCTACACCTTGTCTTAAGCAAGCTATTGATCAATAGTGTAGAGAGAAAATGAAAAGACAATGTTTTCCAGCATTTATTTAAAAATAATTAGTTGAATTCAGCAAAATATCTATTTGCAGTCTGGTTACTAAGCAACACTCTTTAGATTTTTGAAATACCTAGTAAAATAAATAAATTTCACCTTTAGTGTATTCTAGAGAGTTTTCTTTATGATTCCACATAATATAGAGCTGATCTAGGGTCTTTGAATAAATAATGAGCAATGAGAAACATTGTGCCTAATTTTCTTCTCTCTTTCAAGGACTGGTGTGAGCATGTGTCTCTGACCATGTTTATTTGTATAAAACCATTCTGGGTTATCTGTAAAGATTATTACAGGATATTTGATTACTGATGTGTTTGGTATATTTGTGGGTGCCATAACTATTTCATTAACCATTTTGTCACTAGAAGACTCCAGTTAATGACAGATTAAAAAAGAAAATAACAATAACAAACACACACACACACACACACACAATCTGTCATATTTGCTACCTTGGAAATGGTCATTCTATCTCATCATATAAATATTTTCTTCCTAGGTAGAATAAGCCTCATTTGGATCAATGTTAAGTATACTCAGTTCATTTTTACACATTTTATCACATTTTTACTAAGACAATGATGATCTGTGATTTAATATAGCTTCTTGTGAGTCATGCCAATCATTGGACTTCAATAATTCCTATATGGTTTGTAAGTACAAGTTATTCTGGATCATTTCACGTGTATAGATATTGCCAGGTAGCAGTTTTCTCTAGAAATATTTTTTTTAGACATTGTCATTTTCACCAACTACATAGCAATTAAGTGAATACAGGCTTTTATTCTAGATAATAAGATTCATTAATTAGACAGTCAATAATTTTGCTTAATCATAACTCATCTGAACAACAAACATCAAAAAAATAAATTTGAAGATATAAAAGTAGGAAATCAAATTATAGATGAAAATGTGTTAATATGTTAAGTGGGGGCCATCATAGTGCTTTTTTCAATAAGTTTATCATGATCTGGAGAAAAAAATAATCAGCACTCATTATGAAACAGAATTGCCATGATCTTTACATTCCATTGTACATATATACAGCTTACAGTCAAAGACAAGTTTTCCAATATTTTGTAGTACCTATAAAATACTTTTCTAAATCGTGAACCTATTTATCTTTAACAGATTTAAATAAAGCTACTGTCTAGCAATCAGATTAGCCATTTGAATTCTTGTTAATACTCATATACAGAATCTTCTTCAGTTGATTTTTTCCCATTTTCTCACTTAAAAATGATCTTATCCAAGCACACCAGACTTAAAATGATGTTTCAAATACAAATTTCTGAAATCATGGATATTTTCTCCATTTTAAATATTTATACCCACTGTAGTGAACAGTCAGTCTCTGACCAGATTGCTTGGAAAATATTCAACTAGGTTCCCCAACATCATCCATTCAGATGTCACCACAATATTAAATAATTAAATTAACTCATTCAATAAATACATGAATTTTTCAGTATCTATTATATACCAGAGGGTATTGATTTATTATATTTATATTTGTTATTCGCAGACATTTAAGTAATATCTCAAATGTACTATTATATTAATAATGAAGGTAAGAAAATGGAAGTAATGAAAGAGAAGTAAATGGCTGACAGACTCATATCCTCAATTCAAATCTATTCATAAACTGAACTGCCCACATGTATATATTTCATTTATTTATTTATTAGGAGTTTACATATATTTTTGAGAGAGAGAGAGAGAGAGAGCATTAGCAGGGGGATCTGGGATAAGCAGACTCCCTGTCAAGCAGGGATCCTCATGTGGGGCTCAATCCTAGGACCCTGGGATCATGACCTGAGCCAAAGGCAGATGCCTAACCAACTGAGCCACCCAGGTGCCCTTCTATATTTCATTCAAAGAGATGTTGGGGATGTTTAGAGATCACTTCAGATTTAAAGATTGTTGTTTTCTTTACATATTGAGCTTGTTCACGTCATAAAACTCAAGAAGAACTCTCATCTAAATAATTCTGATGTTTTTGGTAAAAACTGATGGACTTTTATTCTAACAAGAAAATGTTAAGTGAATAAAGAAAAGAATTTAAAAGGAAAGGAAATACCATGGACAATTTTTTTTCCTGCAAAAATAACAAACTATTTTAATTTATGTGAGATCATTTACGTATCTTAAATTCTAATGAATAATACACAAGAATAAAGATTAATTGGGGCACCTGGGTGGCTCAGTTTGTTAAGCAGCTGCCTTCGGTTCAGGTCATGATCCTGGAGACCCCGGGATCGAGCCCCACATCAGGTTCCTTGTTCGGCAGGAAGCCTGCTTCTCCCTCTCTCATTCCCCCTACTTGTGTTCCCTCTCTCGCTGTGTTTCTCTCTGTTGAATAAATAAATAAAATCTTTAAAAGAACAGATTAATTACCTCCTGTAATATATATGAAAGGAAAGCATTTATTATTAATACTATAAAGATGACTGATTATGTAATATCATCCACAACATGTTAATTAAATGATATTAACATATTGTGGAGTGTGTAATAAGTTTTTAGTTAACTCATCAATTCAGTCTTTTAATTACAGTGTTATTTTTTTCAGGAGGTCAGAGATTTGAGTGAAATATTTTCTTTCCACTACAGTTATTAAATAAAATTTAAGGGATCAATTCAGTCAGTGCATAATAGATTCTGGATTTCTCTGTTTTTCCTTTGAGCAGTTATCAGCTAGATGGACAATAAATTTTGAATAAGTATCAAGCTTTAAACTATCTTTGGATTTAAATTGTAGTGATCTAAGATTTATATATAACTATATGCATGATTCTATATAACAATATCTCACATATTGTCAACTATATTCAGAAAATTTAAAAATAAGGGCTCCTGGATGGCTCAGATGGTCATGATCCTAAAGTTCTGGAATTGAGCCTCATTTCAGGCTCCAAGCTCACCAGGGAGTCTGCTTCTCCCTCTCCCTTACCCCCTGATTGTGCTCTCTCTGTCTCTCTCTTTCAAATGAAAAAAAAAATTAAAAATAAATAGATAAAATAAGGAAGCAAAAACATAAACAAATATATATGCCTGTATGCACACATACACATACAATGTACACATATACATATGCACATGGTTTAGGCAACATTCGAAGAAGCAGGTCAATCCAGACACAGTGACATTCTCTTATTTTCTCATTCTTAATTCTCATTCTCTATTCTATAATACTGGAAAGATACACTTAAATAATTCAATATATTTTATGGTATGAGTATTCCTTTTTTACTTCATTAGTGAAATTATTGAGAATTAGCTTTGCTAGGGCCTTTATCAAGTGTTTCATATATGATTATTAGATTTTCTATATCAATACAATGAATTATGATAAATGCGACAAGTTTATAAGAAATGTCTAGTTTTCATTTGTTTAGACTATCATCCTCTCTTCGTAAACCTCCTGAGATGTTTTCCGCTTGTGGTTCTTGGCTACACATTAAAACCATATAGGGAATCTGATAATTCTGATGAATGAGCAATACCAGAAGCAAATCAGAATTATTGGGTATGAGGGTCCATGCATTAATATTTTCTAAAGATCTGTAATTTCTATGTGCAGCTGAGGTGGAGAAACACAGTCCAGGTTGATAGAGATCTTGTGATCCATGCTATCATGATCTTCTTTGTCTTAATAAGGGAATTTAAAGGTGTTTTGTTCATTTCTTATTGTATTGAGGATACAGTATTTAAGTGTTTCTGATCAATGCCATTTTTACAAAAAAATGTATTTTTTTTTTATTCTGAATGTTTTAAAACAGTATTTCTCTGTTTCCCCTTACTTATGACTTTAAGGAATTTCCTGATATAAAGAAAACAACATAAAAATAAGAAAATATTTTATGAGAAAATTAGCAAATAATTTTGTGAATGTACACATGTTATATTCAACATTTGGAGTTTGAAAATTGATATGACTTTCCAATGATCCATTTAACATTTTGTGTTAGAGTTTCATCAAAACTGATTGGAAACATGATACTTAGTGTTAAATTACAATTATACAGAAAATGGACTTATATAGAGTGAATCATCTCAATTCTTGATCATAATAAATGAAGGATATCTTATCTATCTTTCTATTGAGAGAGTAGCCAAGAAGAAAGGAAGCTTTTAACTTATTTTTCAAAATTCTTATTATACCCACACATTTGATTCAAAAGAGAACAAAGATAACTTTGCAATAAAAATGTGTGCATTATTTCCTGGGCATTATGTATTAAATTATCAAGCTAGAGACTAATAGTGCCCCTTGGGTCAATAGGCCACTTAAGCATTTAGTTAAATTTATATGAGTACATTGTTTGAAAGATAATTATAATGACATAAAATGATTCAGTTCAATGATTCCAGTGTGGCTTAAAGATAATGAATCTTTTGTATCATTCATCTAGGGAATATTAACATTATTGAGTCCCCTGACTGCTAATGAGTTTTTTGCTAGAAAAAAAAAATTACACAGGGAGATATTTTCGTTATTATAAGCATCATATTTAAAAAAGTAGTTAGTATGCTTATTTGTAAATAGGATTGGAATTGACTTTAATCATGAGGAAGCTGAATATTACAGCCATCAAAATAATTTTTGTGAAAAGTAATCCCTTAATAAAACTAGGACAGTTACAGGGGTTCTAAATAAAATACAGTTAGGAAGATTTTTAGGTATTATCAGTAACAGGGGAAATGGAAGGAGTTCCCTTATATATACAATACTCTTCTATATTAAATAGCATATAGGTTAGGGAACTTACAATGGAAAAGGATCACTTGATAGAAGAAGGTAAAAGGTCTGGGAATTTATAGTTCTAGAAGCTTTAAATTTTCATAACAGGAAAACATAAACATGAAAATGTTTCTAAATTACTGAACACAGTTTGTGTCCATCTCTGTGTCCTCCTCACTTTAGATTGCATTGGAATCAGTACTAATGAAGGTAAATAATCCCTGTACATACATGTGTTTGGAAAAATGAAGTTATTCCTGCAAAGCTGAGTGCATAGATGCTGATGTATGAAGAAAAATAGGTTTTAGGTTTCGTGGAAACTAGAATGGTGTCTGTTTAACTCATGCTGAACCTTAGGATTTAGCATAGTCTCTGACACAGGGTAAACACTTAGTAAATAAATATGAAATTAATTCAAGAAGCTAAGTATGAAGAACTGAATTTGATATTAGATAGAAGTGACAAATAGTTAAGTATTTATTTTGTATAGGATTGTTTATCCACTTTCATAGCCTGGATGAAATTTACTAAAGTCAAATTGTAAGAAAAATTCTGTTCATATAGATGAATAAGGAGGAAAAAAGCAGCATGTTATAGCGATACAAAATACGGCGAGAAAATTGGAAATTTAAATTTATGGCTGGAGAATATATATATTTCTAAGATTTTTATTTATTTATTTGACAGAGAGAAACACAGTGAGAGAGGGAACACAAGTGAGAGGGGGAAGTGAGAGAGGGAGAAGCAGGCTTCCCGCCGAGCAGGGAGCCGGATGTGGGACTCGATCCCGGGTCTCTGGGATCATGACCTGAGCCGAAGGCAGTGGCTCAACCAACTGAGCCACCCAGGTGCCCCATATGGCTGGAGAATATTTTAATATTTGGAAAATAGACCTTTCTCTGGATTATTGTGGGTCAATTGTAAAACATAAAATATATTTAGAAAATGAGGAAGAGAGAGTGGATACCCATGGTACCCATACTACATTCCCTGGCCTTCTGTGGATGTTTGACTTTGGTAGACACATTTGTGTGAAGTTAGACTTTCTTTAGCTTTTCTTCCTTCCCTGTCTCACTCAACCTGCTTTCTGTGATGACTCTCAACACACTACTGAGGCCAAGTCTTATCACATTTATGCTTTGTGGAGTGGGAAGGGACAAAATTCAAGTCAATAGGCAACTTTAGCCATCTTCCCATTAAAAACAAATAGCTTCTTAGACAGACCTGGGTTGGGGCCCTGATTCCATTTTGAGAAAAGCCATTTATTCTTTCAGAAGCTAGTTATGGAACACTTAACTATCTTTTATGCTATGGGACACCGTAGTGAGTAAGAGTAAGGAAGCAAGCTACATAGCAATCAAGGTGTTTTGTAGGAACGTGCAAAGGATCTGAGATAATGTTTTTGGTGTGTACGAGGAAAAGGTGAACTTGTAACTGGAGAATAAAACTGATATTAGTAAGAAATGAGGTCTAACCACTGACCTGCATGCTTTACTCTTTTGGCTACTTTGTCCCTCCTTAGTGCATTTTAGATCATTGTATTGGCTGAGCTTCTTCCTCTCTGTTTCAAAATATCCTTTGTTGTGTCTCAACTCTTCCCTCAAATAAAACAAAACAAAACAAAAGCTACCCGCCAGATAACATGATTGTTTTATTTTCCATAGTGTAAACAACATTTCTGTAAAAATATCTGTTTTTAAGAATCTAGCATAAGAATTTTCAAGTTAAAAGTTTCATTCTTTAATCTCCATTCTTTTTAAAACATAAAAGCCTACAGTTTAAAATCACTACACACACACACACACACACACACACACACACACACACACCTATATCCCTACAATCAAATATTTAATGATTTGGGGGGAAATATAATTTAGTCTTAAGAAAATTAACACTAGAGAATTTTCATAAGAATCTATGTGGTAATGTTAGCGATGACTTTTTGAAATTCATAAAAACCAAACAATTACAGAAATTAACATTATTGCTGATTTTTTGGTGAATGTATATATTTAATAAAATATAGAAATGTTAAGAGGTATTATGTGTTGGTAATTCAATTTAAATTAAAAAGAGGGAATAAAAGAAATGTTACCAGTTTTGTATTTCTTAAGACATGAATCCATTTTTGTGTAATTATCTGAACTTACATCTCAAAATTGGAAATGCAATTCATCAAAAAAGTTGAATTTATATGCATGCATTTTATGAGGCTTATATTTTTACTGGCATAACAGTTTAATTTTAAATAACTTATTTATGATCATTTAGCATGTTTATATTATGCATTTGATTCAGAAAAGTGAGATATACTTAGAATCTCCTCAGAGAAACTGATTTCTTAAAGAAATTTTGACACCAATCTTTTGCTGCAAAAAACTATGAACTTGAATCGTCCTATTAGATATCTGATAAAGAGTGATTTTAAAATATAAAATTATAACACTCTGCCAGGTGGCAATTCAGATCTTTCCAAGTGTATGAGATAATGGAATAGATTAAATGAAAGGTGATATTCAGTATAAATGAAATGATGTTATAGTAAATGAGAACCCCTTGTTAGAATGATAGGAAATCGGGATATTTTTATGTGAAAAAAAGGAAACTCTACTAGAACATTCAGACAAATGTAGTATTATTCTTTATTTAAAGGATTCGTGTATTTTAAAATTCAATTTTATACAATTCTTATAATTTTGATATTAGATTTTTATAGTTAACTCGAATATATCTATCTTAAATATTACAAAATATGTTTCTCCGACAAAAGCAAGATTTTTAAACAATGTTATGATAAATTCTTAATATTTAAGGAGGTAAATATAGAATAGAAAATATGTATATGAAAATAAGTTTTTCTTATGCTGCTTTCTCCCATTTCAGGGAATACTACTTTGGTTTTCTATATAATTTTCCTTTGAGAAATTGACCCATAAGATGAAATATAATTTTCCAACTACATTTTCCAACTAAACTGTAAGAATAACATTTATTCTTGTGCTTGCAAAGTCTGTGAAGTTAAGAAAAACTTTATGTAATGTATTTGTGTTTTTAAATATCATTAATTTTAATCTTTATTCTTAAACCTGAGACTATAAACATTAAAAGGATACATTTTTTGTATTATATTCCAAATAGATTATCCCAGAGAAAAATACATATATTAGGGTGTGAGAAATAAGATAAACCTAAAATGAGTTTTGATTCATTTGGCCTCTGAAATATAAAAATTTTAAGTTTCAATAGGTGATGAAAAGGAACACAGTAATATCGTGGGTGATCCTATTATTGTAGAAATCCCTGCATAAATAATCAGACAGAAAAAGTAGGGAGGAGTGAGGAAAGTTACAGAAGAATCTTAGTAGTTGTATCTGTTACAATGAAATGTGCAGAAGAGTTGTCAAGAGCCCAAAGGATGAAAAAGTTGAGAAGGAAGAAGTTTAGAGAGAAGTTACTGTGGTTTCTGTCAGTTGTGGCAGTGTTTTTAAAAATTAATAGGGGCGCCTGGGTGTCTCAGTTGGTTAAGCGACTGCCTTTGGCTCAGGTCATGATCCTGGAGACCCGGGATTGAGTCCCACATCGGGCTCCCTGCTCAGTGGGGAGTCTCTCCCCTCTCACTCCCCCTGCTTGTGTTCCCTTGCTGGCTGTGTTTCTCTCTGTCAAATAAATAAAATCTTAAAAAAAATAAAGAAAATATATATTAATTAATTAATTAATTAATTAATAGAAAAGAGAAATAATGGAAAAAAAAACTATTTCACCTTAACAATGTTGTGCAAAGACTGCCAATTTTCATGAGAAACTAAAAATCTGATACAAGGTAAAATCTCATAAATGAGATTTTGGAGGCAAGTTTGAACAGCTTTGATGCCTGATAACTAATTAAATTGCAAATGGTTGAGAGAGGCTTTAAATTTCCTGAAAAGATTAATTCAAAAGTTCAACCAGGAATTAAACCATGATATACTAAACAAATGAAAATCTAAAATAATTTCCTTTGTTGAGATCATTTTTATCAGCTATTCAGTCACCATAACAAATCTATCATACTTCACTCCCATTCTCAGAATGTTGTAAATTCCTGTTATTTCTGCTTTTAGCATCATATCCCATTATTATTTCTTCAATCACTTAAAATAACAAGTAGTTTCAAAATGGCTAAAAAAAATACTTTAGAGGCTCTTGATTCAACTCAGGTATTAGAAACTAATAAGCAGGCAAACTTGTCTATTTTATCTATGCATTTCTGTGGTTAGATTTCTAGCTTTTCTATCACTTTAACTCACACTCTTTAGGCATAGACAGGCAGTCTTAAGATGTTTAAAATTATGAATCAATACTATCTTTTTTTTTTTTTAAAGTGCTATTCACTCAAAGTATCTTTAAACACATTAAATCACTCAGAAATTGTACAGCCAGGTAGGGTGTTTTCTTAGAAATTTATTTTTTTTTGTATTTTGAGTAGTACAGCATACTGAACATTAAGCATAATTAATTCTACTGCCCAATTCTATTGATCTAATTTCTATAAAATGGCACTGCATTCAAGAGATTCAGTTTCTTCTTCAAACAAATAGATGGTATCCCTTAAATACTATTCGTTATCTCTTTCACAACAATATTAAAAAAAAAAGAACTCATCTCGGAATTTGACTTTGGGAAAATAGTATTCTGTTCACATAAGCTTGAACACTTACTTTAGGCTAGTATAATTGTTTTAAGTAATTTCAATATACATTGGGACAATAATATAAATATACATCAATAAATAATTTCACTTCACTATGATCATATTCATACTTACAGCTATATAAAATCAACATATCACCTAGAGTGGTTCAGAATTTTTTTTAAAGATTGTATTTATTTATTTGAGGCAGAGAGAGAGAGCAAAAGAGCTGTGGAATAGGGGAAAGGTGAGGCAGAGGAAGAGAGAGAAGCAGACTCCCTGCTGAGCAAGGAGCCAGAGGCAGGGCTTGATCCTGAAACCCTGCGTTGATGACTTGAGGTGAAGGCAGACAATGTCATGACTGAGCCAGCCAGGTGCCCCTAGAGTGGTTCAGAATTTTTTTTTTTTAAGACTTTATTTATTTGACAGAGAGATCACAAGTAGGCACAGAGGCAGGCAGAGAAAGAGGGGGAAGGAGACTCTCTGCTGAGCAGAGAGCCTGATGTAGGACTCATCCCAGGACCCTGAGCTCATGACCTGAGCCGAAGGCAGAGGCTTAACCCTCTGAGCCACCCAGGTGGTTCAGAATTTTTTTTAAAACTGTTATTTGAATCCAGATTTGAAGTATCCGCAAGGCAAGAACTACATATTTCTTATCTATGGTTCTTCTAGAACCTACAATTTTGTCATCTAAATAAATATTTTTAGAAAGTTAATTGATGTTAATAGTTTTCTTCTTGAATTATAAGGACTCAGTATATATTTAGAATATTATCATAGTTTCTGTGAAACATTTCTTCTGTTTCTTGTCTATAATGTTTATTTTTCAAAATACTGAAATACATAAAAATAAATGTAAAAAAAAAAGTAAACATTGTCAATCCTATAGCATTCCAGAGAGATCAAATTTTATTTTACTCTAAATTTTCAGCCATTTCTGTATATATATATGTATACTCATATACACACACATTTGTATATATAATCAATATAATTTTTCTTAATTTCCTTTTTTCATACAAAAATAAGCATGGATGTATGTTCAGGTCAATGATGAGAAATAAATATCAATACTGTTAAAAGGATTATAAACTTCAATTTTATTTATGTACAAAATTTGTTATTTATTTATTTATTTATTTAGAACAGGGGAGAGAGAGAGGGAGAAGCGAAGAGGGGCTAACTGAGAGGGACAGAGAGAGAGTCTTAGGCAGGCTTCATTTCCAATATGGAGCATGACACCAGGTTGGAACTCACAACCCTGAGACTATGACCTGAGCTGAAGTCAAGAAACAGAGCCACCTACGTGCACCTCAGATTTATTCACTCAAACTCTTTTTGTTGAATATTTAAATTTATACGTTTAGTTTGATAATCACACATGCATGGATACATATATTTATGCCCAGTTGTTTTATTAAAGTGCATTTCGAAACTTTGTATTGCTGAATCATATGTAATCTCATTAAATTTATATGACACATCAAAGAGGCCTATTTCTAAAAAGTCATATCAAAATTGCATGTAACCAAACATTAGTTATAATTCCAACCACCCCCACTTTTGCAAACACTGTATTAAACTTAATGTTCTTTTTATTAGGATAACAGAATAAATAATTATTTATTTTATTTTTAAATTTGTATTTTTTTGATTAATAATGAAGTTGTATATTTTTCATGTACTTATTTTCCATTGTGTCTTGCCTTTTTTTTTTTTTTCTTACTGGTTGTACCCTTCACCAATTTTTTTTTTTAAATTTTATTTGTCTATTTGACAGACAGAAACACAGCCAGAAAGGGAACACAAGCAGGGGTAGTGATAGAGGGAGAAGCAGGCCTCTTGCCAAGCAGGGACCCTGATGCAGGGCTTGATCCCGGGACTGTGGGATCAGGACCTGAGCCAAAGGCAGATGCCCAATGACTGAGCCACCTAGGCACCCCCACCAATTCCTTTAATTGGGAATAAGTTATATTATAATATTATAATATTAGTTAGAGAGCATTATTTGGGATTTTTTCAACATTTATTATGAAAGTCTCAAATGCAATAAAGCTTAGGGTCTTTTACAATGAACTGTGTTGATCTACTACCTAGATTTTACTGCTAATATTTTTCTAAATGTGCAGTAGCACAAATGAGTAACTATAGTATTTGTCCTATCCATATGTTAATTTATATTGCAATGTTAAGGGGCACCTGGGTGGCTCAGTCAGTTAAGCATCTGCCTTTGGCTCAGGTCATGATCTTGGGGTTCTGGCTTTGAACCATACCTCTGGCTCCCTGCTCAATGGAGAATTTGCTTCTCCCTCTCCTTCTGCCCCTCCCCACTGCCTGTGTTCTCTCTCTCTCTCACTTGCTTTCTCTCTCAAATAAATAAATAAAATCTTAAAAATAAATAAATAAATAATCAGCAGTGTTAAGATTTGTATTGAAATGTATACAATTAAGTGTATATTCTGAGTTTTGACAAATACATGCAAATCTACAACCAAAACCTAAGCAAGACTATAGTAATGACTTTAACCCTTTGTATTTCATGTCTTTATCTTTTTCTTTTCTCTTTTTAAATTATTACTCTTTTGCTATATGAATTTGTAAAATGTAATTAGTGGAATGGATTTTTGTCTTTTATGTTTTCTTTCTTTTAAGTCTGCCCTAAAATAGTCTGTACACCAAGACTGTAAAATTACTTGTTTGTTTTATGGTAACTGTGATTCTACTGTGATCATATGTTAAGTAAGATTCTTCTTATTTTATTGCTAAACTGAAGGAAATTGTGCCATCAGTAATACCCCCCCAATATCCTAAAGAAAGTCCAAACGAGATACATTTTTTTAATATAATTGTTAACTAAAAGCAGAACTAGTCCTAATCAACCATTGGTATTTGTTGAAGAGGAAACAGTGCATTGGTAGTCCAATTTTTCTCTGTTTGTTGTTTAAAGAGTACAGTGTAAAAAGACTTCACACGTAATGATTTCAACTTATAATTACTATAATTACCATGAACTTTATATTTATTCAGCTTTTAGAGTTGTCCTTGTCTTAAGTGTCATTTTTGGCAAGGACAAAATCTAAAAATTGAATAGATATAAAATTTATGGGTAATGTTATGTATGACAGCTTTTCAACCTGCTGTCTTTAATAAAATAAACACAGATTTTGTTTTAAAAAGTGAAAAACAAAAATGTACTTCAAAACCAAAACACAGTTTGCTAATGTAATTGTATCCAACAAGTTGTGTTCACAAACTTCTTTGAAAACACTGAGACAAAAAAAGAAAAGTACAATCTAAAATGTATACATCCAATTTGGAAGATTTTTAATAATGATCATAGAGTAACCTCTGGGGTTTACCAGAAACAGGTAATAAAACCCAAGTGAATTTAAAATTAACAGAACATTATATAGAATAGATACTCTTTAGTATGATCCACATTAAAGTTTCTCCAAGTTAATACAAAGGGCCCACATTATTTTATTTCACAATAGATTACATTCTCAGGTAAAATGAGGTTCAAAGAAATCTTAATGGATGATATTATGAAAATATTTGTCTAATGGGAAAAATTCTGTAGGTGATTTATGAAGTGAAATTATCTGTTTTATTCACCAGTGTTAAGTACTCCTAAGTCTGCATTGATATCATCCCTTTTCTAAATGACCAACACATACTTCTGAATCCAAGCTCTAGAGTCACTCTCTGAATCTTCTTGTTATCTTCCATATCTGGAACTTACTGCTCCTTTTTTTGTGGCCCAGTTTCCCAATGGCAGTTACACTGGACTTCCTGTAACCCTAATTTGCATGTGTGTGTTATATAACTGCCCCTTTCTAATGGGCTATAACCCTTGAAGCAGGAAGTGGTGACTCTTTCTATTGTTTGGATTTCAAATGTTAATTAATAATTTTAGTTGGATAAATGGCTTAAACATTTAGACCAAAAGGATAGTTCTTTACTATATTTTTGTTATATATCTACATTCCTCAATCATGTCTGTGGTCACCCTAGACTCAATGAAAATGATCCCTTGCCTACCTGTTTTAATGCTTCCAAATGATCTCCTACTTCTCCTCCAGCCATTCTTATTATTTGTTGAATGGGACAAAGGCTACTCAGACACAATATCAACACACCAAATATTAAATGTAACTTTTCTGGGAAAACTGAACAGTGTGTCACATTGCAGAGTTTTTACTTCAAGGAGGATTTCCTCTCTCTTCCCTACTATGGGACCGTACCTGTTACTTTGTATCACATTCCTCTTTTCATTTAGATTATCCCAACCTAGATTTAGTCTGTTTACTGTGTATCATCTAGTTTATTGTCTCCTTCCCCATGGACTGTAAATTTCACAACAAAAGTGATCTTGTCTTTCTTTTTCATTGAATTCAACCACAGGAACACAATACCACAGGTCCAAAACTTTAGACTGTTTTTGTTTATTCATGCATTCTTCTTTCCTAGAATAGTGTCTGGCACATTGTAGAAACTCATCAAATGTTTGTTCAGAGAATGAATGAATGTTTTGCATAGCATTCATATGGTGGCTATGCAGAAAATATTTGTTGCATTATGAATTATGTAATGATTATGTTTACTTCTAAAGACTTAGCTGATCAACTTCATGAGCAAAATCGGTGTTTCTATTATAAGTTAATTTAATAATGGATCTTTTCCTAACTATATCAGTACTCTTTTACTTTGTACTAGTGGAAATACTTTTGTCCACATCTTTTTGAATCAGTGACTCACCCCTTAAGTTTTAGGAGGAATGGAAAAATAAAACAGTGACTTTTTTTGAAAAATTTTTGAACTTCTCCATGAAATATGTAATTATATACTTTAAGAATATAAATTTAATTTGATACCCAAAATTATGCACCCACACTGCTAAAGACAGAGTAATGAAAGATTTGACATTTAGATGCTCTTGTCATGTGTTGTTGCATAGGCTGTAAGAACAGAGCTATTGCTATTTTCTTCATATTAGCATAATACAGTCTACAGTGAAAGCAGAATACAACAAATAAATAGGCATTTGTGTTTAATTAACCAGCTTTTTAAAAAATAATGATATGTTTTGATGTTTCTAAATTAAAAAGTTTAAAAACTGTCATTCTTTTTTTCCCACACTATTGTTCTCAACGTTGACATGTTATTACTCCTAATTGGTCAAGAAAGTCTCACACTTGACATTTAGCCACATGTTCACTTTTCAAAACCAGCTGCAATTTTACAATTTTACAATTTCAAGGAAGATTAACAACTAGTTCTATATTTATTTCATGGAAAAATTCATTTCAAGCTATTATTCCATCTTAGATCTCGTGAATTTGATAGACTCATAGTGAAAAAAGGTTAATAATATTTCTTGGATGGAATTACCATCTATCAAATGCTTTGACAGGGCCCATTTCTTATTATTTTGAGTTATTAGTAAATATCACAGCAAGAGGCAAAAAAAAAACCTGTAATATTATTGGTACTACTAGTGTCTCTGTGGGGGAAAAAAAAAGAAAGGAGCATAATTGACTGTAACCATGGGATTTAGACAATTGTACAGAGATTGAAAACTGTTTACTACATTGTTTTATATTACTGATATCATGTAGTTTCTTTGTACAGATTATTTTTTTGTTGTTGTTGCTATCATTATAATTTTGCCAAGCTAAAAATGAATGGTTCAAGTATGTAGCCATGGAATTAAAACTAATCTTGAATTAATTTTAAGTTATCGAATATTAGTGGGGCACCTGGGTGGCTTAGTCCTTAAGCATCTGCCTTCAGCTCAGATCATGACCCCAGGGTTCTGGGATCAAGCCCTCCTTCTAACTCCCTGCTCAGTGGGAAGCCTGCTTCTCCCTCTCCCACTCCTCCTGCTTCAATTCCTTCTCTCACTGTCTCTGTCAAATAAATTAAAAATATTTTTAAAAAGTTACTGAATTTTAGAGTATTTAGACTATGCTTTAGAGGTAAGCAGTCACTTATTTGTTTCTGTGAAAGCTTATAAATTATATTAGCTTTCCAATTTTAAATTAGGATATGAATTTATAACTTCTGAATTATGTAACTTTATTATTCATGATAAAAAGCTTGATAAGACATCTTTTTATTAGTATTACTATATCTAAATGAAAAGGTTTTGGAAAAAATCACTAATTTATATACTACAAAGATAAAAATGGAAACGAAGTGACATAAATTATATTGAAATCCTAGTATCACTGTTTTATTTGCAAAACAAAAATTCTGATGGCTTATCAAAAAGGAGAAAAATTCCATAGAATAGTCTGTGAGGGTGGATAGAGATACGGATAGAATTTCCACTATTGTTGTGTTTAATATATTTTATATATATATAAAGATTTTATGTATTTATTTGACAGAGAGGAAACACAGCCAGAGAGGGAACACAAGCAGGGGGAGTGAGAGAGGGAGAAGCAGGCTTCCCACCGAGTAGGCAGCCTGATGTGGGGCTCGATCCAAGGTCTCTGGGATCATGACCTGAGCTGAAAGCAGTTGCTTAACCAACTGAGCCACCCAGGCGCCACCTCCTTTATATATTTTGTCTAAGTCTTACTTCAGGAACATACATAATGCAACTAATATAATTACATAAGTACCAATAAATTTTATTCTTTAGTGTTTAAGTTAGAGGACAATTTTATATGCAACATTTTAAAATGCTAGTGTCCAAGTACCCACCTCATTTCCAGGATAGAGATTTCTTTATGATGCTAGATCTTCAAATTCCCAGGAACTTTCCCTTCACATACATGAGGGGGGTATGTGCTTTCATAATTTACTTTTCAGATCACATCCCCTGTGTTATTGCAGCACATCTGTATGGGAACAGAGTTGGCATGGCATACCAAGTTACAAAGGGAATACAAAGATGCTATTGGAGATGATACTTAATGGTTAACATTTAGTTCAGGACTAAATAAGAAGATAAGAGTAATTTATATCCATGAGATATGTTAGAAACATTGAAGGATTAACATTAAGCAGAAAACTTTCCCAGAGTCTGAGGGTCTGGGATAAAGATCTCCTTGCAGGTTTACCAGAACCACTGGTGATCGGGGTGGGGTTCAGCCATATTTACCTGGCAGGTCAACAGGGTTAGGCAAAAAAGGCATTAAGTGAATGTTTTTTCTGAACTACCCTGGATTTCAGAGTGAGTTAGGACCCAAAATTCATCAAGAGGCTTATGGGGGCCTTGTAGGAGGTCAGAGTTTCTTACACAAAAGATAATTAAATAATCACCCACCCACTCCAACTAGAGGAAAATAAGATCATAGCCAGATGTCCTAAGGGATAGTGGCAGTAGAAACTGAGGTGAAGCCAAATAAGTCCCATGATGACTTTTACACTCTTTCTAAGCTGAGAGATTTATACCTAATGCAGAATCAACAGTCACTGTCAGCAGATGTCAACAAGATGTAACTGGCCTGGACATGAGTCTGGAAACTGTAGGAAGCTGGGGACATAGCAGGTACTCAAGGACCTCCCACCATTTTCTTTTTCTTTTTTTTTTTTAATTTCTCCACCACCATGAGATGTCATAAGAGAGATTCTCCCCCTGTACCACCACCAAAGAGATACTATTTTAGGGTGACAAAGAGAAAGAAGAGAAGGATGTTTGAGAGACTAAACAGTTTTACTAGAAGACACTGAACACCTAACTACAAAAGTTAAATAATTAATTCAAGGTAACAGAGTCAGTAAATGGCAGAGCTTTAATTTGAATCTAAGAAATTATGTTCCAGATGCCATGTCCAAGTACCATACTACTATTTCTTTTGCTCCAGATCTTGGTCCAATTGAAAATGTGCTGGGGAACCTATAAAATCACATACTGAACAGAAATTAGGAAGCAATATGGAAACGGAACTCTGAAATACCTAACATATAATTCAAAATTTCTCTGAAACGAGGTATGCTGGCTAAAAGAGTAAATAAAGTGTATATTAATTATGTTTTAGTGAGTTAGGTAGATGCAT
This sequence comes from Spilogale gracilis, assembly GCA_004023965.1. Classification (NCBI taxonomy): domain Eukaryota; kingdom Metazoa; phylum Chordata; class Mammalia; order Carnivora; family Mephitidae; genus Spilogale; species Spilogale gracilis. Next base: position 181,535 of record PITA01001752.1, read on the forward strand.
TAGGCCCGACATCAATATAGATGTTATGTGACTGCCTGTTCATATTATCTTATTGGCCCCTTCCCAGGGGATACTACCTAGTATAAAGACTGGTTAGAAATCATTGAACTGCATTCTTCAGAAGTGTCTAATGTTATTTTATCTCCTTGTTCTTCAAAAAATCCTAAGCATATTGAAAGTATGATACCAGGGGCGCCTGGGTGGCTCAGTTGGTTAAGTGACTGCCTTCGGCTCAGGTCATGATCCTGGAGCCCTGGGATCGAGTCCCACATCGGGCTCCCAGCTCGGCGGGAAGCCTGCTTCTCCCTCTCTCACTCCCCCTGCTTGTGTTCCCTCTCTGGCTGTGTTTCTCTCTGTCAAATAAATAAAATCTTTTAAAAAAAAAAAAAAGAAAGAAAGTATGATACCAATTTTCCTGGAAAAGGAGAAAAGAGGTCCTAAATACCAGGAGCAAACAGAGATTTTTTATGGTCTCCTGAATATTAGGAATCTGTGACCACTACCCTATGACAAAAATGGTGGAGGTAGTAAAGAAGTTTCACACTTGGCTGCTGGGTCTTAGAGATAGCATGTGCTAGTCTTTGTAATGATTTCAGTACCATGCACATGGAATGAAATTTGCATAGACCCCAACTTTCAAGGAACATAAAGAGCTTTGTTAATGTTGCTGGTAGCAGCAATCATGACAGATTGTTCTAAAATACCCTTCCCTTAATATGTGTGTTGTTCCATGAGCTTCCAAACTTAACAAAGTGACCTTGATATGGTTACTTCAGATGATATGGCGTATTGAGATGCTAGCAGAAAGATGGAGAGAGACTGCAGTTGTTGTCATTAATATGGAACTTCTCTGAGAAGTGATAGGATGGAAGCTAATTCAAAATTCAAAATCAGGACCCAGTGCCATTAGAAGTCCCTGAATTTTGACAGTTATGGAAGTAAACTCCAAATCAATTAACAGTGTGCTTCTTGCTTCACAGCATATTGTGAGGGTCCGTAGATATGATCCTAAAAATGAGTACAAACTCTCCTTGTGTCCATAGTTCCCAGGAGTATTATATTCTTACTTGAGCCTGCATTCACCCTTTAGCAATTCATTACAAATTTTAACTGAAACTTCTTGCCATGGCTTGTTGGTTGGCCCTGTTTTTTTCTTATGCTCATCCCACAAAATGAACTCAGAGCTTATGCCTCCTCTCTCTTTGGAGGTACCTTTTATTTAATTTTGGTCATATTTGTGGTTCTATGAACTTAGCTTTCCAATAGATTCAATTAAAGCTTTGATTTTGTGGATTTTTCAGCTTTACTTCGTATTGTTTAAGTGAGAATGTTGATCTTTCCATCTTTCTACATCCTAGTCAAAAGCTGGGAGTCTTTCCACATGATCTTTTTTTTTTTTTTTTTTTTTTT
>PITA01001753.1:0-51525 GCA_004023965.1 Spilogale gracilis
TAAATATATATTTTTAAAGATGTTATTTATTTATTTGTCAGAGAGAGAGAGAACAAGCCAGGGGAGTATCAAACAGAGGGAAAAGCAGGCTCCCTGCTGAGCAAGGAATCCAAATGCTGGACTCAATCTCAGGATCCTGGGATCATGACCTCAGCCAAAGGCAGACATTTAACCAACTAAACCACCTAGATGTCCTGAAATTGTGGGATATTATCTGTACACATGATGTTAGTGATTAACTTACTGGATGGTGTCACTGTAAGGTTAAACTGTAAGTGGTGCTTGGTATAGTTTCTTAAGTCACAGAGATTAATTTTAAAAAGACATTCTCAGGATCCCCCAATGTGAATTAATCACTTTTATTTTTGTTTAATTTTATTATAATGTTGCTTAAATTTAATCAGTACTTGGAATATGAATAAATATGTGGTTTCTCTAAGAATATTCTTTTGAATTCGTCATGTCACATACTGACTTAAACTGCTTTAAAATCTTTGCTAATATACACCACACAGTGGAATTGTTTATTCTTTCTAGGGCAACATTTCTTTTTTAATATCCCCTATAAATCAAATCATGTGTACTTGCCTTTCTCTGTCTGATTTACTTCACTCAGTGTAATGCCCTCAGGAGCCATCCATGTTATAACAAATGGAAAGATTTGATTGCTTTTTATGAGTGAATAATATTCCAATGTGTATATAGGTGTGTGTATGTATGAGATAGAGAGATTTTCTTTAGTCATTCATCCATCAATAGAAACTTAGATTATTTCCATATCTTATCCATAATAAATAGTGCTGTAATAAACATGAGAGTGTATATATTTTTTTAAGTATGTGTTTTTGTTTGGGTTTTTTTTCAGATAAATGGATCTTTTCTATGTTGAGTCATCATTAGTCTCTTTGTTAATATGCAAATTAAAATAGTTCAGTGTGGTGTCAATGTTATTTTTAAAACAAACTCAAAAGATGGATTCCTTTGTCAGTTCTTGTTTGTAGGACAGGTCATTCAGATAATCTAGATATCATTGAGTGTTTTAGATGCTATCAAAATGAAAACATTACAGCTGACCCCTGAACAAAGTGGGGGCTGGCGGTGCTCTCACCCTCCACAAAGTTGAAATTCTGTGTATAACTTTCAACTCCCCCAAAGCCTAACTACTAATAGCCTTTTGTCAACCAGAAGTCAACACAGTTGACCAGCACATATTTTGAATATTACATGTATTATATACTATATTCTAAAGTAAGCTTGGGAAAAGATAATTTTATTAAGAAAATCATAAGGAAGAGAAAATATATTTATAGTACCATAGAGTAAAAAATATCTATATATAAATGCATCAGCACATTTCAAATCCAAGGATCAGCTGCATTTTTAAATATAATAGAGAACCTGTGACTTAGTTTACAATGCCCTTGTTTGAGAATTGTTTCTATTGATACATTGGAATATTTCCATGATATCTAAAAGGTAATAGGGAATCATTTAAAGTGCCTGGAGATTTACAAAGTCAGCTTTAGGTTTTAAAAAAGATAAGTGGCTGTAAATATATACAGATGTGGTATGTGTGTAAGAAGCATGATTCTAAAATCACGAGATTTTTGGTTTTGGGGAACTTAATGGAATTTAAATACCCTTACAAATGGTTAAAAGATCATTGTTCAAACCATTTTTTTATATCTTCCTTTTCTTTTTTGGAATTGTCTTAAAAATGGCTTAAAGTTGCATAGGCAAAACAACACGATTACTTTATAATTTCAAAAGTTTTATGCAAAATTATCCTTAGAAATGAAACCATGCCACTGCCCAGTAGGATCGGTAGTGCAGTGAAGTTTGAAGGGTCCTTGGCCTGCCTGGGAGTACTTGTTTTCAGAAACATTCTTCACAATATTCACTTGCATTTATATGACCAGGAACAATTGTATCTTTCTAAGCTAACAGTTTGTTAGCTATAATTTGAATTGTCTTCATTTCTGCTTTTGTATGTAATGGGTTAGTAGTAACTCTTTTTTCCAAATATCTCTCTTAGTATTTAAACATGTTATCTACTCTATCCTCTGTGGTATTAATCAGCTGATTATACTTGACATATACATTATTTGTTTATAAATAAGATGATTGTGAAATTATTTTTAGTAGCTCTTATATTGATTTATTTTGCTTATTTAGATCTTATTTAGATACAGAATAAATTGACAGATTATTTGTGTATACATATGTGAACATGAATTTAATTTGATACACATCCATTGAGAACTGATATATTAAATTTCTTTTGTTTTTAGAAGTTATTTAGAGATTTATTCATTTAGGGGCACCTGGGTGGCTCAGTTGTTGGGTGTCTTTCTTTGGTTCAGGTCATGATCCCTGGGATGGAGCTCCACATTGGGCTCCCTACACAGCAGGGAGTGTGCTTCTCTCTCGGCCCCTCCCCCTGCTTGTACTCTCTCTCTTTCTCTCTGTGTTAAGTAAATAAAATCTTTATATATACATATATATATGCATTTAAACAATGTGATGTTGAAAAATTCAGTCTCCATGATAAAATGCTGAATAGTACAAATCATATTCTTTGTGATATTGATTATACATTCACATCTAAGACAATTTTCTCAACCATCTATTTCTTGAAAGCCACACCCATTTGAGGAAAAATAATGATGATAAAATGTTCAATTTACCAACAAATCAACAGCATATCTATGCGTGCTTTATGAACTTTTAATTCTGTATTATGTTAATTTGTATCTTACAAGAAAAGGATTTGATATTTAAATAAAATTGATTCTATTTATCAAATTTACTTTTATGAAATCAGGGGTTAAACTCAGTTAAATAGATTAATACTGAATTTCTCCATGTCTTTCACATAATGGTTTCCTTTGTGTATTTTGATATGAGGTTCTATAACCTTCAGAGTCATATAAAAGTTTTTGACAAAGGGAACTTTTTGTTTTTCTATAGAATCATATATCTAGATCACATACACACACAATAAAAATTAAGTTATAGTATTAAAGTTTGATGATAGGAATATTTACTAAAAGATTTTCATCAATGTTTCTTTTTTTAAAATATTTTATTTATTTGACAGAGAGAAACACAGCTAGAGAGGGAACACAAGCAGCGGGAGTGAGAGAGGGAGAAGCAGGCTTCCTGCTGGGCAGGGAGCTCGATATGGGACTCCATCCCAGGTCTCCAGGATCATGATCTGAGCCAAAGGCAGTCGCTTAACCAGCTGAGCCACCCAGGCGCCCCTTCATCAATGTTTCTACAAATTTTTGTGTTCATGTCAATGACACATGAAATTAGATTAAAATTAATTATATTGAAATATTTGGTTTTATAAGTCATTGTACAAATTCACATTGCAACTACCAAATAATGACCTAAAAGCAAATATGAAGTCCTCAGAAAAATGTCAGTTTTAATAATAAAGTTAGTCTACTTGTCATTGAGAATATTAATGCTTTGTGACTTTACATGATCGATTATTATTTTTTATTTTTTTTTATTTTTTATTTTTTTAAATACATTCTTTTTTTTTTTTTTTTAAGATTTTATTTATTTGACAGAGAGAAACACAGCCAGAGAGGGAACACAAGCAAGGGGGAGTGAGAGAGGGAGAAGCAGGCTTCCTGCTGAGCAGGGAGCCCCATGTGGGACTCGATCCTGAGACTCCAGGATCATGACCTGAGCCAAAGGCAGTCGCTTAACCAACCGAACCACCCAGCCACCCCTATTTTTTATTTTTTAAGGATTTTATTTCTATATTTGAGTGAGAGAGAACATGAGTGGGACAAAGGATAAAGGGAGAATCAGACTCCCCACTGAGCAGGGAAGCTGACATGGGCCTTAATCCCAGGACCCTGGGAACGTGCCTGAGCCCAAGCATAGATGCTTAACGCACTGAGCCGCTCAGGTGCCATTTTAAGTGATTGATTTTAGTATGTGACTAGAACTTTTTATAAGTAAGATTATTTTATTGCATGTTTTAGCAAGCGGGATCATATTTTTCATTAGGTTGGTTTTCTAAATCACCTATTTTGTTCTTTGATGCATTTCAAAAAATTTGTCTTGAGTCTGATAGAATTGGTCAATTCATCCATTCATTCAAGAAATGTTTATTGAAAACATACTATTCCTAAGCATGTTCCAGATGCTTAGCATAGAATGATATAGGAAACAGAGTCCTGATGTTATGAGGGTTTTTTTCTTTTGCAGATTATGGTCCATATAAAAATATGAAAATCTAGTATTTCTAATTGTGGTAAGTGTTTTAGAGGACAAGCAGAGAAGAGGACTAGGAAGTACTAGGGTGAGGGACAGCTTTACAATGTTAAATACAGTTGCCAAAAAAGTTGTCAATCAGAACAAATTTGAAATAAGATAAAATTGAACTGAAATAAATAAAATAATCAAATGTCTGTGCAGTAAGAGAGTATTCTAGGAAGAAGAAAAAGAAAGCACCAAGCTCAGGAGGGAATTTGTCTAGTATGTTCAATAAATAGTAGGTCATGAACTGAATGAGGGAGGGAATAGTAGGTGATGAGGTTAGAAAAGTAATAAAAAGGAAAACAGATCATGTAGGGCCCTCTAGGTCATTGTAAAAACCTTGGCTTTTGCTGTAAGATGGGAAGCCATTGGGAGGTTTTTAGGTAGAGAAATAACATGATCTGACTTAAAGAACCCTCTGAACTATGTTGAGAATAGTCAGTAGGCAAGAAAGATCAGAAAGATAAGCTGGAAGCTACTGCAATAATCCAGGTAAGTAATACCAGTGTGAACCAGAATGCTCATGATAAGACAATCACATTTGCTGACAGACTGGCTATGAGAGGTCACAACAAGTGTTTAGCTTAATTAGAAAGACCTAGTGCCATTCATTAAAATAATAAAAAATAGAGGAGGATAAAGTGTAATGACGAGCTTAAGGACCAAGAAATCGAAACACTGAATTGTTAATTGTGTTTCATTTGGAGCTCCAGAAGGAGTCTTAGCTAGTGTTAAATACATGGGAGTCATCAACATGGAAGTGGGTTTTAAATCAATGACACCAAATGAGAATACCATGGGTATCAGTGAAGACTGAGAAGAGGAGCAAGAACTAATCCCTTAGGCTCTCTACATTGGAAAAATGAGATAATGGAGAAAGATATCATGAAGAGTAATGGGAAGAAATAGCCAGTAAGGTAGGAGAAAACTAGGAGAATGATCTGGGAGCAAAGTCAAGAATATGTTAATATATGCCAAGTCAGATGATAACTGAGGATTCATCATTCATAGCCAACTCTGATAAGAGTAATCATGAGTGAGGTGGTAGGGGTAACAGGCTGAATTCAGTGAATTCAAGAGAAAATTGAAGTTAGGGAAATAGGGAAGTATTACAGGGAATGAAACATTGGATTATTTGCTATAAAAGTAGAGCAGGGAAATGAGGTCTTGTTAGAAGGGGATATAGAGCCAGGAACTTTTTATTTTATTTTTTTAAAAATGTTAAGGATTACAGAACATTAGTATGCTACTGGAAATAACTCAGTAGAGGTGGATAAATAATGATGTACCAGTAAGAGAATTGCTAAAGTTATGTCCTCTTGTGGATGAGAAAGAATTGAGTGCAATGCATATGAACATAACTGATTTTAGTCCATAATTCATCCAACAGAAGGGAAGGAACATGGGACAAATAGATTAGTTGCAGCTGCTGGAAATACCTTCCTGATTGCCTTTTCCCCAGTTAAACAGAAAATAAGATTCTTAGCTGGTAGTGAGGACTGGGGAAACAGAGTTAAAGATCTAAAGAGGGAAAAATTGCTTTCTGGGGTATTAACTGGATAAAGGGAAATGCATTTTGATTTCTTGGTACTACTAAAGAGCTCCCTTGATATTAGTAATTGTGAACGTAAAGTGAAACCACTTACCATAGTTGGCTGTTTTTCTCTAGTCATGTTTATCTATATGGTTACAAGTATGGAATGAACAAGGACGGTATTAACTAAATGTGAAGTTTGTTAAGTGAGTATGATAGTGAAAGAAGCAGGAAGTTAAATGTTGGCGATCAATTTTTTATGTGTAAAAGTTATTTAGTGATTATTCTGTATTATTATTCTTTAAATAATGTTGGTTGTTAACATGCAACAATGCAAAGATGTGTAAGGTAGACTAAAGAAATTCATATTAAAATCCATTCCAATTCCATGCCCCAGAGGTAGCCACTATAAATAGTTTCATGTCTATCCTTCTAGACATTTTCTATGAATACATAAACAGATTTTTTTAAAAAAACTCAAATATTGCTTTACACTATTTATATGGCTCTGGTACTTACTTTTTTCACTCAACAGTATATCATAGGCACACTTCCATGCTGGTGTTCAGAGATCTATGTCATTCCACAACTATGTTATACTATTGTATTACTCAGCCATAATTTACTTAAATAATTATTTTTTGATTTAAGTTGTTTCCAGTTTTTGGTACTACAGATAATACAAAAAATGAACATCCTTATCCACAGTTTATTAGTCTTTGAGTTATTTCTCCAATGTACATTATTAGAGGAAGGATTGCTTTAGTCAAGGAGTCGGCACTATTTCACAGTTCCTATTAATGGTAGGGAGCTCAAAGAACATAGCAATTTATTTCTCTTCCAACTGCTCATCAACATTACATATGAAAAAGAGTAAATTATTTAAGTATATATTAAGTTATGAAGAGTTTGAGTATCACTTTTCATTTTACATTTTAAAAGCAAGTATTTTAAATGTCATTTATATGTATATATTAACACATAGGTACTGATGAGTTTGAAAAGTTTTAATATTTGGTCATTGTTTCGGGTTCTTATTTATTCCACCTATTTAAAAAATAGAATTTCCACACAAATCTCAGATTATCACTCTGTATTCCCTTTGGTTGTGTTTTGTTTTGTTTTGTTTTGTTTTGTTTTGTTTTGTTTAATCATAGGAAAACAATACCTGAAAATTCCTTTTTCTACTTCATATGTTATATATTTTACAGTTACCTTTTTGTCTTCTCCCTCCACTAGGGAAGAGGGGAAAAATTCATGTTTATTTGGTCCACTTTAAATCTCCAGTAGCTATTCAAAAAATAATTGAGGGGCGCCTGAGTGGCTCAGTTGGTTAAGCGACTGCCTTTGGCTCAGGTCATGATCCCGGAGACCCGGAATCGAGCCCCACATCGGACTTCTTGCTTCAGCGGGAAGCCTGCTTCTCCCTCTCTCAGTCCCTCTGCTTGTGTTTCCTCTCTAGCTGTGTTTCTCTCTGTCAAATAAATAAATAAAATCTTAAAAAAAAATAACTGAATAAGGAATGAATGAATAGGAATTATATATTGTCACACATCATTGTACTTTTAACACAAATATAAGTATTTATGAAATATGTGTATCTTAAAATTTGATATAAATGGAATCATACTATGTATGTTCTTTATCATTAGAATGATTTATATATTCTCAAAGGGACAGTTAAGATCTCACTTCTTCACTTATAAATGCAATCACCATAAATAAGAGAAATTGCCAAACCAAAGTGTGTATGTGTGTGTGTGTATTTCAATTATACTAGTATTACTAAAGTCTTCCTTAATATGATTGCATCAATTACACCCCTCTAGACTTTCTTCTCTTCTCCTTCACTAACTTTTTTTTTTTCTTTTAAGATTTTATTTATTTATTTGACAGAGAGAGAGATCACAAGTAGGCAGAGAGGCAACCAGAGAGAGAGGAGGAAGCAGGGTCCCTGCTGAGCAGAGAGCTGGATGCGGGCCTGGATCCCAGGACCCTGAGATCATGACCCGAGCTGAAGGCAGAGACTTTAACTCACTGAGCCACCCAGGCGCCCTTCACTAACTCTTCTTATTCAAAGTGCACCAGACTCATACAGTCAAATTGTACATAATTATTACTATTTTATTAGACATTTGCCTGGTTAACAGCAAGATTGGGAACCTTTCAAATTTCTATTAGCTATTTGGATACCCTTCTTTTTTAAGGGAACTGTTTGTGTCTTTTGTCTTGTTTCCACCCTGATTTTTTTATGTTTCCTTATTGATTGTAAATATATCACATAATCCACTATCCAGAAATTAAATAAATAAATTATTTTTTATTGGTGGTATATCACTTTTGATGCAAAATTATCAGTCTTTTCCTTTACAGTTTTGTATTTTTTTTAAGTCTGTCTTTTCTTACTCTAGATCATAAGGTTATTGTTTTGTATTTGTCTAAAAGCTTTCTGTGGTTTGTCCTTTATTTATTTATTTACTTACTTACTTATTTATTTTAGAGAGAAGTCATGAGCAGAGGGAGGGATAGCAGGAGAAGGTGTGAAAAAATCCTCAAGCAGACTCCTTGCTGACTGCAGGGCTTGATCCCAGGACCCTGAGATCATGACTTGAGCTGAAATGAAAACCCAGTTGCTTAACTGACTGAGCCACCCAGGCACCCCAACATATTTAGCTTTGATAAAAGTAAATCTTCTCTAATTTCTTACAATGAATGAAATAGGGATCTAACCTCATCTTTTCCCATGTAAATAGCAAATTGTCTCAGAACTGCCCTGACATGTCCATCCTTCCTTATACAAATTTATAATGCTAATGAAATGACAAGCAAAGCACCCACGTATTACTGTATCAGTTACCCATTGCCATGGTAACAGAATACCACAGATTTAGTGTTTAAAAGAATAAAATAAGTCTCACCATTTGAAAGGTTAAAAGTCCAAATCATGTTCCCTGTGCTCAAGTCAAGGTGATGGGAGTCTGGCTTTTTCTGAAGACTGTGGTAGAAGAATGAATTCTCTTGCCTTTTTCAGCTTTTGAGTGTCTGCCTATATTTCTTAATTTGTGACCTCTATCACATCATTCTAATAGCTGCCTCTATCATCACATCGCATGCTCTTTTATAGTAAAATATCCCTTTGCCACCTTTTATAAGGACATTTGTGATTCCATCCAGGCTGACCCCTAATCCAGGATATGATGGTTACATCCCATATCAAGGTCCCTTTTGTTGGGTGCCTGGGTGGTGCAGAGGGTTAAAGCCTCTGTCTTCAGCTCAGGTCATGATCTTGGGGTCTGGGGATCAAGGCCCACGTCCAGCTCTCTGCTCCATAGGGAACCTGCTTCCTCCTCTCTCTCTGCCTGCCTCTCTGCCTATTTGTGATCTCTCTCTCTGTCAAATAAATAAATATAATCTTAAAAAAAAAAAAAGATCCTTTTTGTCATATAAGGTAACATGTATAAGGTCCAGGGGTGTAGATATAGATACCCTGGAGCCCATTTATCAGCCTACCACAATTTTTTTAGTGTTTTGTTTTCTTTAATAAGGAAATGTAAAATACCATGAAATAGTTTTCTTTCATCTATTGAGATACTTTTCTTAATATGTTCAATAAAAAATTTTTTAGTCCTCAAGTAATTGACTTGCTAGTACTTAAGAATTTATTTTTTTAGAATATTTACACTTACATTTTTAAGTGATATTTGCCTGTAATTTTTCTCATGGTGTGCTTATCTAGTTTTAATATCAAAGTTATAATTATTTGGAAGTATTTCCTTCCCCCCCATGTCTGAAATAATTTGAATAAGACAAAAATATTTCTAAAAGACTTGAAAATATTCACTTGTAATAGTTGGATCTAGATACTTTAAAAATGTATGTTGCAGGAGATGAACAAGGAAAGGTGAAGAATTTTAATGATTCCATTTTTTTTAATGGCATGGGATTATTGACGTTATCTTACTTTTTGAGTAAATGGTGGAAATTCATACTTTTTCTAGGAAATTATGTTTCTCATGTTTTCAACATTATTTGTCTTGCTTTTTAAAATCCTTTTTTAATCTTTAAGACATTTGATTTTTGCCCATTTTATATATTAACCATTCCCACTAAAGACTTTCTGTGTATAATTTACTTTTCACAGGTTTTGGTACATCAGGATTTCATGGTTCAGTTCTGAATATTTTTAACTTATAATTTAACTTATACTTTAACTGAATAAACTTAAATATGCTTCACAAATTCCCAAAGGCATGCTTATTACTATTCAATTGATTTTTAAAAATTATTCTGTCATCAGCTTATGTGACATTTGCTATTTCTTTGCAATTGCTGTAATTTGTTGAGCCTTGCTTTTGATGGTTAATTTTTATTAATTTTTAATGTGCATGTTTGTTTTAGCAAAAAATAAATATTTCTAAAATTAAAAAATACAAGCATATTATAATACTATTATTGAAAGTATATTTTTTCTGCCTTAACATGTTACTTTTGTCCAGCATTTTAGTTCCATCCTATTTTTATAGTCTAAATGCTGATTGGTATAATTATTCCTATTTTATGCAGTTAGTTCTTGACTCATTTTTAACCAAATGTCTAACAATTTATGTGACTAACAGTGTTTCTCCTATTCTACTTTGTCATTCAGAGAGAAGCAACCACAAGACTTAGAGCATCAGCTGTTTTCAAACTGATACAGAATTATTTCAATATCTTAACAAGTAGTATGACTGTTCTAGTAAATATTAGGTGAATAACAGGCCAGTGTACAGAAGCAGTAAATATTACTGAGTTTCCAATAGAAACCCTATTTTCAAACTTCCATTTTAAGTGGTAATTTACCAGAGCATAGACTACCAGATTTATATATGCTTTCATTTAGTATGTTGAAAATGCTTTTGTCTCCTTTTGATGCAGCAAGTGAGAATTCAAGTTTGAGTCTTGTTCCTTTGCAAGGAAGCTGACTTGCTCTCCAGTGCATTTAATACTATTTTCGTTATTTTATTATTGTGTAGTCTCATTATATGACAAAGAATGTAGGGTATAAATAAGGAATGTTTGAATCATTGTATTATCTTCAAATTTTCCCTCTTTTTTAAACTTTCCTTTGAGAACTCATGTGTATTAGATTATCTCATTTTAGCCGTAATGCCTTTTTACTATTTAGACATATCTTCCATCTCTCTGTGTTGCATCCTAGTTAGTGTGATAACCCAGTTCTCCAATTCTCTATTTCTGGTTTACAGTACATCATATTTGAAAGTTTTTTTTTTTTTTAATTTCACTGTCTATATAATTGTTGCCTTTGGATCTCTCATGAATCTGTCAAGTTTTCATCCTCCTAAGCACTCACTTATTCTTTTATAATTTGAATAATATTAAATATTTTAGGTTCTATTTCAGATTACTGTAATGCTATATAGAGTACATCATTCTGTACCTAACATTTTTCATTTATCCTATTAGATTTTTATTTTCTAAAAGGTTTTCTTTATTTATTTGACAAAGAGAAACACAGCTAGAGAGGGAACACAAGCAGGGAGAGTGAGAAAGGGAGAAGCAGGCTTCCAGCTGAGCAGGGACACCACCCCCCACCCCCCCACCCCCATGTGAGGCTTGATCCCAGGATCCTGAGATCATGACCTGAGCTGAAGGCAACCGCTTAACGACTGAGCCATCCAGGCACCCCAGATTTTTTTTTTTAAGCTAATATGATTTATTGTGTGTGTGAGTGGAGGTTTTAGAAAACTTCTTGGTTTTTACTTGGTTGTTTTGTTTTCATGTGAGTGTCCATGACCTGAATATGGTGCATCCCTTCAGAGTGGTTTTGCAAATGTTTCTCTTCATATGTACAAATATATTAAATATTGTATTCGTCAGGGTTCTCCAGAGAAGCAGAATTGATAAGATATGTATGCAGGGAGAGTTTTGTTTTAAAGAACTGAGTCAATGATTTTGGAGGTTGGCATGTACAAAATGTGAAGGATAAGCCAGCAGTCTGGACATCCAGGGAAGTGTTATAGTGCAAGTTCTAAGGCAGTCTACTAGCACAATTCCTTTTTCTTGAGGAAGGTCAATCTTTTTCTTAAAATCTGCAACTGATTGAATGAGGCCTACCCATATTATGGAGGGCAATTTGCCTTACAGTCTACTGATTCAAATGTGTTAATTCCATTTTAGACATATACCTTCAGGGTGCCTAGGTGGCTCAGAGGGTTGGGACTCTGCCTTCAGCACAGGTCATGATCTTGGGGTCCTGGGATTGAACCGCACATCAGGCTCTCTACTCAGAGGGGAGCCTGCTTCCCTCTCTTTCTTCGCCAGCCTCTCTGCCTATTTGTGATCTCGCTCTGTCAAATAAATTATATATAAACATACCATATATATATAAAAACATACCTTCACTGAAATACCTATGAAGTTTGATCACATACCTGAATATCGTGGCCTGGCTAAGCTAAAACATAAAATTAGCTATCACTTTTGCTGAGAACAGAATTTTACATGACTTCTTTGTGTGGAAATTTCCAGATCATGCAAATTATTAGAAAGATTTATACCCCACCTGTGAGTGGCATTGGCAGAGTTATGGGTCTTCAAATTTACAACAAAAAAGGATAAAAGTTTCTTCGGTATCTCCCTTCCCCTGTGATTTCCCCCCCCCCCCAGCATTCATTGATTTGGAAGTTTTTTAAGGGTTGGTCACATTGCCAGCTCTTGACATTTCACAAACTCATAGCTTTTTCATCTATCCTTTTGAAATTAAAGCTTATTCACTAGTTTCTATAGATGGACAAATGCTTCCCTGGATAATGACATCTACCTACATTCTTGCTATTCTATATTTCTGTTTCTCTCTTTCCTTTTCTTCCTCTTCCTTCTCCTATGAACTAAATTATAATTCTATAATTTTATCTTCAATTTCTAGATTTTTTAGTAGGCAAGATTTTTGCCACATGAGTCATATCCAGAAGTTAGAAAAGCATCTTTTATATACATACATATACATATGTTTTTATATAAACTTCTATTAATCTTGTACTCATTTTTTATTGCTTTTTTAAAAATATTAAGTTTAAGAGATTTTGTCATATTAAGGACAATTAACCTTTTCTTATTTTGTATATATTTTTCCAATTTGTCTTTTAAAAATGTTTATATTTTGTTAAAAGTTGATAGTTTAATTTATCAACTGCATTTTTATGTAACTTGAATTCTCAGTTACAATTATAAAGAATTTTCCCCAATTCCTAAAATACACAAAACCAAAATAAATCACTTTTAACTTTTTTTTAATTTTTTAATTTATTTTTAAATTTTTAAGCCTACAGAATCTATTTCAACTTTAAGAGTAAGTTTGGTATTCAGGCTTATTTTCTCATAAATAATTAGGTAGTTACTCCTAAACTAATTTTAACTAGTCTGTCTTTTCCACACTCAACATAATCATTTTATGGAAGAAGGAACTTAACCAGAGTATGATTTACTTAATATTTTAGGTAATTAACAATTAAAATGGGACTTAAATTGAGATATCCAAATAAAATTCAGTCCTCTGACTACTTAACTCCTCTGTGATTCCTGTTAGCATAGTAAAAATTATTTTATTAACTATAGCACTCTTGAGATGTCTTTTTTTTTTTGTCAAAAACATTCAAGCTTAAGTGCCAGCAAGGACGCAGAATGTTTAAATGTGCATTTATGTGCATTCGTAGGTTAATTCTCTCAATGAAAAATATCATAAAACTTATAAAAACAGCACCTTTATTGAGTAGCAGCTGATAAATGACCACAATAATAACTGAATATAGACCATAATAAAACAAATTATATTAAAAAGATGTGAAAACAGGGGCATCTGGGTGGCTCAGTCGTTAAGCATCTGCCTTAGACTCAGGTCTTGATCTTGGGGTCCTGGCATTGAGCCCCACATGGGGCATCCTGCCTGGTGGGAAGCCTGCTTCTCCCTTTCCCACTTCCCATGCTTGTGTTCCCTCTCTCACTGTCTTTCTCTGTCAAATAAATAAAATCTTACAAAAAAAAGAAAAAGAAAAAGATGTGAAAACAGAAAATTTAATTGGTGTTTATTTGTCCATAACATGAACTTTATGCAGAGAAGTAGCTTTTCAAAATTGGAGTTTATAGTAATGAATTGTAAAAATTCAACTAATGCTATTATAATGCATACTATAAGTGCCTCTTGATTTAAATACAGAGAAATTTTTGCCTTAATTTTTTTTCTTTTCCTATTAATTTGTTGTTCAAAGATTTGATAATATTTCTGGAAAATAAATGCAGGAAACATTCAGGTATGTAGACATGAACAAGAGAAGCTGTGCTCAGTAAATGATTATTGAATTAAGACAGTGAAATCTGTACTTATGGGTGTGTATATATGCTTCCATGTCTATTTTAAATCAGTTAACATGTATTTGAGGTATGGATAAAGTAGTTTAAAATATTGTTTCTGTTCTTAAATGATTTAATACTTGTTCAGGAACATAATATATTGATACAGAGATCAGCAATATAAATATATTATGACTCAAATATGTAGTAAAGAAAATGAACTATAGATGTTGAGAGGTGAGAGTATGATGTAGTAAAAAAATGATGAAGTAAAATTGTAATCTGGATGATTTTTTGGTACTCTTTTAAATATTTAAGCTGATATGTGACTCAGGGAAACAAAGTTTTTTGTTTTTTGTTTTTTGTTTTTTTAATTAAACAAGAGTTGTATACAGTCAAACTCTTAAGTATTGTGGTCAAATTTTACCCATTATAATAGAATAATAAATTAACTTCGATTGATCTCAGTTGTTTGTTATTTTGACCAAAATAACCTCTGACAGTCCAGTTGTTTCACTTATTTCAATTATCGGATTATGCATATGCCTTGATAAATTCATATCTAATAAAAGTAATAAAGTCAAGTTTAGATCTCTTATCATGAACATAGAGCAAGAATTATTTGATGGTGGAGTCTAGTAGAATCTCTTTCAGTATATCTTATTTTAAATGAGGAAAGGGTACAATGTAGAGTTATGCAAGAAAAGCCTAAGTTTGGGGGGTAGGGGAGTAAAGGTTCAGGTGCATAGGACTTTTTTTCCTTGCTGGGTGATTTCTGGCACACTACATATGTTTTCTGAACTGTAGCATCCTGAATTGTGATGTAAACCATGTCCATGATATTTAATTCTTGGATTTATGAGAATCAATTAAGAATTTGTAATAGAATCTGCAAATCTTGTAATATGTAAGCAGGCTATTACCAACATTTCTTTGAGCTGCCTCGGCATCCCTAGATACTAAGAAGACATTAGGCCTTGAAGGGTCATTGGTTTTGAGTACTTGGATCTTGATTTTTATACCAGATGAAGCCTGGTTATTGCTGTGGGCATGGTGAACAAAGACCCGATATTGCTATACTGAAGTTCCATTATTTAAAGCTATCTCCTCAGACCCTTTTCCTTTTGATTTTACAATACTAAATGGGGAGAACAGGAAAAAATATCCTAAAATAATCAGTAATAGATTTTAAAGGGAACAACAGCACAAATGTTTATGGGCTTCCATTCATGAACATGCTGGCACAAATAATAAAAGACTAAATTTCTCTCCATAAGAAAAGATGAAAAATTTAAATGAGGCAAAATACAGAACAAAATAGAAATGGAAAAGCCAGAAGCACCCACCAGGTAATTAAACTGTAAAGTATCTATTACTTAACTGCTATTATGGTCCAGGATTTTGTGAAATATTGATTTTCTGTAAAGAGAGACCTCAGTTCTTTTTTTTCTTAAAGAGGGGCCAAGCTATATTTTCAAACTTTAATCTTAATAGTATAAATTCATAAGCTATATTCTTAATGGAAGTATTTTTTATAATACTGAAGAGATACAAATACTTTATAAAATGATCTACCCTGCCAGGTTTCCTGTAATGCTCCAATACACAAGTCAAAAGAGTTTTAGGCTTTGAAACTCAAATACAAATTTTTTAAACTTTAATAAAATATATGAACACTTAACAATATACTTTATAATGAAAATTATGATAGAATATTAAAAATTATATTAAGTATTTATAGCTTAAATAGCTGCTTGAAATTATCCCCATTAAATTGAATTCATTAAAAATTAATTATTAATTCATATGTATTTTTATATTGGTGTTTGAGTTGGGATTCATGTTTCTAATGCCTTCATACCTTGATAATACCTTCCATTTTTTTTTCAGTAACCCTTTAAATATCTACTGCTTCAAAATAAGACCTCATTCTGCCGTTTTGAATTTATGCATCTTCTTACCCATAAATAGCTTTACTGTCTAATGTCATTAGTGCTAACTGCCAGAATTATCAAGCAATAATATAAAAAATATATCATTTCCCATACTTATAAATGTCATATCAACACTGAAACTGTCCGTATATTTTATTGAAACACCTGGTTTCTTTCTACACCACTGCTTCCTAATAACAAGAGATGTGACCATCTGAGGATTTGCAGAGCAATACAGCACTAAGTGTGGCTTTATAAAAAGTGGTTTTAGAATGAGTCTTAAAAATGTAATAAAAAGTCTTACGGATAAAAGGTAGGATATTTACTATCCTTTCTTGAATTTTTCTACATTATTATCATGGATTTCTCACCATTTCTCAGTCATCTACACAATGCAAACAATACAGAATGTGTAATGATCAAGTATTAAAGTATTGCCTCCTCATTGAGGTTTTCTTTGACCAGTGAGATCTTCCTTGACCATTCTGTGTAATAATATAACCACTTTTGAATTCGTCTAGTTATTTCCCCTTCTTTGTTTTTCTCCTCAAGTAACAATAACTCTTCAAATAACAATAACGACAAACTCCTGCATATCAAGGCTGTGCTATTTTGTATTCTCACTGGCAATGTATGAGTTCTAGCTTCCGAGCATCTCCACCAATATTTTTACTATCAGTTTTGCTAGTGTTGCTTGGTTTTTTGTTATGTATTTCTTTTGCTGAACTTCAGTTTATCAACTTAACATCTGTATGCATGTGTGTGCGAGAGGGAGAGAGAAAGAAAGAGAGAGAGAGAAAGCATGTGCAAGTAGGGGGAAGGTCAGAGGCAGAGAGAGAGAATATTAAATAGACTCCCTGCTGAACTCAGAGGCTGATGAGGGGGCTCTATCTCATAACTCTGAGATCATAAGCTGAAATCAAGAATCTGATGCTTAACTAACTGACCCACCCTGGCACTCCCAATTTATTAACATTTTTAAATGGATCATACTTTTGATATCATATATAAGAAGATTTTGCCTAAAACATGAGCCACAAGATTTTATTCTCTTTGCTCCTAAGTTTTAAGTTTTACATTAGTGGTCTATTTTAATTTCTGTTTAAAATGTGAAGTATGGGTCAAGAATCAATTGTACATGAATGTCCAATTTTTCTGGCATCATTTGTTGAAAAGACTATCCTTCCACATAAAATTAGGATATCATCTTTGTCAAAAATCAATCATCTATGTTGGGTCTGTTTCAGAACTCACCATTTTGTTCTCTTTACCTCTATGTTTATACTTTTGACAATACCACATTGCTTTGATTATAGTTTTATACTGAGTCAATACCAAGTGTGAGTTCAACTGTTTTATTCTTTTCCATGTAAGCTTTAATCTTTTTAATACCTATAAAATATATTGGATTTTTATTTAGATTGCATTGATCTGTGGGTCAATTTGGGGTGTACTGGTATGCCAATAAGTCTTCTATTCATGAACTTAGTATCTCTTTCCACTTGTTAGAGCTTTTTGATTTCTTTCAATGGTGTTTCATAGTTTTTAACAGACCAATCAAGACTATATTGTGTTAGGTTTATAGCTAAATCTTTTCTTTTCATGTGGTGTAAATGATGCTGTTTTAAAATTTTTATTTCCAAGTGTTTAATGCTGATATTTATAAAAAGAACTAATTTTTGTACTATTGAGTTTATATATATCCATCTTGCTGAACTCACCTATTAGTTCTAGGAGTGTTTTGTGTAGAGTCCATAAGATTTATACATTGATTATAATAAATAGGAATGTTTTTTTTTTCCTTTTTTTCCAATCTCAATTTTTTTTTTCTTTCCTTGCTATACTGTTTATGACTTCTAACATGATATTACGTAGGAAGGAAGAGGCTACTTCACTAACTTTTCAATCTTATTCTCATTAGTTAGTCTCACTGATGCTTTGTTCTGGCATCTTCTGATACCGAAGCCATCTAGCATTTTTTTTAAATTTCAGATTAAAATTAAAATTTTTAGAGTTTGTTTATATATTTTTTATGATTCATATTTTTCTACTATGAATTTCTACTTTTCAGTAGTGTTTAATCTTCATTTAATGGATTGTTGCACAAGTCTTTGTGTGATAATATCATTGTCCTGGCAATCCTGACTGACATCTCATTGTCTTTGCACTTGATAATTAGTGAGCTTTTCTTCCCCCTCACCCTTTAGTATGGTGTTATTTTCTCTTGTACTCTGGACATTTTCAATATTGAGAGTTCTGAGTTCTGGCCAAATCCTCTGGAGAATGGTGTTTATTGTATCATTGCTGTGATTTTAGAAGGCAGATGACATGGTTAGGTTCGGAAGGCAAGTTTTACTTCATCTTTTGTGGCAATAGTCTCAATGTCAGTGTATTTTCAAAATTTGCAAGTATCTTTCCTTAAACTACTCAGGAGTTCATCTGGGACTAAAATACTTGGTTGGTGGTTTATATCATAGTTCAATTATCAGATCCTTTGGTCTGTGTTATTGAGTGTTAATGTTCATGGTAAGCCCAGGTCCAGGTATTGGTTCATACATAGAGCAAGGGAATTTGCTTCTCTGGCTTACTCTTCTTCAGTATCTTCCCCACAGTTTCTAGTACTCAAGGGCCTCATTCCTCTGATTTTCTGTTTGGAAAAATAATTTTTCTCAGAATTTTAGCCCCTGTCCTGCCACACAATTATATATGACTGGGTCCATCCTTGAAGCGAAGTGTCAAATGATGAGAGAGAATAAAATAATGGTGATTCCTCACATACACTACAGATCACAGGAGTTTCTCTGACTAAAAACAAGTATATTCTCATTTTTGATGTTTTAGGAGCTCTTGTCATGGCACCGCAGCAGTGTAGCTTTGTGACTGAGGCTGACCTGAAAGCAGGAATGAGAGAAAAAAAAAAAAAAAAAAAGAAAGAAAAATGATTTTTCTCTCAACTCTGGGATCTCAAATTCCCCTTCTCCTAGTCTTCTGGAAATACAGAAGGGCTTTCCCTAGAAGATTTTGTTCTCTGCCTGCTGTGTAGTTCTGCAGTTCTGACCATATTCAGGTCAAAGAGCCAGGTAAAAGTAGGAAAGCAACATAAAATTGACCCCTCTACCAGTCATTATTCAAGTGTTGACTTTTTGCACAATCTACTTGCTACTGTTCACTTTTAAGAGTCCTTGTGTAGTTGCTTTTGGTATTGTGTCCACATTTTTAGTTGTAAGCAATAGTGGTGGTGGTGGGGGTAGCATGGAGTGGGTTTTCTCCATCTTAACCAGCACCAGAAGTCAGAAAAAAAAAACAAAAAACAAAACAAAAAAAAACCACAGATGTAACCCTAGCCAGGATTTTGCTTTATAAGCCAAGTCGAATCAAATCACATAATTTTCACTTTTCAAGGATAGAAGCCATTAATAATTTTTAAATGTGAAAAATCAAGTATTATAGTTTATTATCTTTGTGATAGAATCTATTAATTGTTATATGTGAAATAAATGTAAACTTGGGGAATTAATCATCTAATGTAAGATGGCAACTATAGGGTGAGGAAAGGTCCAAGACCTTTTAATGTCACTTGCCTAGAAAGAGAGCAGTATCCAAACCTTGGTCTGTTTACAAACCTGGGCTCATAAACACTATGAAATATACGTTAAGAAAGACAATTTATTTTCTGACTTATAAGAATTTGTAATAATTTTTTTAAGGATTTTATTTATTTGACAGACAAAGAGAGCACAAGCAACAAGAGCAACAGGCAGAGAGAGAGAGAGGGAGAGGGAGAGGGAGAAGGAGACTCCCCAATACAGGGCTCGATCCCAGGACCTGGGATCATGACTTGAGCTAAAGGCAACCAAATCCAAGCACCCGAATCTGTGACTCTTTAAAAGAAGAACTGAAAAAGGAGAAAATATCAGGATATCCAGGTATTTATTCAGGTATTAATTTGCAAAAAGTTTGAGTAGTACCTTTAAGATACATGTTAATATCACATATATTATAAGCCATGAGTCCTATCTTCATGAAGCTCATATTGTAATAGAAAGTATAAATTTGTAAATCAGTACAAAATTACAAAACAGCACAATCGTACTATGGTGAACTTAAGTGTAAGGTTCAGAAATAGGATGGATTGACAAAGGTTATGTTAAGACCTAGGGCTTAAAGAATGAGAAATTAAGCGATAGAGAGGGAAGGTCAGGCCATCTAGAAGGACCAGCAGTGTACTGGCATGACAAGAAAAAGGGCAAACTATCTCTACTTGTTGGGACCTCCTGGCACCCACTAGTTTGCGGCCATTAGTGGAAGTCGGCTGGGGTGCCGTCTTGGGCTTCTCCGGAATACTTTGCCATTTGTGACCTAGCTGAATCTTCTCGCCCTTGGCTCTTAGCCCGCGGGCAGACTGGGGAACTTAGCCCCACCCAGCAGTCCCACCTGAAATCTGCCTAAGGCCTTAGTGATAGCCACTAATGAGCTTCTATTGGCCCCTGCTACTTCTTTTACTCTCTCCTTTCCTCTCTATATAACTATGTCTCTGATACAATAAAGCTGAGATTGCTGCGCCTTCACGGCTGACTTAACTCCCGGCTCTGTGTGGTTTCTTTCCCGGTTTCAAGGGGGTGGCCGGGCCTCCGACACTTATCATCTCGCTCAGCCCCCGGAGGATAACAGGCTGGTCCAGTTATCCTTCCCCCGCACCAGTGTTGCGGAGAGAGCAACATCTACTCTTATGATTAAGAGGATAAGTGACAAGGCGTATATTAATTAGCTAAGTTGTTACTACACTATCCATGTGAAGTCCTAAGGTCATTATTTTATGATAAATTTTGATAAAGCAAGTGGCATCATGTTACCTATTATCAGAAGCAGAAATCTGAACGCTTCTGCCCACAGCATGGTGGTACTGAAGTGTGCAAGGGGAACACAATATAGTTAAGCACTGGATGTAACAATGCTTTCTCAGAAGAGAAACCTCAGTTTCTGCAGTGGCATCCGTTCCCCAAAGGCCAGCAGTTCCCTTTTGGTAGCCAACACATGTAGTAGACCCGTAAGCTCTATTTTAGTGCAGCCCTAAGACTCCATCCTCTTTTCACAGGGGACAGACATAGCAGCATGGTTGGCTAGGTACCATACACTTAAACATAACAAAGTCATAGACATTGAGTCTGAAACATGGGAAGATATTCTCACCCAACGTGATGAGCCCAGCACAGTGTATGAAGGCTCTTCATCTCTTGGCAAGGTAGTATTCTCAGCCCATTCTAATGCGGCCTAGAGCACAAAGACTGTGCTTATGAGACTGCATTTCATAGCCTTGTAATGCTAACATGGTGTCATCATTATTTATCTAAATTCCTTTTTATTAAAAATAATTTAGAATCTAAGCTATATACTTAGTTTAGAATCTAAGCTTTATATACTTAGTCTCACACTTAGAAGCCAGGTGTTCTGACACCTAGCTCAGAGTTTTGTCTGCCGAACGTTTTTTTTATGTGTATTTTTCCTTGGACATTTGTAACTTCCAAATGAGAAATTATACTAATTAATATTTATTTAGAATTGTAACATGGAAGATGGTCAAATTCAATTTTCATTTGAAGTGTCTGAGGACTTGCCAGTGCTGTTGCCTTGAATATAAAATCAACTGCTTATCCTACAATCCTATAACTATGAACTCCTAGGCAATGAAAAACTGTGACTAAAGGATTTAACTAGCTCTTTCCAATGGAATGAATAGATTGCTCATCAGAATAAAAATACTTGGGTCTTAATATAAAGGCTTTATTTTTATTATCCTCTGTAGTTTTGTAAATTCTAACTTAGCTTTCCTCTTTTTCTTGTTGGAGGATTGCTATATACTTAGGTCCTTAAAAATCCCTGGCCATTTCCCTGAAGGGGATAGAGTCAGTGGACTGAATAGGATTAGCATTAAAAGTCACCACTGCTTTCCCAAGCAGAGTTTAAAAATAGGATCATTGAATAATAAGGGATTTAAGTCTCAACCAAGCAGGGTATGGAAGGAAATTATTTGGATTTAGACCAATAGAGATTAGAGTGTGATTACAGACTACCATGTCCTTTATATCAGATTAAGAGACTTGAAAGAGAAGACTTGCAGGGAAAAAAGTCAGGTGGCAAAATTTTCCACCTGCTTCCCTAAATCAATCACAGAAAAGATCACTCTATACATTTCTGAATCTGAGAGTACTGACTGAAGGGAACACAAAGAGGTGAAGGTGTGGCCGTGGAACAGTGTAAAATTTAATGAAAATTATCTTTCGGGAATAATCAATATAGGACTCAAGGAACCAAAACAGGAAACTAATAATATAATCTTTTATACAGATCTTTTATCTTAAAAAAAAAAAAAATCTCAAAACAAATTCCAGGGAAGAAAATGCATCCTATTTAGCCAAAATCCACCCATTCCTTGAAAAAAGCATTTACTGTTAATAAAGGAGTCTCAGCAGGGAAAAATAATATAGAAAGATTTTTCTTCAATATGAGGTTAGTTTACATTGCTTAATCAAAGTTTGGATTTAAAAAAACTTACTAAGATATTTTGGGGGAAGAAAAATGCCTATATACATAAAATCATTTTTGAAATGTTTCTCAGTCTAACTGAAGTAGGTGTCTGTTTATCTTAGCAATAGTTTCTTTAAAAGGCAATTAGTGATAAGGGGAATCAGGTAGCATGTACCACTTAAGTACCAGCAAGTATGGAGAAAAAAGTCATTTTTAAATTCCAAACCTTTTTAAATTCCAATAGCAATAAAACCTGATAAGGCAACATGTTTTAAAAGTCAGTTAAGCAGTTTGATTTTTTTCCATATTTTACAAAAAAAAAAAAAAAAAAAAGGTATTTTGTGGGAGGCACCTTTCCCTATGTAAAATTTCACATTGTCTTTAGAAGATGAAATTTTCAATTGTTTTGAGGATTGAATTGTAGGAAAAATCATCACTATGACTTTAAGGCCCTAAAGGATTACAACCAAAACAACATATTCAAAAACAGAAGGAAGCTTAGGTCTATATCTGTAAAGAGCTTGATATAGTAGGCAAAGTATTTTATTTGTGTTTCTTTACTAATTAGATTTTATATTTACAGTAGAAAAATAAATGTATTTCAAAATAGAGATTTAATAGACTGTTGGAATCACAATGCCTTGTATGTTAAATTTTAACTATTTTAAACTCATATTCTCTGGAAAGGAGCTGTTGTCAGACATGGACTCAAAAAACAAAAGTTTATTAAAAACTGTTGCTACTTGGAATATTTTGCTATTCTCTTAAATCATGGGGCTGGTTATTTTGATTAATGTTGAGAGCCTGTGGCAATGACTTCCCTAGAAATCTTAACTGGGCTAGAAACCCATCTGTTTTAGATGGCTTAGTTGTAGTCCTGCCTGGAGGTAAAGGGTAGATAACCTGAAATAGAATGAGACCCAAAGGAGAGGATTAAGTCACTAGATTAGTGGTGACTATATGCTCTCCAGAAGGTTTGTGAAATTGCTCATTTCCATGGGAAAAGATACGTCTTCTCAGTGGCCTTGAATTTTAGTAAGAGAACTATATCACCAGTTTCCTTTAAAATGCCCCTTAAAGGGGCACCTGGGTGACTCAGGTGGTTAAGCAACTGCCTTACGATCAGGTCATGATACCTCCCAGAGAAATTGGGCTCCCTGCCCAGCGGGAAGCCTGCTCTCCCTCTCTCACTCCTCCTGCCTGTGGTCCCTCTCTAGCTGTGTTTCTCTCTGTCAAATAAATAAATAAAATCTTTAAAAAAATAAAATAAAAATAAAATGCCCCTTAAATCCACTAGATCAAGTAATCATTCAAGGAGAATATTTTTGTTTCAAATATATAAACATGCTAAATTATTATGAAAACTGTTTTACCTTCATCTCTCCTTACTGCCTTACCTTCTCTTATCCCTTCTCCCCATTTTCTCCTTGCAGTCCCTCTTTCCTTTCTTCCTTCCCTACAAAATATTTTGGAATGCTTCACTAATATTAGATTACATAGTGGTAACAGAACATCCTAGAAATAAATATAACTCCCTTTCAAGTCAAGGCACACAATCTTGTTTACTTTGACTCTTACTCTTTTACTGTAACAGAAAAGATTTGAAGCATAAACCAAGACTGCTTGAGTTACTATTCTAAAAGTAATTCTATACTACTAGAAAATACTGCACTACATAGTTAGAAAACGGTTTTTAAACTTAAAGTCATTTTTTCTTTAATTTTTCCTTTACTATAACCTAAATATAGGGCTTTCTTTAATCCTATTGAAAATGTAACTATTTTTTAATAAGGCCATGAACTCAAAAGATATCAATTCTAAGCTGAAAAATATCTAACCAAGGGACTTTATTTCATTTTTCTAGTTTTTTTTCGCCTCTCTGTATGGGCATTTAATAGAATCACTTCATTTAAAGTGTAAATGAATTAATATTCTCAGTCAGTCATCAAGGAAATTCTGTGTAAATGTACTTTGCCACTTATGAGAATTCAAAGCTATCTACTTGTTCTTGACTTTGACATCACCATTTATTCTGTGTTTTTTCTTTAGACTGTTCCTTCATCCTGGAATACTCAACTCTATCCTATCTATCCTTCATCATGCCCCACTCCCAGTGACACCTCTTTTAGGTACTACATGCTCTTCATGTGATACCTCCCCGCGACTTCTCTGAAAATTGAGTAGAAAGGACTGTAATTACTCAGTGAAGTACTCTCTCAGGAGTTTGGAACCTATCTCTTCTATAGCTTGAAAATCTTTGAGGACAAAGATGTTTTCATATTTATGTACATATGACTGAGAACAAGGTAGCATCACATGCATAGGTGTTTGATGATTTGTTTGATGAATGGATTAGATACATTAATCTAGATCTGGCCATAGGCATGAACACTTCTAATTTCTTCTGTAGTTATGTAATAGGAAAAAAGTAACAACTAATTATATTGTAACAACTAGCACTTTTATAATACTTATATCATGGCAGGAACTGTTCTATGCTCTTTATATCTCCAACCCATTTACTATCCCAAAATCTGTGTGAAGAAACTGAGAGGCAAAGAGCTCCTGTTACCTGCCTAATATCATACACCTAACTAGTATCAGAGCAGGGGTTTGGGTTTGGACCCAGTTAATGTGGCTCTAACATCCATACTCTTTTTTTTTTTTAAAGATTTTATTTATTTGACAGAGAGAAACACAGCCAGAGAGGGAACACAAGCAGGGGGAGTGAGAGAGGGAGAAGCAGGCTTCCCGCCAAACAGGGAGCCCAACGTGGGATTCAATCCTGGGTTTCCAGGATCGTGACCTGAGCTGAAGGTAGTCGCTTAACCAACTGAGCCACCCAGCCGCCCCTAACATCCATACTATTAATCTGACATGTTATATTACCTCCTGATAGGGTAGCAAGGATACGTAATAAAAGTTTCAGTAAAATGTACATAATGCATTAAAATTGAGCTGCTGTTAAATACCACCACTATAAGATGTAATCCAGATAGAGCTAAGTCCTGTCTATTTTTGAAGAACTCAACATTTGCTTTTGTTGAAGCTTAATGATTATAAAATACATTCTCAGGTGAAGATGAAGAAATCTAAACATTTAGCCAAGTGTTACTAATTTTATTGGAGTTTTTAAAAATTTACTCCTATTTTTAACATACTCCTTCTTTATTTCACCTTTGATCTTAACCTTACTATTTATCTTCTTTGAATATCTGTTGTGATTTGATACTCCTTTCTGAAGCCTTATTGAAATGTTTTGTTGTTAAGTAGGCATTCCTATGTCTATGCCATAGACTACCAAGTATATATTAAATTTATTGTCATTCTCAGAGTTTTTCATATAAACATTAGCAGTACATTTTCAGATCATAAAATGCAGACACTTTGGGGACAGTGAATGATACTGGAATTTGTCAGACAGTTAATTTTAGAGACAAGAAGGCTGAAATGTAAAGAGGCTATGTGACTTGCCCAAGGTCACTTAGCAGAACATGACATGATGATTAAGTTATTTGAGATAGTTTAATAGACTTCTACAACATAATTAAACCAGACTGACTTTTCTTTGAATAGTTTATACCTTTCCCGGTTTGTCAGTTTCTTTGACTTTCATGTTAAAGTTGTTCTTTCTTTGCCACCGGAGTATAACCACATTATTCTAAATTATTATGGATATCATATAAGCATATCATTTACGCTTATGAATTTATTTTCTTCAACAGTTTTTAAATGCTCACTTAATTTTATGGTACAGTGAAATAGATAAATATATGAATACATAGATATATGTGCAATTAATTCTTGATGCAAACATTAAAGAAAACAAATATGTACATGTATATAAATCAACAAATATAGCAAAAAATACTCTGATTATTTACATTTTTTACATAAGCTTGATATTCTGTAAATTCAATTTGAAGCTATAAAAAGCTCACAGTAAAAAAACAAAACAAAACAAAACTGAAAACAATGATGATCTTTAATTCATATTTGCCAAACTCTTACCAAGAAGCTGCTCCCCCAGTTTACCATGTGCCCTGATTAAAATTCAGGATCAAGGAAAGATACCTAAGCCTTTTCAGGAAGTGAAAGTTTAAAGTTTTTTTTTTTCCTTACACAATATATAAAATAGGTTCCTAGAAGGAATTTTATTTTACTACTTGAGAAAATAATTTCATGCTAAAGCTTGTCAAGTCCTATGGTGAAGGATGGAAAACAATGCAAAATGATGTGTACCTAGGGGAAATAGGTGAATTAGAGAAACTTGATTACAGTCATCAAAATTAGAAATTACTGCTTTTTGAATAAGAATGTAATTTTATTATATGAACCATTAGAAGGAATAAATAAAGTGAAGATTTATGAAGGCAGCACATTTTGCTTAAAGTTACAGAAGTTCTCTAATAGTGGATATTATACTAGATATTTTTATGCTAGATATTTTTATAGAACACTTCTGCATTGGAAGCAATGACTTAATGCTCATTAAGCAAAGACTTAATGAGTCTCTTCTTTGCATAGATTCTAGAATTCTAGATCAAATTGACAATAGTCATTTCTCTTACATTATATACATATACCAAACTATACATCTCACCTTCCTGTGCTAACACATTGCTATCCATGGCTTAAACCTGTGTATTAGAGATTACATTTTATTTCTAGATATGACAGTTCCTTTTCTTCCTGTCTAAGATGATCTTGTTACTATCTACTGACCTGTGATATTTATTCAAGGACTACCGCTGACCTGGTATAAATCCTTTTGGTTATTTTAGTTGCTTAACCATCCATATGAGGCTCCTTTACACAAATAAATATCTATGTAATTTATTTAAAATGCAATTTTCATGAATATCTCTAGATTTTAAAGCAGAGTGTTATTTTCTACTGGTAAACATGACCCAAATTAAGTTTGTTAAATGAACTCACCACAATTCGTCCTTTAACATTTGAATTTTCAGTGTGGTGACCATAGTTGACTTTTACATTGCTTTTTTCACATGAGTTGTATGGATATGAGTTCACATACAAAAGAATATACAGTACAAAAGAGACAAAATGAAAGTGACTGGGTGTATTTTTAATAAACCAAATGTAGGTATTAATGATTACAGCACCCCTCCTGTCTTACTAAAGAAGTCATTGATTTATTTTTCTTGATTTATTGATAACAATCAATCTTCTGTTGCTACATAATCTAGGTTACTATAACAAATATCTGATATCACCCAATGTTCCACAAGGTTTATATAATTGCATTTCATGCTGATTGAAAGGTTTGTAAAGATCTTTGTTCTGTAGAAGCTTATAATCCATGAGAGACTTAAACCTTTGTTATTAAGGATTGACAATCTTTCATTCTGAATATTACTTTGAACAAAGAACATTCTTAAGAAAGTTATAAAAAATAAACTTTCTTAATGATGTCTTCTCTGTTTTCTTCACTCTTCCTCAACTAAATCCTCCTCTGGCTTTTGCTAAGCCTTCCCCCAAACTAATCATGATGGTACAGAATATTCTATTCCATTATTATTCTCTTTTCTCTCATACTCATCATTTTCCCTCTTTATTTCTGCTTTAACTAGTAGTAATTGTAAATCTATCCCTAAGGTCCTCTCTCTTCTTTCCCTCACAAATAATTTACTCTTTAATGACTAGTACTTCCAACTCAGAGCTATAGCAATCTTTCTCTCTTCATCTCCATCCTCCTTTAACTCTTAATATTTCCTGATATTCATTTTTCAATCTCCATTTATCGGGATGAAGAACCCTAAATTCAGCAATCTCCCTAAATCCTGAAATCTGAATATGGAGAACTACAACAGTAAGGAGGCATAAACTACAATAAAGTAGGTTCAAATTATGAGATAATGGATAGAGGTTTCATTTCAATCTGAAAAAATTAAGCTCAGCCCTTCCTTAAGATACTATTATGACTTACGACTTTTCAGGAATAGAGATAGAAAAGTAAAATCAAACATTTAGGTAAAATGTTCATGCTGGAAATCAGCTGTAGAGAAAAGAAAATCAATTCTTCACTAATCACAGTGACTAAGTTAATATTTTGCCCTTTATTGTTTTGCTTCTCCTCAAAGAGTATCTTCCTTATTTCTGGTGAAGACTTTTTTCATCTCTCTTATTGTAGCACCATAGTTTCTCCTTTCTGCTTACATCATCAATAGCATTCCAGCCTCAGTTGTGCAATATCTGTATTGTTTCTCTCATGTAGCATGACAGTATTGAAATGTGACCATACACACAAAATATACATTTTATACGTAAATATGTATTTGTATTATAATTGTAGTTTTTTGCCCTAAAACCTCCTTGGAGATGAAGAAGACAGTTGTTTTCATAAAACCAGATCAATGACCACTGTATAACAAAAGTTGTTTTTAATAACTTTAAGTTTAATTACTTTAGAAACTGAAAGGCAGAAACTAAAAGCTCATTTGAATTCTATTATGACTCAATTCTTTGACTTTTAGGAAAATTCTTAGTCACATTTTTGAATGGTTCAAATCTGTCTCAACTGGTCTAGTACCTTTTTTTTAAGTCACTATTTTGTAATAAAATAATTTTGCTTAGATCTTCAGGGTCATTCCTGAAATTAACTTTGCTCACAGTAAGATATGGCTTTGGCTACACAGGACTATTTCATTACAGTCTATGGTCCTTACATATAGAGAATGTAATTACCTCAGACCAAATTACCTAATGGTGAATTTGAATAATGAGTGTATCAGAAAACAAGTTTCTAGGTTCAACCTGAAAACATAAAAGAAGAAACATATATCAGACACTGAAATTCTCTATGCCTACATGAGAAATACATAATTGAATTTATTTCCTTCCCTGGTGCTTTTCACCTGATGAGAAGACCAGATTTGTATATATTATGTGATGTTTTCCATAATATTAGTTTAATATAACAACTATAGCAATCAAATCTCATAGGTAATAAGTGATAAAGATGAGACAGATGATATAATTTACAGAGCTTTCATGGTGTCATTTGGAGATGGAAATCATGAGTTTTGACTGCATTTTTATGAACTGTGTTGATTTAGTCTGTATCTGTAAAAAATCTATTTTATATATTAATACTTCTTTTGATATAAATGTGTAATGGAAGTGCCTTGTGAAAATCTTAATTCATTCACAGTAAATATATGTTTGGAACAACACCATCAACCTTACTAAGTACTGAAGTGTCAAAATAATTTGTGGTGTTGAAAATAATTATGCCATTTAAAAATATAGATGGTTATTTACATAAATCAAATATATTACTATGTGCTTTAAAATGTGCTTATCATCTAGTTTGATTTTTCTTTTAACTTCTCTGTGATACGGTACAATTGGTTTAAGTATTTGATTTAATATCTTGCAACTCTTTTAGGCATCATAAATGGACTATGTTGCATTAAGATCTTTCCTCTTCATTAAACATCTTATACCTTATGAAAAGTATGTGGTCTATAGGTATAGTAAGATTCCCATCTTTTATAAGTTTCATAAGAGAAATGAAGCACAAATAATATAAAATATATTGCCCTCTGTAGTTATGGCAACTTTAAATTTTCTCATCTCTGAAAAAAAATCAGTGAAAAAATTTTGTAAAACTACAAATATGTGCTATCTCTCATGTGAGAAAAATATATATCTTGCAAGCAAACTTTTACTGCTAGAATCATTTCTAAACCATGTTGTAGAGTAGTATGCTCCTGATATTTTCATTTTTTAACCAATTTCTTGGGCATTATTCAAGGAGGCAGAGTTGGAACAAAACAGCCGTATGAAATTCCAAAATATTTCCTCCCTTGAGTATTTAATTTAGATAAGAGTCTGCGATATAGCCAAAGTATTTTCTGCTCAAAATATATCATTCTTTGGCATAATTAGAAATAAATATTGGAAATGCCATTTAGGTGAATGTGTCTTTTAATAGTTTTGTGTGAGTAACTTCCTTCAAATAAGAAAACTGAACTGAAAATAATATATGATTATCTACTATATTATATGGCTTTTTTGCTATCAAACTAAAGTTACATTTCCAGGAAAACTGAGATAGAAGTTTACTACTAGATAAGAAGTTATTGCCACAGGGTTGTATTTGTTTATAGCAAATAACAAGGAATGCCAAAAATTTGCTCATAAGAAAATACTTATATTTTGTTATAGATTATGCTATCCCATTGTTCAGAATCCTCCAAAGGATATCATATCAGAGTAAAAGCCAAAGGCCTTCCAACCCATTTATACTTTACCCACTACCCATCCCGTAGCAACATCCTTTTTGTCCCCTCTCCCCAGCCACATTTATCTCTTAGTTCATGCCTGAATTCAGTCCTATATCCTACTTACTATGCTTCTAAAACAGAGTACCCCTAAAACTTAATGAAGTAAAACAGCTATTATGGTCACAGATTTTGAGGATTATGAATTTGGAGAGAACACTGAAGAGATAGTCTGTCATTTCTCTGTAATGTATGAGTCCTCAGCTAGAAAGAACAAAGGATGGGGGCTGGAATCATCTGAAGACTTATTATACTTACATATCTGGCAACTGATAATGATTGTCATCTGGGGCCTTGTTTCTCTCCACATGGCCTTCTTCATATAATCTTTGCATGTGGGTTAGTACAGGATTTCTCACAGCATGATTCCTGCCTCTCTAATGGAGAAAGAGTTACGACATCTGGATTTGGATAAGACTCAAAAATATTATTTTCAAGGTCACAAATGACCTTCATAACATTTGTTTATCTTACTTGAAAGTCAGAAATAATTGGTACAGTTAGCATTACAAAAAAGAGAGGTTCTATTCCCTTGGGTTCCTTGACCATGCACATTTAAGGTGTTCCCTTTACAACACTGTCAGCTGCTTAGTATTTTTTGCTGCCTCAACTTTCTCTGTCCTCTAAAATATTGGTGAACCACTGTGTTGCTCTCTCCACAACACTGGTGTGGGGACGGAATAACTGGACCAGCCTGTTATCCACCGGGGGCTGAGCAAGATGGTAAGTGTCGACCGCCCGGCCACCCCCCTGAAACCGGGAAAGAAACCACACCGAGCTGGAAGTTGAGTCAGCCGTGAAGGCGCAGCAATCTCAGCTTTATTGTAGAGACACAGTTATATAGAGAGGAAAGGAGGGAGTAAAAGAAGTAGGAGGGGCCAATAGGAGCTTATTAGTGGCTATCACTAAGGCCTGAGGCAGATTTCAGGCGGGACTGCTGGGTGGGGCTAAATTCACCAGTCTGCCAGCGGGCTAAGAGCCTAGGGGCGGGAAGATTCAGCTAGGTCAGGTAGGCGGAAGTATTCCAGAGAAGCCCAAGAGGCCACCCCAGCCAACTTCCACTAATGGCCGCAAACTAGCGGGCGCCAGGAGGTTCCAACACCACTGGGGTTCAGATCTTAAGCTAACTTCCCTTATGTGACCATTTTTCCTAGAAAATAATGTTTATAGCTTTAAATATTATTTCTAAGCTAATCACTTCCAAGTATATATATCCAATTTTAGCTCTTTACTCAATTTTAGATACATATAACCAAATACCTGCTTTATATTTTCATTTGGCTAATTAGCACCTTAAAATTAATGTTTCAAAAATGAATTTTGACCCAACCTGCAGGTAGTCAATGGAGACCCTAGGAGGGGAGTGAGAATGACAGGACAAGAGACAGGAGAGATGGAGACAAGACAGGATTCTGATCAAGTCTCATTTATTGGCAAGTTCAAGGGGGTAATTATAGGGCAGGCAGTGGGGAGTATCTTTAGCGGGTAACTTAAGTAACTAAACCACAAAGATTAAAGATAGCATAAGGGAACATATTGCTAACCATCAGTGGTGTTCCAGTATGAACTGTTCCAGGGAGTAGAGCTTGCACAAAATCAGCTTGTCAGCAGTTGGGTGCAGGTGGCCTTTCCAAGGCCCTGCTTCCCACAGAATTTGTTCTTTGTTCTTCAAACCCTCCTTTTTTATATCAGTAAATAATATTACCATCTACAGTGTAGCTCATATCTCTACAGCAAATCTATTGATTCTATCTCCATGACATTCTGAATCTCTCATTTTCTCTACCTCTCCTAAAACAATCTTAGTCTAAGTCATCAAAACCTCTATTCTAGATCACTGTTGATCTAGAATCATATCTCTTCATATAGCAGGAAGAACATGCAGCCCGCCAAAGACTTAGTCTCCCTTTATGTCATGTGTCATTGCCGTTTTGGTAACATTTCAAAACTCCTTGCATTGGCACCTTGGGAAGGGATGTGATAGTTTCTTATCAATAAATTATATGTCAAAATGCATGGCATAACTTCTGAGCCCAAGTGACTAAGAAGCAAGTGAACATTCCTTAACTATTATTTCCTATGTACTGGCTAGACTCAAAGGATTATGAAGTCATAGTGATAGAGCAGCCAAGAGATGGCAGAAGTCTATGACCCTGAATCATAGCATTAAAAGTTGCCAAGCTATGTTATGGGTGTGTGTGTGTGTGTGGGGGGGTTACATTATGTTAAACTACTTATATTTTGGAGCATTTTTTATAGCAGTCTCAATTTAGTATACCATGCTTTCTAGGACTTGAGGTAGCTCTTAAGAAAAAAACTCAAAAAAAAAAAAACAAAAACAAAAACACAGGTGAACATTATTAAAGAAATTAAAATGTAATGCTAGAAAATATCCACTTCATAGTAAAGAATTTAGTAAAGGAGAAATCAACTAATAAATTAGTAATGAGACATATAGAGTAAAAAAAGCATGATGGCAGACATAAACTCAATCATATCAATACCACTAAATGTGAATTGATAAAATGGTGAAAAGCCAGAGGTTGTCAGACTGGTTTAAAAACAAATAAAAACAAACAAGAAAACAAACTATAACTATATGACTTTTTACAGGAGACACACTTCAGATTCCAAAGATAATAGGTTGAACATGTTGTACTTTCATTTTCTATTCCTTTCCTCCAATCCATGCTTTATTCAGAGTTTAAAATCACTTAATGGCTTTTCACTACATATTGAAACAATAAATCAAAATTTCCTTTCCTGTGTTCAAAGACCTATATATTGCATCACCAGGTGGGTCTTCAGATCAAAAGCATCAGCATTACCTGGGAATCTCAATAGAAACGCAAACTTAGGGACTCATCCCATACCTACTAAATTAGAAGTTAGAAGACCTAAACCTGGACCCATCAATCTGTTTTGTTTCCTTTACAAATCTTCCATGTTTGCTTAAGTTTGATAACAAGTACTCATATCATCAATTAACTACAGAACTACTCTTTTATTTTCCATTGCCTTGAAGCCCCACTTAGTTCCCTTCCCTTTGTTAGACACGTGAAGCTCATTTCAGCTCTTGGGGTCTTTGTTCCCTCTGCCTGAAACAACCCTCCTTTAGTTTTCCTATGCTTGTCCCTTTTCTTCCTTGTCTGATATCAAATGTCACTCTTGCAGAAAGACCTTTTTCTTATCCCCAAGCCTTCTCTTCTCACATATTTGAGAGATTAGGTGCTCATTCCTGAATCAGACAAGTTGTACCCAAAAAGCTTTAGTTGGGACTTGGGATAAGGTAGGCTTTCTTTCCTTTTCTCGATGGTCCCTTACTTCCATATATAGCACTAAATTTGCTAAATTGTACTAGTGTGTCATACAAATAACTACAAATGATGTAAAGAGGTTTTAAATTATATTCTCTATATAGTTTTTCATTTAGTCTGAGGAGAAATTTATGGACACATCCAGTTCTTAAACTTTTCCTCGTCTTCAGGACTACTACTTTTGTGTCTGTGTGCTAATTTCTAACTACATTTTGAAGAATCCCACAGAGGCTGGGCTCACCCCACATGCAATTTTCTCCCCTACTCAGTCCATCCTACCAAGAGGTCTCTAGAAGAGTTGCTATTACTCCAAAGGGCATGGGGGCCTCCATCCCTGAGCTGGCTCCCTCCCCTGCAGGGTCTCCCAACCAGTGGGAAATACAGATATTTTTTTTAAAGATTTTATTTATTTATCAGAGAGATCACAAGCAGAGGGAAAACCAGGATCCCCACTGAGCAAGGATCCTGATGCAGGACTTGATCCAGG
This sequence comes from Spilogale gracilis, assembly GCA_004023965.1. Taxonomy (NCBI): domain Eukaryota; kingdom Metazoa; phylum Chordata; class Mammalia; order Carnivora; family Mephitidae; genus Spilogale; species Spilogale gracilis. Next base: position 34,734 of record PITA01001753.1, read on the forward strand.
ACCCTGAGTTCATAACCTAAGCTGAAGGCGATGCTTGACTGAGCCACCTAGTCTTCCATCTTTATTATTGTTGTTGCTGATACTGTAATACATTAAGCATGTCTCTTTTTTTAAGTGACTGCTATTGGGCCACATTGTGTTACAGAGGTGGCAAATTCTAAGGTCATAAATTCACATTCTTTTTTTTCATTTAAATATATTACTGCTGTGTTAACTGTTGGGTTTTTTGGGGAGGGAGCTTCATTCATCTTCCTTGACCACTAAGATTCTCTACTATAACAGTTACTTATCATTTCTCTTAGCACAACATATTTCTTATGCCTAGACGGTGAAGAAATCAGAAGTGGAAAGGACATTTAGGTTAAATGCTAAGCACTTTTTCAGCTGAAGATGTTGAAGGCCAGTGAGAATACCAAAGATAATATATACTTGTCCATTGTCTGGACTGAAACCATAAGACTTTGACACAGTACATATTCAGAATTAAAATTAAGATATAAGAGGCAGTGATGAGCTAAATATATGTATGTATATGTATACCAGAGGATAAGAAAGTTTTTGATTTTTTTTTTAAGAAGAACTTCCTGAACAAAACACAAAGCTCAGAAAGACTGGTAGAAAATATTTATAGGGGCGCCTGGGTGGCTCAGTTGGTTAAGCAACAGCCTTTGGCTCAGGTCATGAATCCTGGAGACCTGGGATCGAGCCCCACATCAGGCTGCCTGCTCTGCGGGAAGCCTGCTTCTCCCTCTCTCACTCTCCCTGCTTGTGTTCCCTCTCTGGCTGTGTTTCTGTCAAATAAATAAAATAAAATCTTTAAAAAAAAAGAAAATATTTATAAAAAGGTGAGTACATTAATAAAATGGGAGAAAATATTTGTGATGTATGGTTAATCCTCTGAAAATATAATTCAAGAGAAAACAGGCAAATGAAAGCAGGAATAGTAAAATAACTAATAGGCACATGTTTAATTTTGTTAAATCAGTGCTATTTAATACTACCTATCATTATTAAATGATAAAAAAGATGTACATAGTTTTTGATTGATTTCATACTGGGAAATTCAACTAGGCCTTGTCTATCACAATTTTAACAGTGTATATTATTAAAGAATAATGTTAGTTTCATGGTGGCATGAGACATTCCTTTTTTCTCTCCCCTTTGATAAAAAAGTGGACATCTATAATGAAAAAAAAAAGTATCTCTTTACAATATTTCAGGATACCTGGGAGTTTTCTACCTATCTGTGCATCTGAATGTGGGCAGGTAGAACTTCAGTGGGAGGTGCTGCTCCAAAGGATTTGTCAAGCCAGCTTTACCCCACTCACTGCTAACAGGGAAAAGGAAGTCTGAAGAGTACCAACCTTGATAGATATTCACAAACAACAGAGAAATCAGGCAGGCTGGACCTCCACAACAGGAGAATCCAGCATGTCCTCAGAGTAGGATAGAGATAAATTTGGGGACACAAGAGAGGGAGGAACTCACCAAGCTGCCCCCTTTTCAGGGCAACACTGCAAGGCATAGGACATTTGAGGGAGACAGTGGCAAAGTCCCCAAAAAGAGGGAAAGCAAAAGTGATAACTGACTGCCTGGCTTTTCCAGTTGTGCAGGTTGTGGGTGGAGGATCCTGTTTCTCTCCCGGCAGCACCTGGACTTCAGAGGCAGAAATTCATGTCTGGGAGAAAGGAAAGGAAAGGGAAGCAGGCAGACAAGAATTTAAAAAAAAATTTGAAGGAATGTGCTTCCTGCTGTCTGCTTTGGGACTTCAGCATGAGGTCCACGCATGGCTTACATCTTCCCCTGAACTGCTATCAGCATCAGTAAGAGCCACGTCTGGTAGAAGAAACCACAAACTTGAGCTATAGTGTCACCTTCTTGAACACAAAAGAATTTTTCTAATAGTCTCACACTGTAAGATTCAAATTAAAAATAAAACATTAAGATGTCTGCTATTTCAAATGTGAAATAGAAGCACATACCTTTAAATATTATGAAAAATCAAGGAAATTAGTACCACAAAAAGAAAATGGTAATGTGCCAACAACCAAACTCAAAGGTATGGAATAGTGTGATCTGATAAAATAGTTCAAGATAGTGATGAAGAAATTCATTGAACGTCAAGAAAACTCAGGCAATTCAGTGAACTCAGAAATTAATGAACATGAGGAATTCTTTATGAAGCAGATTGAAATTATAGAAATAAGCCAACTTACAAAGCTAGTGAAGGAGATGAAAAATATAGAAATTATCAGTAACAGGACAGAGTAGATGGAAGAAAGAATAAGTGACTTGGAGGATAGGATTGGAGATTGAATTCAATTAGAAGAAGAGAGAGAACAAAGTTATTTTGAAGTGAATAAATCCTACAGGAGCCATAAGACTTGGTCAGAAAGGCAAATATAAGAATAAATAGTGTACCAGAGGAGAAGAGAAGAAAATTTAAAGAAAAGAATAATATCCCATAACATTCCAAACCTGGGGAAGAATTAGACATACAAGTCCATGAAGCCAATAGAATACCCTATTATCTCAATACAAGAAGACTTTCTTCAAGCCATATTATACTGAAACTATCAAAAAATTAGTGATAAAAATCTTAAAGGCAAAGAAATAACGTAAAATGGAACCTATTAGGATAAGAAAATCTAAAGGTCAAGAAAGAATTCACTGACATATTCAGAGGGTTAAAAGATAAAAATTGGCAGCCTACAATACTTCATATGGGAAAGATGGATTTTCTATATAAACAAGAAAGGCTTTTTCAAAAATAAAGAAAAACTAAGGGGGCTTACTATAACCAAAATTGTTTTGCAAAAATGATGAAAGAAGTTCTTCAAGGTGAAATGAAAAGACATAAATCAGTGACATAAAATATTAATGTACACAACACTCTAGTACAGGTGAAAATTTTCTATTACAGTGGTGTGTTGACCACTTAAGTATAGTATAAAGTTTAAAGGAATGGAGTATTAGAAATTATAGGTACTATAATTTGTTAACAAATACAGCATAAAAAGTTATTATATTAAAAAATAATAGACAGACACCTGGGTGGCTCAGTTGGTTAAGCATCTGCTGTCATCTCAGGTCATGATCCCAGGGTCCTGGGATCAAGTCCTGCATCAGACTCCCTGCTCAATGGGGAGTCTGCTTTTCCCTCAGTTCCTCCTCCTCCCCCTCTCTCTCACTTTCTCTCTCACATTCTCTACTTCTCTCTCAAATAAAATCCTTAATATATATATAATATATATAAGAAGCAAATATATAAATATATATATATATATATATGAAGCAAAAGGGTGGAGCTTTATAGACAAGTGAAGATTAGTTGCTATCAGCATAAAAATGGATGGTTTTATCTATATGTTTTATATAAGCATGGCATGCTTTACAAGTCATGTAACTACAAGTCTACAGTAGATTAAAAAAACATTAAAAAGGGTGGAGATTGAGCATACTACCATTGTAAACTGGTGATAGTCCCTGGGAAACAGAAACAGAGGAGAAAAAGAAACAATGGAAATATGAAAGAGCCAGAAGACAAACCTGTCCGGACGGTGCATGATCTGCCCTTCCCTCCATGCCCAAGCCACCAGAAATTCTGGTGGAGGTACCTGTGAATGTGAATGAAAGCCCAGAGGGGCTTTCCCCGCTTAGAATCCGAAAAGCCACATACCCTGTGGGTCAGGGCAATATGTCCTTTGTGTGCTTATTGAGGACATATTGTTCCATTTAATCCTCCTCCTGGTATTCATATCTCTGTATCTCTTATTCTGTATTCCTTGATCCCTCTGCCTCAATGGTCTCAGCTTCTGTGAGTTTAATCACTCTGTACCCTGCAGTAACAATACTAATCCTGTCTCTAGGGTGGGTGCAAAAGCAGTTAAAGATTTAACTGCACCACCCAACTTCCTCACTTGGGAATAATAAAAGACTGGGACCCTTGACAGTCAAGAGAGATGTGGAGAGAAACTGAGAGACTGAGAGACAGAGAGATAAAGGCAGAGGGCCTGCCAGGAAACAGCAAGAGAGCCTGCAAAGAGAGACTGAGAATCTGAGAGACGGAGATAGACACAGAGAGAAAGACAGAGATCCTGATTCGACAGACCTCCCGGCTTGGGTGTGTTTTTGGCCACGGACACTCATCATCCTGCTCGACCCCACCTTTTTCCTCTGGCTGGACCAGGGGAGAAACCCCAAACCTCGTAGCCCAGGAAGGAGCTACACAAACCATAAGGTTTCAGTAGTAAGTTCTTACATATCAACAATCATTTAAATGTAAATGGATTAAGTTTACCAACCACAAGGCACAGATGGCTGCATGAATTTCAAAAGACTCAATAAAAGAAAAAAAGCAAGACTCAACCTCAACTCTATGGTGCCTATAGGAGACTCATTTCAATTTGAAAGTCACACATAGGCTCAAAGTGAAAAAATGGAAAAAGATATGCTGTGCAAGTAAAAATCCTATTAGACAAAATAGACTTCAAGCCAAAAATAGCAACAAGAGAAAAAGATCATGATGTAACAATAAAGATGTCCATAAAACAAGAAGGTATATCATAAATATATACATACCCAACACTGGAGCACCTAAATAACAGATCTAAAAGAAAAAAATAGATGATGATAATAGTAGTGAACTTAAGTAGCATTGTCAGCAATGGATAGATCATCCAGACAGAAAATTAGAAAGGAAATACATAAAAAAAATCTATCCAACAGCAACAGAAGACATTGTTCTTAAGTGCATATGGAACATTCTCCACAACAGATCAAATAATAAGACACAAAACAAATCTTAACAAATATAAGAGGATTGAAATCATATCAACTGGGGCACCTGGATGGCTCAGTTGGTTAAGCGACTGCCTTTGGCCCAGGTCATGATCCCGAAGACCCGGGATCGAGCCCCACATCGGGCTCCCTGCTATGCTGGAAGCCTGCTTCTCCCTCTCTCACTCCCCCTGCTTGTGTTCCCTCTCTAGCTGTGTTTCTCTCTGTCAAATAAATAAAGTCTTAAAAAAAAAAAGAAAAAGAAAAAGAAATCATATCAACTATCTTTTCTGACCACATTAGTATAAGACTACAAATCAAGAGGAAAGCTTCAGGGGGAGATATTATATATTATATATATATATATATATATATATATATATATATATACACACACATATATATACATACATACATATACATATATATATGTAAACGTACTGCTGAACAATCTTTAGGTCAAAGAATCAAAGGAGAACTAAAGTATCTCAAAACAAATGGAAAAATATATCAATTTTATGGGATGCTACAAAAGCAGTTAGAGAGGAAAGCTTATAGCAGTAAATATATATATTAAGAAATTAAAAAGATTAACTAAACCACCTAGCTTTACAACTCAAAGGACTAGAAAAGAACAAATTAAATCCAAAGTTAGCAGAAGGATAGATGGAAATAATAAAGATCAGAGCATAAATAAATAGAAACTAGAAACAGTAAAAAGGATTGGTGAAACTAAGAGCTGTTTTTTTGAAAAGATAAGCAAAATTGACAAACTTTAGACTAAGAGAAAAAAATTTAAATTAGAAATGGAAGATGAGATGTTACCTTACAACTGATATTATAGAAATACATAGTATCATAAGAGAATATTATGAACAATTGTGTGTCATCAAATTAGTTTAGAAGAAATTAATAAATTCTTAGAAAACTACCTGTCAAGAATAAATCAGGAAGAAATGGAAAATCTGAATAGACCAATAACAAGAAAAGAGACTGAATTGGTAATCAAAAACCTCCCATTGCAGAATATTCCAGAAACAGACAGGTTCACTGGCAAATTATCCTAAATATTTAAGAATTAACACCAATCCATCTTACTCTTCCAAAAAAGAGAAGAGAAGGGAACAAGCTCATTCTATGAGGCCAGCATCACCCTGATAATAAAGCCAGATATAAATACTATAAGAAAGAGAATACAGACTAATACCACTGATAAATATAGATGCAGAAATTCTCAACAAAATGTTAGCAAACTGAATCAAAAGTACACTAAAAGGACTATACATTATGACCAAGGGATATTTACCCCTGTGATGCAAGGATGGCTCAATATATGCCAATCATTATGTAATGTATCACATTAATGGAATGAAAGAAAAAAAATCTCGTGATTATTTTTATTTATTTTTATTTTACCCCATTGCAATGGATGTAAGAGAGCATTTGCAAAATAACATCCTTTTATAGAAACCCTCAAGAAGTTGGATATAAAAAGAATATACTTCAATATAATAAAAGCCATATATTTCAAACCTACAACTAACATTATAGTCCATGAAGAAAAAGTAAAAGCTTTTCTTTTAGGATCCAGAATAAGACAGAATGTCCACTTTCATCACTCTTATACACTATAGTTTAGGAAGTCCTACCTAGAACAGTTAGGCAAGACAAAGAAATAAAATACATTAAATTGGAAAGAAAGTAGTGAAACTGTAACTGTATGTGGATGATATAGTTTTGTACATACAAAATCCCAAAAAATGTAATTGAAAAGCTGTTGAATCTAATCAACAATTTCAGAAAGGTACAAGATATAAAAATCAACAAAAATCAGTTGCACTTGTATACACTAATAAAAATAATGAAGAAAACTATCTCATTTACAATAGGATCAAAAACATTAAAATACCTAGGAATAAATTTAGCCAAGGAAGTAGAAGAGCTGTACAATAAAATTGTAAGACTTTGCTGAAAGAAAATGAGACAACACAAACAAATGGAAAAATAGCCCATGTTCATGGATTGGAAGAATTGAGACTGTAAAAATTCCATGCTACACAATGCCATCTGCTGAACCATAAAATCTGAGTGACATTCTTCACAGAAAAAGAACAAACAATCCTAAAATTTGCTTGGAATCATAAAAGACCCTGAATAACCAAAGCAACCCTGAGAAAGAACAACAAAGCTGGAGGTATCATACTTCCTGATTTCAAAGTATACTACAAAATTATAGTTATATAAACGGTATGGTGGTGGCATGAAAGTTAATGCATAGACCAATGGAACAGAATAGAAAGTGTAGAATTAAACCCTTACTGTATGATCAACTAATATTTGACAAGGGAGCCAAGAGCACGCAATGGGGAAATAATAATCTCTTCAAGTATTGGTGCTGGAAAAACTGGGTAAACACATGCAGAGCAAAAATTATTGTAATTGGTGTTAGGGGTCCCATTTTACAACACATGGATCAAAGTCTTAAACATACAACCAGATACAGTAAAAACTCCTAAAGAAAACAGAGAAGGTTCTCAACATTAGTCTGGGTGATGACTTTTTGGATATAGTACCAAAAGTATAAACAAAAGCAAAATCAACCCATGGATTGGTTGAAAATTGTAGTACAATTTTCAGAATATGGAAAATTTTTGCAAAACCACATACTGGATAAAGAATATCCAAAATGTATAAGAAACATATAACTCATCCACAAGAAAATATTTTAAAATAGAGAAACTAAATAAACACTTCTCCAGAGAAGACATACAGATGATTCAAAAGCTACATAAAAAAAAGAAAAAAGAAAAAAGAAAAGAAGTACATTAAAATATGATAACCACATCACTAATCATCAAGAGAATGAAAGTCAAAATGACAATGAGATATTACTTCAAACCTGTTAGAATGACTATCATCAAGAAGGCAGGAGATAAGTGTTGGTGAAAATGTGGAGAAAAGAGAATCCTTGTGCACTGTTGGTGGGAATGTAAACTAGAACAACCACAGTAGAAGAACAATATGGAGTTTCCTTAAAAAATTAAACATAGATCTACTTTGTGATCCAGAAATTCTACTTCTGGATATATGTCCCCCCAAATAAAATATAATATTGAAGAGATATATGCATCCCCATGTTTATTGCAGCATTATTCACAATAGTCAAGATATGGACATAACCTAAGTGTCCACAGGATGAATGGATAAAAAAATGCGGGGTATATGTATATAATGAAATTTTATCAGCCATAAGAAAGACATCCTTGGGGTGCCTGCATGGCTCAGTCATTAAGCATCCGCCTTCAGCTCAGGTCATGATCCTGGAGTCCTGGGATTGAGCCCCACATTAGGCTTCTTGCTTGATGGGAAGCCTGCTTCTCCCTCTCTCGCTCCCCCTGCTTGTGTTCCCTCTCTAGCTGTGTTTTTCTCTGTTGAATACATAAATAAAATCTTTAAAAAAAAATAAGAAAGATATTCCTGTCTTTTGTGACAACACGGTTGGACCGTGAGCATTAATGCTAAGATAACTAAGGGAAAGTCAGGTAGAATACAGTGTTGCCAAACTTGTAAAAACAGACTGTAAAATGGTGGTTATCAGGGGTTGAGGGTAGAGGATTAGATGTCATTAAAGGGTACCCATGTGCAGCAAATAGTAAATAAGCCGTAGAGATCTAGTGTATAGTTAGTCAGTGTAGGCAACAATATTGTATTATAATCCAACTATCTGAGACCAGGATTTAATTATTCTGACCACTAAAAATAATCATGTGATCCAATAAAAATGCTAATGATTGTCACAATGGCAATCATATATAATACACAAATATATCAAATTAACTTATATATACCTTGAGTTTGCATGTCAAATATATCTTAATAAAGGGAAATGTATATTAGTCACTTGATGTATTTAAAATTTTTGCTTTAAAATACAGAATTGCAGAAAGTACCTTCAAGAATATTCATTGCAGTATGATGGGTATATTAAAAATTGAAGAAATTTAAGTAGCAATTAAGTGGAGAATGAATAAATAATCATGTATTGAAACAGAATAACAACCTCAAAAATAATATACATTCATATGGATTATATTATGTGTAATAGATTAAGTGGAAAAAAGCACCTTATAGAATAGGGTAGATAGCATGCTCACACTAAATAATATGTGTGTATACACAAACATATACAACCTTGTACCATCTGTGTAGAAAAAAGATCTAGGACACTTCTGGAGAACGAAGTTGGGTATAATAGAAAAGTTTACCTTTTTTCATATTTTTAAAAATATATTCAGGCAGAATGCATTTGTTTTACAATGTTTTTAAAACTATTTTAAAAATAAAATATATATTTAGAGTTCCTTTTGTTAGGGAGAACTTAATGGCAATAGATCGTGTTACTGTTAAAGCAATTACATAGTGCTGTGTATTAGTTGTGACTATGGTTTAATTTAAAAATTGTTGCTTTCCAGTTCTGCTAAAAATTTTTTGTTGTTGTTTAATGCTTCCTTTGAGCATATCAGTACACTCATTAATAACAAAGTATAACAAAATATCATGGTTGCATGGTGACAATTTTTTGCTAGTGTTATACAACATTTTTGACCATTTGCTGTAATAGTTTTAATTATTTCCTATTTATATTTTTTCCAGTGGTAATTTTAAAATTGTCCGTGAAAGCTTAACACATTACAGATTATGTTAACAAAATGCATTTTATATTTTGTATGCTTTTTTTCTTGGATATTTATCACATGTATTAGAGCATTATTTTTAATGTTGAAAAAGTTTTTAATTCTGAAGCTATAACTATGGGAGAATGATTAAAAATAATAATTTAGAATGGAAAGAAAACAAAAGACCAAGACCACTATAGATGTTAACTATTTAAAAGGAAATAAATATTGTTAATGAGTAACACAAATCTGGGATTAATTCTGTTACTCTGTATCTGCATTTAAATGTACTAAACAAACCTAAGAAAATTAAAACCTTGTGAAATTGGTATTTGAATGAAAGAAAATGTAAAGCTGAATGTTGTCTATGTGTTATTAGAAATGAAGTCTGAAGTCTTGCAATCTTCCCTGGAGGGTTATTGAATGAAACAGAGTGATAAGAGAGAACTTAGCATGACCTCTGCAGTTGAAAAAAAATCAACTAAGAGTACTCCATTTCATGAACCTGTACAATGCACTGAAGAGACTCAAATGCCTCGCCATATACCAAAAGAACTTTAAAGTATGTGTATGTGTGTGTGTGCGTGTGTGTAATTCCTAATTATTTTATATATATTAAACTATATTTTTTATTTATTTATTTGTTTGTTTGTTTGTTTATTTTCTCCTCTTTCAACTCAGCTACTATAGATGATAACTATAGCATCACAGACCACAGATTTTGTCATTTCTGCAAACTGCAGCATTTATTGAATTACCTATTTAGCCTAAATCATTGTCAGCCTCCCTGTCCCAGCCTTTTCACCTATGGATATTGATCTCTCAATACCTGGGATCAGGTATTCTCAATTCCTGAGTAATGACTAATGAAGGCTTTCACAGAAATATCTCTACGTTTTAAACAAGTCTGGAATTTGTTTTCTACCTGTAAGTAAGGAGTTTTGGTCTGGACTAGGCTAGTAACTTCTCAATATAAACATATATTATGATTTTAAAATATTTCAAATATTTTCCTATACACACTGTTTTTACCACAGTATTTTCAGTATACTTTATGATCTGAACTTCTAAGTGCCAGGCTTTTCGGCCTGGGTATTGACTTATAGCTCCTCTACTTTTTCTTTTTTTTTTTTTTTTTAATTCCTCACAGGGATTAGACTCCAGCTTTCATAATTCTGGCTATTGACTTCTGACTGTCCGTGTCCTGCATAGTAACTCATCAGTGAGGAACCGCAACACCTGTCCTAACATTCCTGGTGGGAGAATCTATAATATCTTCATGAAGCAAACATGGCCAGAGCACTAACAGTAAAGGGGCCAGTACTTAGTAGGGTCTGCATCCCAGAACTGGACAAGGACCTTATACAAAGTGTTAGTAGCAACAAGCATCAGAGTTATATGCAAGTCTTATTCTAGGATGCACTAGGGGTTAAAATGGGGAATCTAAACTCTTGTGTTAATTTCAAAGAGACTGAAGTCATTGAAATGAAACTAATACAGGGAGGGGAGAAGGATATAAAATAAAAATGATCAGACCATTTTCCAGAAAGGAGACTAGAGTGACTGAGGCACACTGGTTGATCTTTGCGCACTTGGGCTATGATCTAAGTCAATGTTATTGCAGCTGTTCTTGCAGACCAATGAATAATGTATGTGGCTCAAACATGACTAATATTATTTATGTTTATATAATATTACAAAACAAATTTGAATCTTATAGTCACCTATCTCGTAGTGATTCAAGGATTGTGGTCTAGCTATGTACCTAGGACTTAAAAAAATAAAAGTGTGTGTCAAACATCTGGCCATTCTCTATTATAAACACACAATTGTTTAAAGGCACTAAATTGATGCTGATATATCTGGTATCTGGGTTTGAATATTCATTCTGCACCATTTTAGATTGATAATAACACTGATCATTTCATATTTGTCATGTCCTGTAGCTGGATATGCTGTTTCCTATTTCTCAAGATTTCTCAAAGGTAAATCAGGTTCCCTATTTCTATTCACTCCTGGTCCTGAAATCCTTTCTCTTTTATGTTCAGGTTCCTTCAAGATCATTGAATACTCACTAGCAATAGTTGCTTAAAATATGGCTGTCACTGCATTAAGGAGGCTTTCATAACAAATATGACATCATTCAGCAAACTAAAAATTGGAGAATAATTGCTGTGCATTTCTAATGACATGTGAAAATGCATTGAAAGATCATATGTAACTATGTAAACGCAAATTAATATTAAAGCAAATTATGTGTTATTGTGTGTCTGCTTTATCCTGATCAGAAACATTGTATCCTTTCTGTTGTGCTTTCTTGCTCTGTCATGTATTCTAGGTACCTGTTGCTTTGTTAGAGAATATTGTGGAAGAATAATCTCCTGCAGTGACTTCTGTGGGTAGAGAAGACAGGGATGTGAGGGACAAAATTTGAATTTCTGCCTGGTCTCTAAAATGCAGGAATGATCTGAACCTTTAAATATATTGCAGGTTTTGCAGGTTGCCTCTCTATTACCACAGTACCGTGGAACATGGGATTGGCCAGCAGGTGATACCCTGTAGTTTTCTCTGTAGCATTCTTTTCACACCTCTATTTCTCACTACAGAAATACAAGTTCATCAATATTGAGATGTTAAAAATGTAGAAAAGAATACCTGAAATGTATAAAATGTATAATATAAATAAAATGTATAATGAAATATAAAATATAAAAAATGTTTTCATCATTCTTTTCTTCCTTCCTTCAATATCATTTTGCAAACATCCAATTCAGTAGGTAAAATAAGCCTTGTTGAATTTGAATGGATTGCTCTGAGTTGACTTCTCTCTCTTTGAGTTATTTAATATTCCTAAATGTGTGGACTCATACTAAGTTCCTCTTATCACCCTTGCTAGTCTTCTATAAGTTTAATAATCCCTATGGAAGAAGAAGAACAAGGAAAAAAAAAGATTACAGAGAATTTAAGATTGTATTGCTACTGCTATGTGGATAACCGCTGGTCTCTTAATTATGATTTTGTGATAAAAATACTAGAGTCCACTGTTCTCAGGTCTGATTCATGTAAACATCACCTTCTGAATTCACTTAACAAGTCAGCACCGGAAGTCTGTAAAGAAAATAACTGAAATCAATTATTGGTGCTTTTACAGCATAATTTCCTTGCCATCTAAATGCAGATAAATAGAAAATCTAATTTTTATTGTACCTCATCTACAACTTTTAATAAATATTAATGTACATAACTGTGGCTGACCTCCTTCTAGACTTAAAATCAATAGTTGTTGATTAAGGTCTTTTGAGCAGCATTACAAAGATGAAGACTCACTATTTATTTCTATTGCCTATTCTCTGATTCCTAAATAGGTTAATAGTGAGCCTATTAAGAGCAAAGTCTGGTCATGTAAGAATACTTGAGCTGAAAGATGAGGTTACCTATTTTATTTACATAGGTTATGTAATATTTTCATTAATTTTTATCACGTATTTCAATTATGGTTTTCTAATGACCATAAAGGTTACTCATGACACTGCAAATTCAGGGTAGCATTTAAAAAAATTTAATATATTTGATATACATTTTATATAATTTTTTTTCTTACTGATTTTGATCAAAATCAAATTCATTTATCAGAGCACAGATTTTACCCAAGGATAATTTTTGTGACCTTGAGATTGATCCCTAAATCATAGTATAAATATTTTTTGTCTTTAAAATGTTTTTTTATGCATATTAATTCTTTAAACAATTACTTGGTGCCAGATAAGTGTTAAACCCAAGAGGCTCAAAGGTAAACCACCATCAAGTTTCTTTTCTTCTGGAAATTATGACAACAAGCAATAAAGGGAAAACTAAGTAATTATGTTCAAAGAGCAGAGTTAAAATGTATGCCCAACTGAAGCAGTGGGTATGAAACTGGAAGGTAATATGAATATGGAAAATTACAACATGAGAAGTCTGGGCTTTCATGAAACCTTGGAATCAGATGTAGTAATCTAGAAGCCTGTGCATCTATTTAACTACTGAATAATGTAGGTACTACTTAAAATACATGATTCCCCTCAATATAACGCATATGAAAAAATAAAGGTGCAACATAAATTTCTGAACTCTAAGAAGACATTTGAGGATAAAGAAGGAGTAAATGGGATGTTGATTGAGGACATTAAGGTAATCAAGAAAAGGACAGAATTTTGGAAATACAGAAGTTTCCAGAAATATCCCTCCTCTTCCATATTGAGGAAAGGCCAATAGACTATGTTGGACCCCAAAGAGACCTAAGGATCAAGGTCACAAACAGACATTATTTTAAGGAAGATCTTCCAAATAGAGAAATTGATATATTTCTTCTATTCTTCTTTAAATTGATAGACCAATTTGAATAATATCAATGTATGTTAGTTATATTGCTAAATATAAATACCTGGACATACATGACTACTAAATGAATATTAAATGCCAAACTTGCTGAGTGTCTAGCCCTTGGCTCTGTGTTGAGGACTTAACTGCTCCCCTCACTAAAAAACAGTGGGAAATTGGCAGAGATTTTGAACATAATGCCACTAATCCTAGACACAGGTACATCAAATAAAGAGAAAGCATAACTATAAAATAGTATTTTATGTTTTATACATATAATGTTTTGTTTTCATTAAGGTCAGAAGTGGGAGTCCATAAGGAACTTACTACACTGTAACATTGTTTTATGGGGAAAAAAATCCATCCCATGTTCTAATATGTGATTTCCAAACCTTTGAGACTTGCTGAGCCTAAATTGTATAATGCCCGCATTAATTATGGAGTTTATGGACTGCATGAAAAATCACATATCAAGAATTTATCCTGGGTTTTTAGATATTATTATTATTACTCCTGCTTCTACATTCACAGCATATTGGATCCCTGGTAAGGTGCCTTCACTTTCCATGGCAGATTTAAAACAATATGGCTTTTTGCAATATTCTGAAATGGTAAACAACAAATACAGCTAAGTATTATTTTACCAAACATATATATTTCATCTGAAGCATGAGTTTAAAACTTCACAGAAATAAAAAAAAAAAAAAACAAACATATTCCAACCTTCAGGTAACAAACTGATTATATAATAGTTTTGTACTTTATACAGAATTAGAAACATTTCTGGTAACTATGCTAAAATGTGGAATAAAAATAGGCACATATGAATTTCAAAGCTTTGTTGCCATCAAGAGGTTCCTGCTGACTTTGAAAATGCCTACATGATTAACAACAACAAAAAGGAAGCAAGCATTTTATTTTGTAATTGGTAGCTAGAAAATATTTTAATATATTACAAATGTTTGTAAAATTATGAAATAAATATCACATGTCATGTTTGTAGTTTCTGTTTTCAATATACACATATTTTAGCACTTAGAAGGCTGATCTCAGTGGTGTCTGGGTGGCTCAGTCGTTAAGCCTCTTTCTTAAGCTCAGGTCATGATCCCAGAGTACAGGGATGGAGACCACATTGGGCTCCCTGCTAGGCTGGAAGCCTGCTTCTCCCTCTCTCATTCCCCCTGCTTGTGTTCCCTCTCTCGCTGTGTTTCTCTCTGTCAAATAAATAAATAAAATCTTAAAAAAAAAAAAAAAGAACAACCTAAAGCTAAAATTTTAAGACAAAGTTGATTTTATTTTGCTTTCCTTCTATCTCATTTCACTTTTTCCATTCATTTTCTTTATTCATACAGCACAATTTGGTTTCTTTTTTTGTGGATAGTGTCTTAATTTCCTATCTTAAAATAAAAACATGAAAACTATTAAGCAAATACAAATCTATTACTTTATTACCTAGAGTTCAGTTGGTTATTATGAAAAATTTCCTGAAAGTAATTCCCAATGAGGTGCTTATGACTGATACCATATAAGTTCTACATTCACATTTTTAAAGATAAATTGAATATGTTAAAAGTTGAGTTTAATAATTATATTTAAGTTGGTATATATTAATAGAATGGATATTTTGTGAAAAGCACTATTTAAGGTTATAGAATGGTAAAAATGAATGTAATAAAGGATTGTCTTTTATTTTTATGTATTGTCTTATCTTCATACTAATGTAATATAATTCCTGTTTTTTTTTTCAAATAAGGAAACTGAAGCTCACAGTCTTAAGTTATTTATTCATATTTTCTTTTCTTGTTTGTTTAAATAAAGTCTATATATGAATCCATGTCATTGGCTTCTACGAGCAGAATATGACAATTACCACAGGCACACAAAAACACAAATGAAGATTATAGGAAACTAGGGGAAGGAAAATAAACTAAAAACCAGTATCTTATCTGCTACTGAGGATGAGAAAATACAGCATAATAAAGGTGGGACTTGAGATTGGCTTAAAGTATAGCTGAATGAAATTAGCTTAGAAAGTGGGAGTATTGGGGCGCCTGGGTGGCTCAGTTGGTTGGGCGACTGCCTTCGGCTCAGGTCATGATCCTGGAGACCCAGGATCGAGCCCCACGTCAGGCTCTCAGCTCAGCTGGAGGCCTGCTTCTCCCTCTCTCACTCCCCCTGCTTGTGTTCCCTCTCTCGCTGTGTTTCTCTCTGTCAAATAAATAAATAAAATCTTTAAAAAAAAAAAAAAAAAAAAAAGTGGGAGTATTACACTAATACAATCTAGAGTTTAATGAAAAATGCATTAATAAAAATGTAGGATGTAACAGGTAATAAGAGATACATTCATTTGTCAGAATTATCAGCTATAAGCAGTGAAAAGTATCAGATGACACCGGAGAAAACTGTTGAATTATATAACAAAGATACAGATATATAAGATTGAGGGGTTATAGGTTATGTAGAAGAACATGGGAATCTTTGAAGACTTCTAAGTAAATAAATAAAATGTATTCAGTCTGAATTTTAGAGAGTATAATATAAATATAGTACCTGGATTAAATGGAGTTGAAGAGATTAGTTGAGGTAAGAAGTAATAAGATTCTAAGTTAGAGTGGTAGTCATTAGTAAGGAAAAAGGATGGATAAAAGACATGTACATTGTTGAGATACAATTATACTTGGCAATTGACTGGTTGTCAGTAAATGAAGGAGGCAATGTCTTCACAGTGCAGATTTCCAAGCCCTACTGCTAACTTTGCGTCTCCTCTAAGAGATCACTCTAGAATCTCACATTTAAAATATTCCAAACTAAACATTTTGTCTTTTAATCTTCTCCATCTCAGGAATAGGCAACATTCTTTCCCCCACTGCTAGAACCAGAAACCTAAAAGCCATCTTGAAACATTACTCTCCCTCACTTATTCCATCCAGTTGAGACCAAGTTAATGGGCCTCCTAACTAGTTTCATAGGCTGTATTT